>VZQC01011911.1:352941-427492 GCA_009823505.1 Rhizomys pruinosus | reverse complement strand
AAAAAAAAAAAAAAAAAAAAAAAAAAAAAAAAAAGACATGAAAATATTTTTCCATGTTCTAACTCTCTTTTCATTACAGAATAAAAATCATGCTCTGTACATACATAAGTTTACGCACTGCAGTTTTTATTTACTCAAAATGTGGCATAAGCATATTTTGCTCCATTAAATCTTCTTAAATATGACATTGTTTGCTGTGCATTGCCTAAATATATTATCTTACTGAATTTACAGGCATTTTAATTACTTCTAATTCTTTTGGCCTTTTTAAGACAGGGTCTCTTTGTAGTCCCCAGCTGGCCTGGAACTTGCTATGTAGACCAGGCTGGACTTGATCTCACAGGGATTCACCTGGCTCTGCCTTCAAGTGCTGGGATTAAAGGCATGTGGCACCATACCTGGCTGTTTCTAATTTCTTTTCAATTTGAATAATATTGTAGAGAACACATTGATAATCTTTGTTGATATTTCTGATTGTTTCCTTAAATAAATTTATCTATTAACAGTTGACATTTTAATATTATTAAGGTTCTTAAATTTCTTTCCAAAAATATTTGTACCATCATAAAAATCTTTCAAATAGATATCAAGAGTTCATTTTGCTAGAGTACCCTATTTATCAACCCTATGTATTTCTGTCACTAAAATTTTGGTTAATATAATGTTTTAAGTAATTATTTTAATGTCCATTCTATGAATGCTAATAAAAATATACTCCCTTTATTTCTGTTTTCCATTTAGTGGGCAATAAAATTTTAAAAGCTGTCTATTTGGGGGCTGGAGAGATGCCTCAGTGGTTAAGAGCACTGGCTGCTCTTGCAGAGGACCAGGGTTCAAATCCCACCACCCAGCACCAGATGGTGGCTACCAACCATCTGAAACTCCAGTTCCAGGGTATCTGCTGCCCCTTCTGACCTCTGCAGGTATTGTACTACATGGGTGCACTCACCTACATGTAGGCAATACACTCATGCACATAAAAAATAAAAATAAATTTTGATTTCTCTAGTTACTAAAGTTTCCTGTTGCCGTAGCTTTAGCTGCATTTCATCTTCAAAGCCCTTCCCACCCCAGAAAGCTGTAAATATTCTTCTCTTTTTTTCATTCTATTTTACTTTTCTCATAAAATGGTGCCCAATGAAACCCAGCCCCCCCCCCCCGCCATGCCCCAAGACCTTATCAGAACTCATGCATTACAACATCCAAGCTAAGCCCTGTATAATCAAGCTCTTGAACCAGATGTCCTTCTATGGAAATACATCCACTGGAGTCTAGTCAGCACATCTGGAAGTCTTAGGTAAGGCCTACGCTTCCTCACCCAGCAGTACTCTTGTAGTTCTCAGTCCAGGGCCAGTCCCCCACCCATTTCTCTTGCTCTACTCTGAGACCTGGTCTGAGTTGGCATGGGTCCCATTCCTGATGCCAACATTGCCACAAGTTCATATGTGAAAGCTTCCATTTGAGTGTAAGCCACTTCTTCTCTATGTTCACACACCAGCCCTGGCTCTTCCAATCTTTCTGCCCCCTCTTTTACATTGATACCTGAGCCGTGAGTGGGTGAGGTTTCATATAGGGGTCCTATCCAGGGATACACACTCTGGAGGTTCCCAGTCTCTGAAGCTTTGCTAGTTGTGGCTGTCTGCTTGATACTCCTCATTTTTTACTTTTAGATTTTGTAACAGTTAAGCTCCAAAGTCTGTGCTATTTTACTATACTATAGTGTTCAGTAAGGTTCTATATGTATTGGACTTTGTATTTTTTTTTCAAATAATAAGGTATTGCATTGGGCCACTCTCTAAAGATTCTTGTTTTGTCTTTTTGAAATCCAATAGTATTATATGGAAAGCATAAGCCTGCTATGCTGCACAAGTGGAACAGTGATCTATAACTGGTATTTCATTCTCTGGTGGAACAATTCTATTTTCTATTGTGAATGGTTTCCTATGAAGCAAGTCATCGTGTAAGCCTTCTGGGTGTTGTGCTTAATCACCATGTGAACCGATGATGTGATTTCTTCATTCCTTCTTTTCCACCAATCATATTTAATTACTTTTATTTATTTTATCAGAATATCTTCTGGAGGATGAGTTACTCAGTAAGATTGGGAAAGATGATTGATACCACCAAAACCAGAATTTAATTTCTCTTTCCTCCTCTTCATAAGTTGCCGTGATTGGGCTGGGGAGAAAGTTCCTGCATTTATGACACAGAGCCAAAGTTTTATCACTTCCAGCTGTAAGGTGGAGCATCCCCAGATCCAGCCAGCTCTGATGAGCTATATTTGAAAACTCTTCATTATTTCCAAAGGAAAACCCAAATTCATTGAAAAGATATTTCCAGGTTCTTCTGTGAAGCTTTCTTTATGACCATCTTCTGGATAGCAGAAAAATATCTCGTGAACCAACTGGCCTCCCGGGCAGCTCTGGGATATGGGAAAGTTGTAAAGGAATTGCATGGAACAGCCTCTGATAATCTGATATGATCGCATAGAATTGATTCTGACAGTTGATTTGATATTCCAGAGGTATATTTCAGTCCAAATGAAGCCTATGTCAAAATATTCATTTAGGTCTTTTCTGAAACTTATCTTAATAGGCAATAATTCAAGAGGTATGAAATAAGTTCAGTTAAGTTTTAGGTAAAAGATGCGTTGAAAACTGTTTTTTTTTTTTTTTAGGGAATCATATTTTAACTGTATTGTTGTATGCCAGTAAAGAAAAAAATATTACCTTACATTCCAATCATTACATAGCCAGTGTTGTAGAAACATGAAAGGTATTAGAAATTTACTAAAAAAGAAAGAAAACATATTCCAGTTTTGCCTTACAAGTAGAGATTTGGTGCTAGGATCCACAATGAGGATAGCATCCGTCATTTGTTTTTGTTTTTTTTTTTTTAAATTAGTTTTTTTACATTGATGGCTTTTTGCGCATTTCATACATTTTTTCCAATTTAGTTCAGGCTATTTCCCTTCCCTCCCCCCCACCCCATCCCAGCATCGATGCTTTCTTGCCAATACTGTCCTGCATCTTTCTCTCAGATTTTTTTTTTTTTTCATTTTTCTATAAGTGATAACCATAGTACAAGCATCCTTCATCAAAACCTATCTGCAGGCTGTCTGAGCCCAAACATTCTAACAGTGTCCCCACATACTATGGGGGGTGACAAGTTGTTTGTTCAATCAAGTGATCAAATAAGTGCCCAACCACCATTGTTGTAGTTTCATCTTTCACCCAAATCGCAGCCCTTTACATTCTACCAATGCCCCCTCTTCCGCAGGTTGTTCCCAGGCCTTAGAAAAGGGGCACAGGTGGATGAGAGGTAAAACAGTCCATGCTCTCTGGAGCTGTTGACTTGGACTCTGGTCAATTCTGGTGTTTCCTTTATGGCTGACAGTTGGTCCAGGAATAACCTTTCGATCTAACTAATGAAGCACAAGCAATTAGATATAGTAGGTATTTAGGCAGCAACTAAATAAGTTATGGTAGTTAATTTAGCGAGTTAAGACACAAGTTTGGATTGTGTGTTAATCCATGAATTAGATTTTCCCCCCTGTTAAATATGATCGGGTCTTACTGTGGCTTATAACATCTCCTAACCTGTAGAGGATGTAGCTTGTTGGATAGCCAATGGTTTAATTTCTCAGGGAGAGCCAATAGCCATTTAGATTTGGGGTATACAGGCACATGGCTGCTCTCGCTGCACAGTATTCTAGGCAGGTGAGGTGTAGCTGTGAAAGACGGTGGAGTCTTGCTTGACTCAGGGAGACCCATCATTTGCTTTTATTGGTTTAGTGGCTTTTGTTAACACTCTCTGGTATTTCAGATGCCATCTGTACACTTGCAATGTGTGGTCTCAATACATCACTCCCATGTTAATGTCAGTCTTCGGCAGCAGGGTCTTATTGCTCTCCTCCTGTAGGTATCCCAACCTAGAGGCAAGGAGCCCTTACCTTTTGTGGGCCTTGGATCCCCTGCCACATCCCCTGGTAGAAAATTCCATTGCTGATGTCAGAGCCCTGTATTAATAATATTTTGCCTGATGCAAATAGCCCTATGACTTTAGTATTATATTTTGGTTCTGAAACAGAGAGTAATCCCTTTCCACAGTTCCCATGTCTAGTAGTCAATTAAAGAAAGCAGTTTTACCGGTAAAGGCTGACCCGTCTGAACATTCAAAGGAAGAAAAGCCTCAGATTGCCATAAACACCGAACCCCTCTGTGGATCCTACATGTAACAACTAGTTATAATGAGTCCTAATGAAACTTACCTCCAAGGTGCCACAAAGGTTCTGATATGAGAGACTTTCTTGCCTTCCCCCCCATAGAACAAGGAGAAATATGACTATGATGAGGTCATTCCCCAACTGTAAATTGGAGACAACTATTGTAGAGGTAATCTCTTATAAAACCGGAAAACTGTTTTTATTCATCTATATGTTCTTAATCTAAACCTTATGAATAGCAATTGACAATTAAGTTTCTAACACCTTCAAGAGATGGATTTCCACTATAGCACCATACAAGCCCACACTATATGTCATTCTGAAGGCTTGTCATTTCTTCATTCTCCACACCCAGGCCCTATACTAGATGTGGTGAATTCTATCCCTGGGGCTCCAGTACAATCAGTAGGTGGTACCAAGGTGCATTGATCAGCTTAGTGGTGTGCATAAGCAATTACCAGCATAGGCCCCTTAACACTTTAAATTATATACCACAAATATATCAAGTATCCTTCATTCTTAGCAACCTTCTTCATAAGCACAAAGAAATAAAAAAAACCCATATATGTAGACTGACTCTCTCACCAAAGATGTGTATCTCATTTCAGCTAAGAAGAAATACGAAGACTTACAAAAGTAGCATGTTAGATTCACTTTTAGCCAGATGTGAGATCGAATCAGTGTATTTCATAACTTTCATTAGACATCCTAGAAATGAATTAAAATTAGAATCTAACATGCCCCAAGTTCTTCTCATCTGGTTTTATGCTTGAGTCCTTGAAATTCGATCTTGAACAACCCATAACTCCTCCCTAAATGAACAGCTACTTTTTCTCAGGTCCTGAAAATAAAGTTGAACTTACAATGGACATTCTGATTCCACAAAACTAATTTTCAAAATATGTCATTTACAAAGGGTAAATTTAAAGTTGTTTGTCCTGTGTAGATGCTGCTGCTATATTTATATCTAGCTAATATTGGACTTTCTCTAGTCATGACCAAAAACATTAGAATGACAAAAATCCTGCTAGATTTATCTGTGTTATTTCCCCACTGAGCATCAACAATTGCATATTTGGCCACAATATCTAAGAACAGCAAAAGTGAATTCTACTTAATTAACCATCCTAAAGCATATTAGAAATTAAAACGTCTGTAAAGAGACAGGATTTTCTTCCTTTCTTTCTTTCTTTCTTTCTTTTTTTTTTTTTTTTTTTTTTTGTCTTTTTGAGGACAGGTCTCCCTGTAGCCGCCAGCTTTGTCCTGGAACTCACTCTGTAACCGGCGGCCTTGAACTCATAAAGAATACCCCCTGCCTCTGCCTCCCAAGTGCTAGGATTAAAGGCGTGCTCCACCACAGCCTGTTCAAGACAGGATTTCTTGAGAAAAAGATACTCTAGCTTTTACAGAGCAGTAAGGATCATGCTTACTTCCAGACACAGTCAGAAAACATCTGATAAATGAAGGAGACAAAAACTGCAGAAGGAAGTAGTAACAGAAGTTGCAGCAAAAATGGAACAAATCTTAAAGAAAAAGCCAGCGAATGAATTGCCTAAGAAAATCACTGCCAGACTGGTGCTCATGGACAGTGCTATTCTAACAATGCATGGCTTGGTTTTGTATGGCAATAAGATGTCACGAGCTAGGTAATTTGTAAAGAACATAAATGTGTGCCTTATATAATTCTAGACATTGGCCAGCGCAGGATCAAAGACTTGTCATCTGCTGAGGGACTTTATGCTATGTTATCCTATAGCAGGAAGTAACAAGACAGTAGAGATCATGAAGGAGGTGGGGGCAAACCGGCCTTTTATTAGAAAGTCCACTTTAACTAACCCACTCCTCAACAATGGAGGATCCTACATGAGGTCTTCACTTTTTATAGTTCCCATCTGTCAACATAACTGCACTGAGGATTAAGTTTCTCTCACATGAACTTTGAGGGGCATGTTCAAGTCATAACACCATACCAGGCCACATTGCCGGGCAGCCTGCTGCTTACTCACCCCCCACACCCATGTCCCACGCCATCCACACCTGTGACTCCAGCACACATTTATATGTTCACAGCGACAAGCCCAGGACAGCAAGGGAAGGTTAGTGGTATCTTTTGAAAAGCGTTGTACAGAGCTGGGCGTGGTGGCGCACCCCTCTTAAATCCTAGCACTTGGGAGGCAGAGGCAGGTGAGCTTTTGTGGTTCAAGGCCAGCCTGGTCTACAGAGTGAGTTCCAGGCCAGCTGAGCTACAGGGAGACCCTGTCTTGAAAAGAACAAGAAAAGAAAAAAAAAAGAAAGAAAGAAAAGAAAAGCATTGTACATAAAAATCAAAAATAAAATGAAATTGAGTGGCGATTGTTTAAATTCTGATACCTTATCACTGATCATAATGTTTTATTTTTTCATCATGTTTGGAAAACATGTTTTCTACTGCTTTTACTTTATAAGCAGACACAGGAAAGGATTCATAATGTGGATTTCTGGATGGGAATTTCAGGCTTTGGCAGACATATCAGATAACAGGGCTTTCATAACACCCTTAAAAAGAAAAACTGCTGGGTGTCATGGTACATACCTTTAATACCAGCACCCAGGAGACAGAGGCAGGCAGGTCTCTGTGGTTATCCTGGGCTACATATTGAGTTTCAGGCCAGCTGGGGCTATAAAAAGACCCTGTCTCAAAGGTTGAAAGATAAAGAGAGAGAGAGCGAAAGAGAGTGTATCTTTGTATTGCAGATTATGCAAGAGAGCAATTATAGGTCTAGAAAGAAGTACATTCTGTAACTAAATGATTTCCTTATTTTTGGCAGCACATACTGTACCTATATTCTTGTCATCGACTTAATAAAATATTGGTCAGTACTCAAGAAAGAACTCAGAACAGAAACTTTGTTCCATGTGTGTGATGAGTGGAATTTTTTCCATTTATCAAAAAAGTTTGTCTGAAACAAATCATTATAGCATAAGAAATGCAAATTGGTGTAGTGTGGTTCAAAGATAATTGACACAGTCACATGTAAATATTTCTACTATAATGTGTTAAAGGGTTCTGAAAAACTTCACATTCTGTACTCCTATGTCAAATTAGCAGTTTCTTCAGATATCTTTGTATCTGTGGCTGCGGGACCAATAATCCTATTGGTATTTAGGAAAATAATGTAGCTTCCCCCACCAGGAGGCTCTCCTGTAACAGGAGTTTGTCCCAACAATTTCTCAGAAGCATTAACTCATGAATGTATAGAATGCGATAGTGGTTACTGGGGACAGAGAGGACAAGGGAGCAGAGAGGAATGGGGAGATGCTACTGTCAAAGTTTCAGCTACACAGAAGGAAGGTGCTTTGAGAATGATTGTTACAGTTGGATGATGATAGTTACTTGTTACCTCATTCAAATATATTTATTTTTTCCTTTTTGTTGACTATTTGTACAACTCATACGATGGTTCCCAATCAAACCTAGTCCCCCCCCCCACTGAGATCCCAACATCTCATCAGAACTCATGCATTACAACACCAAGCTAAGCTCTATCGAGTCAAGCTCCCAAACCCAGATATCTTCCTGTACAAACAGATATACTGGAGTCTAGTCAGCATATCTATGAATCTTAGGTAAGGCATACTCCTTCTCACCCAACAGTACTCAGTCTCTTATAATTATCAGTTCAGGGTCAGCTCCCACTCATTTCTCTTGCTCTGCTTTGAGACTTTGACCCAGTTGGCATGGATCCCCTGTTCGATGCCTACATTGCCACAGGTTTACATGTGAAACCTTACAGTCAGTTGCAAGTCACTGCTTCTCTGCATTCATGAGCCAGCCTCCTCTTCTGCAATGATCCCTGAGTCATGGATAGGTGAGGTTTAATATAGGAACCCCGATCCAAGAAAACACATTCTTTGGAGCTTGACTAGTTGTGGCCTTCCATTTGCATCACATTCTATTGGGTATGGAAGCATTCCTGGTGAGAATTGAGGGGTGCACTTGTTTTCTCTCTGCCCCTTATTCTGTGTGTAGAGGTTCATTTGTAGATGTGTGTCTTAGGAATGGGGATTTTTCAGATGTGTATGCTCTGTGTCTGACCAGTTGTCAGATTCTGCAGTGGCCTCCATCTTTTGCATAAGGTAGTTTTCTGATGAGTGGCATATGCTTGTCTGTAAATATAAGATTCCATAGTTAGGGGGCTGGAGAGATGGCCTAGCAGTTAAGAGCGCTGACCGCTCTTACAGAGGACCCAGGTTCGATTCCCAGCACCCACATGGCGGACGAGAACAATCTGAAATTCCAATTCGAGGAGAACTCCAGTTCCAGGGGAATCCGACACCCTCTTCTGACCTCTGCGGCATTGCACGATACGGGTGCACAGACTTGCATGCAGACAGTACATTCATACACATACAGAAATAAATAAAATAAAATAAATTAAAAAAAGATTCCATAGTTAGTCACGTGTCTAGAGATAGGCTTTTCTCTAGGCTCCATGCCTCTCCAGCCCTGTGCATTTGCCTAGTTTACAGCGGCTCTCATGAGTTCACTCCCTTTGAGAGGGGTCCAAGTCCACTTAGATAGCTGTTGACCATTCCCCAGACAACAGTGTCTTTACTGCACCAAGAATTAATAAAAATAACAGAATGTAAATTGATCAGTTTACCTCTTAGGAACTCTGAGTGTCAGGACCCAGTGCCCATAGCTGCGATGCTGTTACTAATCAGGGCAGCCAGTCCCAGGTAAAGGCAACATGCTTCTTGTCACCATGTGTAAGAGGAATGTAGCCACAATGGTTTATGGGAAGATAAAGATGGACATCACAGGGAGACATTCTACATGAGCAATAACTGCTAGAGGCAGAAACAAATCTCTGCCCACCATTGTTCAGTTGAAATGTGTTCATTTTTCTCTGCAGAGAAGTGGCCAGGTAAACCTTGATCTTGTATCAGAAATCTCCCGGCACTCCCCACATCTAAATGGTGACTGGGTGGCACTGAGTTGTATCTTCCCAGAAGAGAAAGGACTCCAAAGGCAACACTGAATTACAGGCTCTATCTTGGCCCAGTGCTCGTGGATGTGTCCACCCCATAACAGGAATGAACTTAGTGCTAGCCTAAGTGAGAACTGTTCATAGATGCAGAGATTTTCATTGTTGTTGCTTGATTTTTTTAAAGTATTATTTATTTATCTGAATGTACCATCTGCATGTAGGTTTGTGCACCCGTGTCGTGCAATGCCGCGGAGGTCAGAAGAGGGCGTCGGATTCCCCTGGAGCTGGAGTTCTCCTGGAATTGGAGTTACAGATGGTTCTCAGCCACCATGTGGGTGCTGGGGATCGAACCGGGTCCTCTGTAAGAGCAGTCGGCGCTCTTAACCGCTAGGCCATCTCTCCAGCCCATTTAATTTATTTTTGTTCCCGTAGGAGTATATATTGTGTATTTAGCATACTTCTCTCACATCCCCTTCCTCCCCAGACAGTGTTGCTTCTACCTCATAAAATACATGATTTTATGCATCCAAATACAATTTAGGAACCACAAATGAAGCAAAACGTGCTCTTTGCCTTTTTGATACTGGTCTTGTTCACATAATATGCTTATCTCCAATTGTATTGTTTTCCTACAAATGATGTAACTTAATTCTTTTTTTTTTTTTTTTTTTATTAAAGAATTGGTTTTTTTTTTTTTTTTTTTTTATTTTTTGTATGTAATGAATGTACTGTCTGCATGCAGGTCTGTGCACCCGTGTCGTGCAATGCCGCGGAGGTCAGAAGAGGGTCTCGGATTCCCCTGGAACTGGAGTTCTCCTGGAATTGGAGTTACAGACGGTTCTTAGCCGCCATGTGGGTGCTGGGGATCGAACCCGGGTCCTCTGCAAGAGCGTCGGTGCTCTTAACCGCTAGGCTATCTCTCCAGCCCCGTAACTTAATTCTTTTTAATAGCTGCAAAAACTTCCATACTTTCTGAATAGGTTTTCAATCATCCAGGAAGTAATGCTGACAAATGATAAATGGGACCTCATGAAATTAAAAGGCTTTTGCTCAGCAAAGAAAACAGTTAATCAAGTAAAGAGACAGCTTACAGAATGCAAGAAAAATCTTTGCTAGCTATACATCCAACAGAAGCTCAGTATCCAGAGTCTGCAAAGAACTTAAAAAATGAAGCATCAAGAAATCAGATAATGTAATGAATAAATGAAACGGACAGTTGTCCTCAAAAGATGGAGTAGACATAGCCAACAAACACATGTAGTTATTCTTAGAGATGGGAAAAGTACTATGCAGTGTTTTACAATCTTAAAAAGAGAAATGCCTACTCTCATTAGTTGTAATTAGCAGTAGACACCACTGAGAGCCTGTGTCTCCATGGGACATGACCTATGGGAAATGCATTTATAGAGGTAGCAGTGGCAGTTACCACACCGGGATATTTTGCATTTAATACAAAGATTTGGGAAGGAAATAACAGAGGAGTTCACGGCTGATGTCCCAGGTAGGGGGTCCTAGTCTGTGTTGTCTTTTCTTCCTAGAGGATCTGCGATGTTTCCCAGATGAGTGTTTATTTCAGAAAACCAACTAGAGAGACTCATGATTGACATGCTTTTTGCTAATTCTTTCTCGTTTTGACGTAGAAAATCTACTGGAATTTGCTAATATACAAATGAAGGAGTTTGTTTTCCCTCTTCCTTGTGGACATAATTGTCTCCATTAACTATAGTGGGAGTTTCTTGGTCTCAAGGGTTAAGAGCAGAGTGCTAGTGCTGTGCTATCAAATCCACAGAAAGGAAACAGAGGATGCATTTCAGTGCCTAACTTCTGCAGTGTGGACACATAGAAGCTGATGAAAGTACTCACATGTCTCTCTATTGATGCCTTACAAAGAAATAAAATGGAAACCAAGAATATACACGAATAATTTTATATGACCACTGAAAAGATTAAAGATTGACTTAAAAAATAAATAAAATTTTTTAAAAATTAAAAAAAAAACAAAGTTCCCAGAAGTGGTAGATAGAGATGTGGAGCTGACACTTTCCCACAGTGCAGATAGAGGGACTTGAGAGGGCTGCTGTTAAGGAAAAAGACAGCATAGTGTGGCAAGGATGTGCCTTTGGAAGTGCCTGTGTGCCAGTGCCACAGTGTGTGCACACCTCTGTTCCCGTGGCTTTCCTGTTCTAGCCTGGGAAAAAAATCATGTCTAAGTAGTATTTCAGTTGTTCCCCTCTCCGCCAGTACTGGGTGGGCTAAGATGCAGTACAGAAATGCATGTGGCTGCTGAACAGAGTAGAGTGTAGCCTTCCCTGACTGTAACTGCAATTCGCCTCATCACGGGATTTGGCAAACATGGAAACGTACACACAAAAGTTAATGTAAGAATATAAGAAATAAATACTGTTAAAGATTATGTTGTATTTCTATATAGTCTGTTTTCTATACATATATTTGTTATAAATTTGGGTTATATCGTAGAACTAAATTTGTATTTATAGTCTTCACATTTTCCAGATTATTAAGTAGAAGTAAAATATTTGAGCTTCAGCTTATTTAATGAAGCCTGAATTTTTAGATGATGAAGTTGCTTTAAATAATAGTAACAAAACAACTATCCTGAAACATGATTACCTACATCTTTGATTGATTCCTTAGGCTGAGCTGCAAATGCAGCAAGGACTGTGTCAATGAATAGAGATAATCCTTTAGAAACAACTATCTGGTGATGGCAGCAAACTTTTTTGTAGTTTTAAAACTTAACACAAGTAAAACAGGCAAGAGTAACATTGGTGTTATGGCCATTCTTTCCCATGGATGTAGCATTACAAAAAATGATGGCGTGCTACAAGTCCCCTTGGCTCACAACTGATTGAAACATGTCTCACATTCTGTGCATCCTTTGGAACAGACAGATCTGCATATTGTGTGTCTGCTTCATGTCTGTAAGCTAAACCAGGTGCCAAAAATTGATATCATTTTACTCTTTCAACAACTCAACTCTAATCCTTCTATTTATCCTTCCTGCCCTTCCCATCACCTCACTTTCATCTGCCTTACTTTTGGCCTTGAGATCATGGCTGGCAGTGACTGTATTTTAAAGACTAAACCTACCCTTAGGCACTGTATGACATCAAAATTTTCCATGAGACTTCTGAGATAGCTTGGGTAAGGGAGGGAAGCATTATCCTCTGGGTTATGTCCTTCTAATTTGAAGTTCCCTTGTGTATAAATCAGCACAGGGTGATCAAGCATAGGCTTGGATGTAAAAGCCTAGCTCTGAGTCTCCATTCTGCCCTTTTGGGCCACTGTTTCCAGGAGCTTATGGTGGTTGTAGTATCTGTAGAAGCACTAGCACCAGTAGGACACATTCGAACAATCAATCTTGATTACCTTTCAAAAATAGTATGTATCTTAGTATCTTTTTGAAAGAGTCCACAAAGACAGTTTAAATGGGTCAAATCTCAAACAAACTGGCTCATTCTATAGTTTTTTTTCTAGTTCATTTTCTAAATAGATGGGTGTTCTAAAGAAATTGTTTCTGTCAAACTTTTGGCTCTTTATAGAGTAAGGCAAATAAGTTCAATATGATATAGGCAGATGTGTACACTCAGTGGTTATTAATCTCTTTCCATGAATGACATCATTGAAGACAAGAAAGGGCTACTTCCAGAGCTCTGTTTTTTTTTTAAGTTATTAACACTGACATAATAGCTGATTTTCAATCTCTTTGCAGCCGTCATATGTCCCAAGGAAGCTAATTCCAATAACAATCATCAAGCAAGGTAATTAGTCTGCTCTACATGTATAAGAACTACTGTAAAATACTGTTTAAAAATAGTTAAACAGCCTGGTGTGGTGGTGTACACCTTTAGTCCCAATACTCAGGAGGCAGAGGCAAGCAGATCTCTGTGAGTTCAAGACTAGCCTGGTCTACATAGTGAGTTCCGAGCCAGCTGGGGCTATAGGAAGACTCTCAAAAAGTAAAAAAAAAAAAAAAAAAAAAGAATTAAATATAGCAAATTTTTTTCAAATCTTATGACAATTATTTTTTTAAATATGATGAAATTGGTTAGTCAATTTGCCATTGATATGTAATTTTGGCTATCCTACTGATAGGAAAATCTTGGGCTTGTTATAACAAGTACTAAATCAAAACTATCAATTAAGCCAGGCGTGGCACATACCTTTAATCCCAGCACTCTGGAGGCAGAGGCAGGTGAATCTCTGTGAGTTCAAGGCCAGCCAGGTCTACATAGAGAATTCCAGGCCAGCTGGAGCTACAGAGAGATCCTGGCTCAAAAAGACCCTCACAAAATAATAAAAATAAATAAATAAATAAAAGGTATAATTAGTTTAGCCAGGCATGGTGGCACACACCTTTAGTCCCAACACTTGGGAAACAGAGGCAGGCAGATCTCTGTGAATTCAAGGTCAGCCTGATCTACATAGTGACTTCAGGACAGCTGGGGTAGAGGGAGAACCTGTCTCGAAATGACTATATATATATGTGTGTGTGTGTGTGTGTGTGTGTGTGTGTGTGTGTGTGTGTGTCAATTAAATGTGTGGAGGTTTGCTTAGGATTAAGTTTGTAAACATGAAGAAAACCATTAGTAGAATACTGAGGATATTGGGAATGAAATTGTGATTTAGCAGAAACTTAAGGGACGTAAAATGTCTACATTTCAAGAATTACAATGCTGTTTCATGTCAATGTCCACTTATTTTGGCTTCCAATTTTCAAAATGACTCCATCATTTCTAGGAAATTTCTGGGTGGAAGAATTGAAGCCTTAAAATCTTTCTTCGTTATAAGGAAACAATGTCCTTAACTGTAGCCTTAAGACAGGGTCAGTGTTAGAATCATTTAAATATTCTTTGCTTTGAGAATATACTTTTTATAATTTAATATTGTCTTGTCATTGTCACATTTAATGACAGTTCTTATTTCTTGGGAAAAGGGCAGGCTGCAGAGAGCAGAGACAAGAAATGAATTTTCCACTAAATAGAGTGTAACACTATGAAAAGCTGATAATTGACAGTCTTTATTATACAAAAGCATAGGTAGCAAGGGAAGACATGTCAGCTAATCCTGGTGTAGACTGCCCAGCCAACCCACTGACTTGCTTTCTATTAATTAAGAAATTAGGTTAGGACTATCCAAGGGGAGGTGACTTTACATCGTTATCTTCCTACTGATTCCCATTTTCTCACTCACCATAACATTCTCTTTGTGTATTTCACCAGTTATTCAGAATGTTACTCACCGGGCTTCGACTAAATCTCCAGACAAGACTCCCTTTGGAGGAATGATACTAGGTAAGTCCATTTGAGATGCATGTCTAGAATAGGCAAGTCATGCTACCTTTTGATAATAGGGTCTTATGGAGTTTTGCACTATGAGCAGGTATGCTAACTTAATGCTAGTTTACTTTATTTCGCTGTTTATATCTTGGGTTGTATCCATTCCAAGCTACCAGTCAAGAGACACTGCCTTAATCACAGCTACAGCCATGCAGACTATTTGAGCCTGAATTAAAATTCAAAAAATTGCTTTTGTCCAATTCCAGTTATGAAAATACCTTATTGGAAAAGATGTGGTCATATTTTTCCACTATTTTAAACCTTGCGTTAAAGTTGACTGAACAAAGGAAGTCCTGAACTTCCCTTATATTCTAGTTTCTGATACTCTAAACTTTATTTTATGTCAGATGCATTATTCTTCCCCAATCTCATTTATTTATATCTGTTTCCTTGCAGTGCACCTTATTATTCCAGGTGTTAATGATACCACTGTAAAGCTTCCCACATCCATAATGTTTGAGATTTCAGATGCCCTCAAGGCACAATTAGGTAAGCAAAAGCATTCTGTATTTGGGTTTTCCAGTGAAATCGATGCAAAGGACTGGAGAAAAATCTCAGTGACAGAACCTGCCTAACACACATGAGGCCCTGTTGCAATCCCCAACATGGAATAACTAATGATACAATAAAAATGTTAGAGATTTCATTTAAGATATGCAAATGTTACTGTGATATACACCATGGAAGCTGCTGTAATCAACAGGCGTATTTATCCCCTTTCATAATTAGCCATGATGAACATGGTGTGCAAATGTCTCAGAGGTGCCTAGTTCACTTCCTCTGGACATACAGCCATGTCCCAAGGACTGGGTCATATGATGGCACTTCCTATTACTATTTTGAGTTAATTTCATATTATTTTACAAAAGATTATACCAAGTTATATTCCTGAAAATAGTATGTGAATGTTCTCTTATCTCTATCACTTTGCTATATTTTGATGATAGCCATCTCATATGAGTGAGGTAGTAACATCATTATGCCTTTAATTTTCATTTCCTTAATGATTAGTTATGTTGAACATATTTTTCATACCTATCCACTATTTTTATATCTTCTTCAGAAAAGTATCTAATCATATCCTTTGCTTACTAATGAGCTTCTTTTACCTATTGTATTTTTTAAACATTAATACAAATTAACTTAATTTGTTCTTAGAAAATTTCATATATGTATATATATTTTGCAATCTCTCTCTAAAGTGATCTCACCACTACCCTTGCTAATCTCCCTCCCTCATCTGTCTGTAAGTCCCTCACCTCTTTCCTATCAATATCTTTCATAGTCGTGTCTTTTTTGTTTATGTCCCCCTGGGTTTGACTAGAGTCATCTGTGTGACTATGGGACTGGAAGTATCCATTAGAGCCTGATGGGTTCAGCAGCAGGTTTGTGAATGAAGACAATGAAACACCCTCGCTGAGTCTATCAGTATCAGTAGCTAATAGGTCTTCAGGAAGGGGTAGAACCCTATGAGCCTCTTTCCAAGCCATTACCAGCCATTTACAGGGCCTGTATTGTGCATGACCAGTCCAAGTAACAGCATCTGCTGTGAGTTTCTGATTACAATGGCTGTGTTGTATCTAGATGTTGTGACTCCGCAGACTTTTCCCTCTTTCTGCTATTACATTCTTTCTGCCCCTTCTTTTGCAGTGTTCCCTGAGCCTTAGAGAGTGTAGTATAAATGGCTTGTTTAGAGCTGAACCCTCAACTATTACTTACTATTAGCATCTTGAGCGGCCATGAAAATCTGCGTTTGTTGCAAGGATCCGCTTCTCTGACTGGGGCTGAGAATAGCCTTCGTTCATGGATACTCACAGATTATTAGGAGTTTGGGACTATTTCTTTTTAGTTAAACATCAGTAGTACTTTTCCGGAGGGGCTTATGATCTCCTAGTGCATGGATTTTATTCTTTGTAAATCACGTTTGCAGCACCAGGCTTGGGTTCACTTATGTGGAATGGGACTTTAAAAACCCAGAGAGCAGATGATTACCCCTTTAACAGTTTCACAACTCTAGAGGGAGAGACCCATCTTGCCTGATTCTTTGGTGGTGGTGTTCATAGAGTTCATAGATGAGTAAAACTACTAATACCTTTTATCCTCAAACATCCTGTGAAGAATCTTTTGGCACTTTAAAAGTTAATGAGTAGGGATGAGGTTTCTAGTCAATTTCTGCTTCAGTTTATATATCTTGTAAACCACTTTGCAGTGTCTTCGTCAGTAGGGTCTTATGATCTAGTTCTGGTGGGCAATCAAGTGGAAAGTCAAGAGCCTGTGTTATTTGGGGGGCCTCTGGAGACTCCCTGACAAACAGTTGTTATGGAGGTGTCCCACAATTGGCACTGAGATTTTTAGTGTCTCACTGCTTCTAGGAGCAGTTTATCTAGTCATTCAGGGTATCTTCTTCAAAATTCTTTTTTAAAATTTATTTTTATTTTATGTGCATGAGTGTTATGCCTTCCTGTGTGTAAGTACACCTGTGTCACGCATGCAGTGCCAGTGGAGAACAGGAGAGATCATCAGATCCTCTGAAACCGGAGTATAGACAGTTGTTAGCTGCTGTGTGGGTGCTAGGATTTGAACCAGGGTCCTCTGCAAGATCAGCCAGTGCTCTTAATCGCTGAGCCAGTGTACCAGCACCCAAACTCTTTTTTAGTACTTTCCATATAGCTTTTTCATGCCCCCTTAATATTGGTTAACCTTCAGAGATTTCCCTTCATCTCCCCAGCCCCCATAACCCTATTCCTGTTTAACCCTTTCTGCCCCTGGAACTCCCCTTCTCTACTTTCACTTTACCACAGTTCTTCTGCCCTCTGCCTTGGGGTTCCCTACTTCCCCCAAACAGGCCCCTTCTTAGTTTCCTGTCTTCCACAGATACCTCTTTTTCAGACTACTGTAAATGTAGAAGCTTTGATTTACAGGTGGTAAATACAGGTAAATTTACAGGTTAATATGTGTGTGCCCAGAAGTGGTATGTGTAGCTGAGTTATATGGAAGTTTTATTTCTAGTTTTCTGAGAGACCTACAGATTAATGTCCAAAGTGGCTATGTTAGTTTACACTCCCTCCAACAGGGTAAAAGGATACTCCTCTTCTTACATACCAGCATTTGTTATTATTTGTACTTTTGATGATGGACATTCTTACTAAAGTCAGATGGAATCTTAAGATAGCTTTAATATACATATCCCTGATGGCTGAAGATGTTGAACTCTTGTTTTATTTTCTTTTTTTCTTTTTCCATGTCCATGTGTGTGTAGTTTGCATATGTGTGTATGCATGTTTGCATATGTGATAGGCATTTGTGCACATGCATGTGAAGGCCCCAGGTTGTGAGACATCATCCTTGATTCTCCTTCTACCTTAGTCATTGAGGCATGGTCTCTTAACCAAACCCAGAGATCACTGATATGGCCGCTAGTCTAGCAGCTTGTTTTAGAGATCCCCCGCCTCCAACTTCTGAAGCTGCAATTACAATTGGGACATCATGCCCAGATGGTGTTTAGTGTATGGCGGGAATCCGAATTCCAATTCTCCTCTTTGTGTGGCAAATCCTTGAAGCACTGAGCCATCTCCTTAGTCCTTTGGACACCTTTTAAACTATTTTCTAGGCATTTTTTTCTTTCTTATTTTGAGAACTATTTGGTTCCATGGACCATTTTCAATTAGGTTGTTTATTTTCTTGATGTTTAGGTTTTTTTTTTTTTTTTTTAGCTCCTTGGATAGTCTGGAAACTCATCCTCTGTTGAATGTATAGCTGGAAAATATTTTCTTTCATCATGTGGGTTGCCCCTTCATTCAATTGTTAGTTCCCTTTGCCATACAGAAGCTATTGAGTTTCATGAGACCCCATTTTGGATTTTAGGTCTTATTCTCTGGGCTACTGTAGTCCTATTCAAAGAAGTCCTTACCTGGATTCCATGATGAAGTGTGCCCCTACTTTTTCCTCTAGCAGTTTCATAGTAATGCCTTACTTTTTTTCTAATCGACAGTGATTATACATATTTATGGATTACATTTCAATACAGACATATGAGTATAATGATGAGATCAGAACAACTGTCATATTACCACGTGGAATACATGCAATGTCTTTGCACTGGCAACATTAAAATTCCTCTCTCCCAGATATGTTGAAAGGTTATAGTAATAGATGTCAACCATATTCATTCCTCTGTACATTAATGAGTTGTATGAGTTCTTTTTATACTTTGAATATTAAGTCCATATGAGAAACATGGTTGCAAATATTTTCTTCCCATCTGTATGCTGCTTTTCATTTTGTTGATTGATTGTTTTGCTGTGCAGAATCCTTTTTCTACAGAAATAGCGTGGGCAGAAACACTTTTTATATTACTAAGGGAGAAATAAACTTTCCCAAAGTTAATTATCACTGCAGTTCAAAAAAGTTGTGTTTCTTGAGGGAGTAAATCCTAAAAATAATAACCCCATTCCAACAGAGCTCATCAAGAGATGTGATAGCTTTTGTTCTAAGAACACATGGTGTGAATAATGAGAGAAATAAACAAGAAAGCTAGTATTACATACACATCTCCAAGGGGCTAACCAAAGGTTTGCCAAAGCTAAGAGGTACCCTGCCAAAAGTTAAGGGAAACAACTGTGCTGATAAAAGTACCAAAAAAAAATCAAGGAAAAGGATTTTCCTGAAATTTGGGCCATATTTGGATGAAGTGTCACTTTTTGTCAAGACAATAGATTTGTATAGTGTAGACAAATGGTTGTGGGTTAGAAAGAGATACCAGAAGTCTCTCCTTTAAATATTTTCCCCATTTCCCAACTACTCTGATATCTGAAATGTCATATGTCTTTATGAAGGAATTAGTGATGCATAAAATATACAAATATATATTAAGAAGATAGTTTGCCATTTTCCCCTTGTAACTGAATTTTAGATTAATATGATTTCCAGCTAACAGCATCTAGTGAATGCAAGGACTGAAAGCAATCTAGATTGTTACCCCTGACTGAGAGCCTAGGATCTGGAGAAAGGGAAAGACAGAGGCAAAAATCTAAAGGGAGAGAGGTCTCATAGCCAGGCACAGACTCACCAAATCAAATGGAAAAGAAAAGATTAGCAAAACTGCCCTAATAGAGATGGGAACGCTAGTGGTGGAAGGAACCCTGACATTTACATTTGAATGATAAAAGTATTCCTGTGGCATATATTTTGAAAATAGCAGGACCAGAGCTCATGAAAAGCTTGTGAACTAAATATTTCTTCACTTAATAATAATCAGAATAATTATCAAGAAAAACTGTGCTTATGAAAGATGAGCAAAAAAGAAATACTAGTAAAAAGTAGAAATTTTAAGAATAATTTTATGAGCCAGATGTGGTGGTGCATGCCTTTAATCCCTGTACTTGGGGAGCAGAGGCAGGCAGACCTCTGTGAGATCTAGGCCAGTCTGGTCTCCATAGAGAGTTCCAGGCCAGTTGTGACTAATGGAGAGCCTGTCTCCAAAAGACAATATAAATATATATATACATATAATTATATATATTATATTGGAGAAGAGAGAGAGAGAGAGAGAGAGAGAGCTGCATGCAACCACCTTGACAGCAGTGGCAAACAGGCACCTGCCAATCCTGCTGCCCGGTAATCACCTCCATCATATGTGTCAAAAATTGATGCCAACCAGCTCTCTAATTGTCATTAAGTCTATACAAAGTAAACATGTTTTGTATCCTGTTAAATGAAAAGAAGAAAATGGCCTTTACAGGAGCGATGGCAGCCACAGAGGTTATAGCATTTAACTCTTCTAAAAGGTTTGAGAACATAGATTAGATCAGTTCTCAGCTGTGTTCCAGGGACTAGAGACATTTCTGTTTTTAAATTTGGGCAGTATAGGCTTAGAAATGTACTTTCTTTGAAAAAGAATACCTAAGATTTAGAAGAAAAGTTTCCTAAAAGTTGTATAAAGAGGCAAAAAAATTCCATTCTTTGCATTAAATTCCCAGAGAGATTGAAAGAGAAAATCTGTGTTAACATGTGTCTCAAATAAAATTTATTATTCATAATTTTGTTTTACCACAAACTTTTCTGAATAACTTACTTTCCTATGTCTCTTATTTTTGTATTTCACAGATGCCAGTGTTATAACCTGTTGCATTTTTACTGTGCGAAATAATGGAAAATCCCTCTTTACTTTTTTTAAATTATCAGTGTTTGAATCTAAAGTTAAAGAACTTTTTTCAGATCAAACTATACCTTCCAGAAACTGTTTAACTCATAATGATGAGACTTATCCAAGTATTCTATTGTGATTTTTGTTCATTCAATTCAAATTTAAATCTTAAGGAAGTGTTAATAAGGAGGAATTTTGAAGTTTGTCTTCTACTCATTCTAGCCCTTGGTAGAAATGCAGAATAAAGTTGACTCGCTGGTGAAAAGGGATGTATAGATTAAAATCTTCTTGTTAATTGATTATGTTTGTAATAAAGAGAATTTTGAACACCATACTATGAGGGAATGAGGCAAACTGTTTTCTCTTTTTAGCTAAGAATGAAACCTTGGCATTACCTGCTGAATCTAAAACACCAGAGGTTGAAAAATTACCAGAACAGCCCATAACAGGTAATGAGACTCCATAGGTCACCACTGAGAAAAGAAGTGACTTTTCCATATGGTAAATAATCTGCAATCTTATTTTTAAGTGAAGATCCAGAAGGCAGTTCATTTTGAACATAAGCAAAAAAATCAATAAGAGAATCTAGAGCTTTAATATTCAGAGAAAGAACAGAGTTACGGAGTTAATCCAGCCAGCAGCAAGACTACAGGGCAAGGAACAGGTGAGCGAAAGCCAGATTTAAAAATGAGCAGTTGAAGCCAGGCGTGGTGGCGCACGCCTTTAATCCTAGCACTTGGGAGGCAGAGGCAGGCGGATCTTTGTGAGTTCAAGGCCAGCCTGGTCTACAGAGCGAGTTCCAGGCCAGCTGGAGCTACAGGGAGGACCCTTGGGTCTCAAAAGACCAAAAAAAAAAAAAAAAAAAAAAAAAAAAAAATGAGCAGTTGAATGATAGAGCCGATGTGTACTGTGGAGGGTATATTCTTTAATATAAATAATATTTCCATCAGCATTGAAAAGTTTAAAGTATAATAAAGTGGTTTAGGGGTTTGCCATTTACATGAACACTTAAGAACGTTCTTCATTGTTTTGCCTTTACAGGTGATCAGTTTAGTAAAGTGCCTTATAAGAATCTCATAAATCCATGGCTTGATGGCCACGAAAATGCACCCAAATCATTTAGAAACGAAAGTCCTCACAGATTAACAGCCACAATATAGAAAATATGTAATTGTTCAATTAAAAAATCCTTTCAAGAACATGTATAGTAGGGCTGACTCAGCAGGTGAGAGTACTGGCTGCTCTCGTAGAGGACCCAGATTTTGGTTCCCAGCACCCATAATGTGGTTAACAACTAACTGTCTATGACTCCAGTTCCAGGAGATCAACATCCTCTTCCAGTCTGTGCATGCATTTTCACTAACAGACATGCAGGCAAAACACTTATACACACAAAAATTAAATAAATAAATAAATAAATAAATAAATAAATAAATAAATAAATAAAAGAATACATGTAGTAAAGAGTGTCCCCAACTTATCACTATTCCTAATAAATGATCAACATGAAACTACCCCATCAAATTCTCTAGGGAGAGAGAATCTCTGAAGTACTGAGTTTTTACAGGTCAGAACCACCTTATCCAGGATTTGATAAAAACAAACATCTAGCAAGCATGTTCCACAGTTAACAGCTAGTAAAGTAACTTTTATCTGAAGTGAATTTTTTAATTCATAAAATTGCTATATCTTGAGAAGATAAGATTTGATGATGTAACAAAATAACTTCAGGAAACATAATCCAGCTAAAATATTTCAGGCAGAATGAGTATGATCCTGCTTAAAGAAGAGAAAGGATCCTTTATAATGCAGAGGTAGAAGTCACAAGAACTACTAGAATCATCCATTTGGATGAAATTCCAGAGTATTTTTCTTTACTTCAGTGTAATCAGTTAATACAAGGAAAGCACAGTCATGCCTAGTGGGTAACTCCATGTCCTTTTCTGTCTCAAGTGTTCTACTCAGTTTTCCAAGTTACACTTTCTTCTCTTGGCACATATCTAATGAGTGTCTACAGAGTTCTTAATTTTCTGCCAAACTCTACTCAGAGTTTTCCACTTCAGAATTCTTAAGCAACCATACAACTCATTGTTCAGAATTGCTAGTGCATGTCTTTGCTGGAAAAGTTAGGGTTTTCTAGAATGGTCAAATCTTAGCACTCATGATTTTTATTTCTCCAAATCAATTACTTAAGGGTTTTTTTTGTTTGTTTGTTTGTTTGTTTGTTTTTTGCTTTTAACCATGTAGCTGGGACAACTGTGTGGCTGAACACTTGAATATTAATCATAATTTCAGCCTAGTTCCCAGAATTGCTGGTTGAGTGTGGTTTAGAGGAACTTTAGTAATGTGATCATTCTTTCAACCCTGGGTCCTTCTTTTATTTGCTCATTTAACTCATTTATATTACTACAAGTCTGCTTACCCTAGTTATTACATGAAGCCCTGGAGAGAATAAAAAAGGAAGACAGTAGTTAAGATTAAATGAAGCCCTGGAGAGAATAAAAAAGGAAGACAGTAGTTAAGATTAATCTGATAAGTGATTTATTGGAGATCAGTTTGATATGTTTCTATGGAACACTAGAAAGTAGACCAAACTTGGCAAGGATGTGTAGGGAAGGAGAAGGCAAGTCAAGGAGCCCAGCTTTAGGAACTTGAAAAGAAATGGGCTACATAAGCATCAGTTGCTAATTCCAAAGGCCAACAAAAGGCATCTCATGATTTGGTTGCTTCATCACCTTATTATACCTTAATTTAGAAACTTTTTTGTTTTACTTTTCAGTGACTCCTGAAACAGTTTCAAGGACCACAAAACCCACAGTGTCTAGTATGTTAGACATCACAGAAACAAGACTGGGTAATTCTTAGAATCATTTTTTTCTTAAACAGCAGTAATGCGAACTCCCAACATTAACGGGAAAATGCTCTCTCCTCCCGTCATCTGCCTTATCCCTTCTCTGTTCTTTTTCCTTTTTCTGGGCATTAACTTTCCTATTTTTTTTGGACCAGTTCCACTGAAGTTAACATGCCTTGACCCTGGTGACCAGAGGACAGACACGGGTGCTTTCTGCTAACCGCATGCCCTTTTTACTACTTTCTCGGGTTAGATGTACAGAATACAGTATTTCAACCCCAGAGCTTCTGGAAGTTTTGACTCTGGGATTTCTGCTCAGATCAATTATTGGAAGACTTGTGGATACTAAATTTAGGAAGAATCATACCCAGACACATGTTATTTGATAAGAATTTCAGTCACTTGTGTTAAATGCTGTTTTACCCAAAAGAATCTAACTTGCTTTTATTGTTTTCTCTTGTGCACGTGTGATGCTGGTCTAAGATATACCTTCTCATTTCCACAGCCGCATCACTTTTTCAGGGAGAGGTAGCTTTTTCTAGAAAAAGCATCAACTACTTAGTGCACACGAGTCTCTGTTATGAAGCATGCTGTGCATGATCATGGATAAGCCAAAATATCAAATCCTGTGTCAAATGTTGATAACCATATTCTTCTTTATTATAGTTCTCAGTGAGAAGACCCCAGAAATGTTGCAAGCTGTTCTCATACCTAAGTCTGAATTGCCACTGAGCACTATAGGTAAAAGTCGTTAAACACTGCAGCTTTGTTGCTACTCTGGAAAGGTTTTGCATTTTTAATTAAAATCTGTAGGCTACTTTTCTCAAAATCATTTCCTCACAAGAAACAAAATGACAAATATCACAGAACAATGATCTCCCAAGCCCAGAAATTGATTAAAAAACACCTTTATAATTTAGCGTCTTAAGTTATGAGGTTTTTCCTATGACATATCCACCAGTAATTTTTCTTTCATATTTTTATTTTTATTTTTTTATTTTGGTCTTTTGAGACAGGGTCTCCCTGTAGCCCCAGCTGTCCTGGAACTCACTATGTAAATCAGGCTGGCCTTGAACTCACAGAGATCCACCTGCCTCTGCCTCCCAAGTGCCCATTACAGGCGTGAGCCACCACCCCTAGCATATTTTTATTTTTTATTTGATTCTTCCCATTCAAAATCATATGTCACAGTTTAAATTAGCATCTTCTACATTTTCCCAAATGCTTTGTTAAATCTGTCTTGACAGAGAAGACAAATTTAAATATTTCTCAAGACTCCGTAGGATTCTTAAAATTTCTTCCCAGATCAGATGAGATCAGGTACACACAAGGGGACATGGTCATAGACAATTCTTAGAATTTCTTTATGAATGCAGTATAAAAATGGAGATGCTTAAAAAATGGAGGTCCTTATACGTCAAGTTGTATAGTTATTCAAAATTTTACTCTTAAAACCTATCAGGTAGATATTTTTCTAGTTCAAATTTTTTTCAGTGCTGGCTTAAATTTCAATGGAATATAGCTAAGAATACATAAATGTATCCAGAAAACTGAAGAAGCTAGTTCAATAATGGTAGAAAGAAAAGCCTAAATACCTGGTTTAGTGAGACTTCATTATAAAATATTGAAAATGGGATTTTGAACTGGACATGGTGGCTTGTGCTGTAATAATTGCACTTGGGAGACCCTAGCAGGGGTTAACCAATGCCAGGCTAGTTTGGGCCACATCGTGTCTCATAAAAATTATCTTGTATTGAAATCAAGAAGCAAAAATTACTTATGAATATTTCTTCCTTGACATAAAATAATTTTTCTCTTGTTTTTGTTCTTACAACTTTGAGGTTTTAATTATTTTTCTTCCTAATACTTGCATACCAGGTCATCACTGTCGTGTGTGTTTTATTACAGCTCCAAAAAGGCTCCCGGAGTTTCCTGAGGCAAAATCACCCTTCCCTTTTGAGAAACCTGGGGGTACCTTGGGTAATATAATACTTTATATTTGATGTTAAGAATGTGGGTGGTGGACTGGGATGTAACTCAGCTGGAATTGATCACCCACACCATGAAAAGTAGATGGTGATTGCTTAATTGTGCAGAACACAGTTACTAAGTCTTGCCTCTGCAATGCTCAATGAACCATTTAATTGGGCTAACTCAGGGAAATAAGTAGTATATTTGTTTGAAAAAAAAGAAAACTATTGATTTTCTTCAACTTCATCAAAATCATGTCTGTTAATTCCATTTAACCCAGTTGGGTGGTTTTTGTTTCCCAAAATGTCTAGCGTGATGCCAAATCAGATGCTCTCTGGATGGGTACACATTGATGTCTTCTCAGCATATGATGTCTCTTAATTGGGTCCATGTGAAGTTTTCATTGCAGTCTTCTGGCAGCCACTTAGCCAGACCAGCAATGTCCGTCTGTCATGAAGCAAATATGCCACAGCTTCCGTTTCTCTCTAATATAGCTTCCAGTGAAAAACCATGGATGGTACCTGTAGCTAAAACACCTGAAGATCCCAAAGCTCTGCCACCTCTAACTGGTAATTGAATTCTTTTTAGTGTAATTAAAAATTTTAAGAATTTTATATATGAGTATTGTATTTGTGCCATTTCTGTATCCTTTGCCCCCCAACTCCTCCCACGTCCCGTCACTTCCTTACAGTTTGTCTTCTTTGATTATTGTCATTATATATACATACATGCATTTATAATTATAAGTATTAACACTTTTTGTTTTCCTCTGCATAGGTTTTGTAACTAACCCTCAATATATTTCATGGGAAATAATGATAGTGTGTCTCTTGTTTCTCTAATGTACAATGCATCTGTTTAAGCTTCAGTTTACGTATTCTGTGACATTATTCCAATTCGTGTTAAATTTCAAATTAAAATTTAAAAATGGATTATTTGTGATATTGAGAGTCGATATGTTCAAGAGTTGCTGTATTTATATTTATTCAGTAGTAGATATGCTCAAACTTTCATTCATTTCAGCTTTTCTATTTTTTGATTTTGTATAAATCTGTGCATGTACTTACGTTCATCCTATTTCCCATTTAGTTTCAATATATATGATTATTTTTCCCAATTACTCAGGTAGTTTCCTACTGCAATTGTTTTCAGAACTAAGAGAAGTAATTTACAAAGGATTAATTAATTATCACAAACATACAGAACACAATCTTTGAAGTACTAGGGGATTTCTTGAAGGACATTAGAAAAAACGTATTGCGTGATTTTTGTCTTGTGTTAACTGACTGGCAGAGAGGTACCAGGAAGTGGAGCTTTGTTTTTGACTGAGCACATTCAGGAGCTGAGAGTAAGTCATGATGAGTATCTTCAAGTTCTTAACTATATGACAAGACGGAAAATGGAGATGAAGTGGTGACTGGTCAAGAAACATAAACTGTCCATATGAGGAAGAATGTGGGGAGGGACAAGTTGGTGGTCCAGATGTGGTCATGTTTTTGTTGGTGTTCTACTTGATTACAGAATAATTTTGGTTTTGATCAATCGTCATCTCAGAATAAACTCATCTAATTTTAGCGTCCTTTAAGATTGTTGACATTCAACAGGGGAATGCCACTGCCCACCTGTGAAGGCCAGGCCAACTCCTGGAGGTCTGGGCAGCTTGATAAATCATTAAATGCCGTATGTGGTTTCTTTTTGTAAAAATTAATTCTTCTTTGGCACTTATTGGAGGTTTTTCCCCATATTTGCCTTTTGTATGAAACTGCAGAATGAGTGTTGTAAGGATTTCTAGTCCAGATTTTGATATGAAGAATAATTGATAATTCTAACTTACATTGTTATTAAAATTCCTGGGTCATTTCAATAGTTTTTGGCAACATGGAACAAGATATTTGAGGTTTGGAATATTACAAGAAATATGAGATATGTAGTCATCTAATATACTCTTCCCTATTTTCAGTCCATTTGGCCTAATCTTGCATTAGTGCTCTAGTTTGTGATTTTATTATCTGAAATTGAATTTCATCTAACCTTCTTTAAACTGTGTTTAAGTATGGTTGTGAGCTTGATTGCCTTGGCAAATTTAATTTTCCATAGAGTATGTAAAGGAAATCATAAAAATGTGCTCTATAATTGCATACCAGTATATAAAATTACTTATACATTATGTGTTATAAAGAAACCAGCCAGACTTTAGAAATACTTAAGTGCTTGTGATGGTCGGTTATTCAGGAAGAGCTCCATCATACTGATGTTTTAGCAGAATTATTCTTATGTTCTTTTGGAAGTTGGCCAGCTTACTCTAATCTTAGTGTTTTTGTAGAAGGATTTCTAGATACTTGTCAGTACCTTCTACCACTGGTGAACTAGGCACTTGTGTACATGTGGTGTACATGCTATTGGATATATCTCACCTGAATATTATCATGTATATAACCATTTTCTTCTAAAAACTCATCACATTGATATCTCCAAAGCACTTGGGTACTGGCACTTTTTTTTTTTTCTTTCATACTAATGAGACGGAAGAGGAACTTTGCAAAGGCCAGAAGAGCAATGAGACTCATTTCTTTCCCAATCACTCCAGTAAACCATTCTAAGTTGAACGTGAAACAATGCCATCTATCAAGAATTACACATTCTTACTGGGGCTTTGTGCCTTCCAGAAAGATAAGAAACATCAGGTGACCCACAAGAACCTTGCCAGTTCTTGTGAATGTGATTACTACCCTATGAACTATAGAGTAAGAGCTGGCCTGATAACCAGATCCCAGAATTTCATCTCTTAACATCTATCAAAAGAAATCATTTAATAATTTTTCATGAGGGTGTTAGGTCTTATAAATAATATACGAATCACTTACGAGAATACAAAGTACACGGGAGGGGGTAGCCTAATATTTCCTTAATACAGAATATTCTTTTTTTTCATGTAAGATTTCTTTGTGTTTTATTAGTATAGGCTAAACAGGGCTTAAAGCACTTCTTAGAATCATTTTGTGAAAGATAAGTACCACTTGATATTTGAACAAAGATACTGACAAGTTGCAGTTATCTGGAAGAATCAATCAAAAAGCCACCACAAAAGCCACTGCTATAGCCTTCAAGAAAACAAACATCCTTAGGGATTCCATGAGGCTTTTTTATACATTCTTAATTTTTTTTATATTTTTTATTGATGCTTTGTGTATTTCATACATCATTTTCCAATTCAGTTCAGACATATATCCCCTTCCCTTCCCCCCACCCCACCCCTACCCATCCCAGATCATGCATTCTGCCGTAACTTTTCTGCATCTTTCTCTGTTTTTTTGTTTTGTTTTGTTTTCATTTTTTTTAGCAATAAGTGATAATCTGTGAGTACAAGCATCCTTCGTGTAAAACCAATTTGCGAGCAGTTGTGCCCAAACCCACACAGCTCATGGGTCCCACCATCCAGCGGGGGGGGGGGCTTGTATGTTCAATCAAGTTGATCAAATGAGTGTCCAGTCTATATTGTTGTAGTTTCAACATTCACCCCAATCGCAGCCCTTACATTCTACCGCACCCCCTCTTCCACAGATTGTTCCCTACACTTAGAAAAGGGGCACAGGTGGATGAGAAGCAAAACAGTCTACTTTCTCTGGAGCTGTTGTCTTGGTCTCTAGTCAATTCTGGCTGTTTTCTTTCATGGACTGCCAGCTTGTCCAGGCATAACCTTTCGATCCTACTAATGAAGCACATGCAATTAGATATATAGGCATTTAAACAGTATAATATATAGCCTTTCCATCCTACTAATGAAGCACGCGCAATTAGATATATAGGTATTTAAACAGTACTAATCGTTATGGTAGGTTTCTTTGGTATAGACACAGATGTTTGGATGGTATGTTAATCAATGAATTACATTTTCTTCTGTTAAGTATGACAGGGTCTTCGTGTGGCTTATAACATCTCCTAACCATTAGAGGATGTAAGCTTGTGGCATCAGCCGTGGGTTATTCCTCCAAGGAGAGAGCTAATAGCCAATTAGATTTGGGATATACAGACATATGGCTGCCACTGCTGCACAGCATTTCCAGGCAGATGAGGTGTAGCTGGTGCTGATGGAGGAGTCTTGCTTGACTCAAGGAGACCTATATTTGCTTTATTGATTTAGTGGCCTTGGTAACACTCTTTGGCATTCCAGAGACCATCTGTATACTTGCAAGTGCGGTCTCCATACATCTTTCCCATGTTTATATCAGGTCTTCAACAGCAGGGCCTTATCGCCTCTCTTACTGCAGATATCCCAGTTTGGAGGCAAGGAGCCTTTACCTTTTGTGGGGGCTTGGATCCCCTGGCCAACATCTCCTTGGTAGAATAATCCATTGTTGATGTCAGAGCTCCTGTATTGCTATATTTTGCTTAAGTGCATAGCTTAAGGAGACTTTAGCATTATATTTGGTTCTGAATAGAGAATAATCCTTTTCACAGTTTCTATGTCCATTAGTCAATTAAAGAAGGCAGTTTTACCGATTTTACAAGAGAATACCTCTATTAACAGCTGGCTCCAATCTACAGCTGGAGAATGACCTCATCATCCTCATATTTCTCCTTATTCTATGGGGGGGGGTTTAAGAAAGTCTCTTATATTAAAACCTTTGCGGCACCTAGAAGGTAAGCTTCATTAGGATTCATTAAAAATCGTTGTTACTAGTAGGATCCAGCGAGGGGCCTGATGTCTGCAGCAATCTGAGGCATTTCTTCCCTTCAATGCCCAGAGGAGTCAATCCTTCTGCTGGGACTTTCTGGTACATCCTACTCACTGCAAAGCTGCATTTTCTTTCTCAGCCATTAAGTTGGTGATACTCTGGCTTGTTGGAACATACAAATCCTTTCCCGTAGTTAGTTTTAAGATTTCGATTGCAAGGTTTTTTGACAAAAAGTTTTCGTATCTATCTATATCCCCCCTTTTTATTTTAGGTTTTTATTTTTGATTCATGAGTCTCAAAAAAGCAGTTGTATTATATATACCTATAGGGTGGAATCAAGGCACAGATTTCATCAAGTTCACCCATGCTGTTTTGGGTTACTGTATGTGATTAACTTGGGAAACAAACTTTATTTTTAAATTAAATCATCCTATAGGTGAAAGAGATTGCTACCAGGTGATACTCTATATTCAAACCTTATGGCCTACTCCATGAGGTGTTGATCGGCACAGATCTGGCCCACCTAGCCGGACTAAACCCTAAAGAGGATAAAAAGCAGGAGTGAGTCGTGCTGTTGATCCTAAAAGAGCAAGAAAATAGAATTCAAACATAGCAGATGGTTTACAGATTTGCTGTGGCGCCTGGGAGATTTATTTTCTGTCTTTCATTTTATTCTGCATTTTCTGGCAGTGTCTTCACAAACTTCAGGGTCAAGCAGGAAGGTATTTTAATTTTCCACTAACTGGAGAAAGTATTGTTCATATATTGAAAGCACACAGAGAGCTCTGTGTTGTGCTTCCTCTTCTTTATGCAAGCTGCTCCTTTCTTTCTTCTCCATATGGCTTTTACAACTCTGTTTCCATGGCCCGCTTCTATGAGCACACCAGTGAAAAGTATGGGTAGTCGCTATACATGCACACACATTTCAGCATCACTTAATAACTTACCGACAGTCATCCTCCTCCAGTCTAAACCAGAAAGACATTTCTCCCTTGAAGACCTTAAATTACCCATCTTGCAAGTATGCTGTTGTTGCCTTCATTCAAATGGATATTGGGGCTCAACCACGTACCAGGCAGTAGAGGAAATAAAGCTTGCAATGCAAAATAGACATGACAGAATTTCTCCTTAACGAGGTCTTTCATCTAAGAAATTATGTTTGAAAAGGAAAATCTTTGATATGACTACCAATATTCAGGAAATTTGAGTAAAATATAATGTTACTTATTTGAAGTGCTTTGTGTACCATCACATGATTCTACTGGAGCATTTTTATACTGGTATTTGCATATAATTAATTTTTCAAAGCAAAACCAGACAACAAACTATAATTAAATAGTAATAAAGCTACATAGTTTTTTCTGGAAATTCTGAAAAAATTATTATAACTATAACTCATTACTGTTTTTTGAAAGGAATTGCTTTTGCTTTTACAACCTTAAAATTTAACTACCCATTTTACCTGCCAAATTATATCTCTCCTTCAACTCTTGGCCTTGTTAAGGCTCCATGAATTCAAGATCAAATATCTTTTCATGCTTCAAATGGCTTTTGCATAATGTCCATTGAAAATATTTATCTCTAAGCAGCAATGCATGGTGACACACAGACTGTCTAAAATATAGAAGCATGCATCCCCAATTCTTAGGATTATTTATCAATTTTACACCTAGAATACTTTTTTAGGAATCATGCTTAACCACTTAGTGAAATATACTCTGGTTTAAATGTACAGATGCAAAGTTTTATAATAATAAATAAATAAATAAATAAATAAATAAATAAATAAATAAGTAACTGATGATCATAAGGATTTTTAAGGGAATTCTGTTTTAGTACTGCCCTCTCCTCAAATATCTATAAGTTCAGAGTCAATAGATTGTATTTTTTGGAGCTATATAAAACTAAAAGAAACAACAACAACAACAAAAAGACTTGTTCAAAGAACTGACTAAAACAGTAAACTTCTGCCAAAACAGTAAACTGCATCGAAAAAATTTAAAAAGACTGAGAAAAAGATGCAAGACATATATGGCAGAATACATAAGCTCTAGAGGGGTGGGGGGTATGGAAGGGGAAATTGGTCTAAATTTGATTAAGAAATATATGAAATGTGCAAAAAATTCAATAAGAAATTAATAAAAAAATAGACCTTATTTCACTCATGCAATAAAATGAGGTGGCTGCTTCTCTAAGCTGTCCAAGCAGCATAAATCTTTGAGTGAGTGATTATTTGTGTATTTTAGTATTCTTTTTCTTTAACACTCAACTCTTAAAAACTACAGATATAGAAATATGAGACCAACTATGGTGCAGAATATTATTTGAATCTTAAATATATTTAATAAAATGATTGAAAGTCAGAGATTCCTAATAACTGGGCACTTATGGGCATGAACTGTAATTGGTAGGGTGTGGTAGGATTATATCCCTAGTAACACCTGTAGCAATAACTCAAGGGAAGATGTCAGCCTGGCTTGAAAGTTCCAAAATAAAAATATGGGAAATAAATAAAATAAGATGAATAACTATCTCATGGTACAAGAATATAGACTACAGGAAAGTTGATGTAGTGTCTCTAGACGAAAAGCTTTGGGAGTTAGTGTCACCTAAATATAGCCATGGTACTTTTCAAAGGTGAGAAGTCAAGCTATTAACTCATGATTTCAAAGAATGAGAGGAATAAATGCATGTTGGTAAATATTTCTAATTTACTTAGAAAGAAACAGTTGATATTGCTAGAACTATGACTTGAAACTTAAAGCAGGCCAAAGATGAGAAACTGACATTTTTCTTCTTTAAAGTTGTTGTCATTCTTCTCTTACCATTAAATATGTAGCTAGGCTAACTTTACATTAAAACTTTAGATTATGGTGCAATAGACATTCATGTGATATGTGAATATTTTAGCTCATGATATTCTATTTTTGAGGACTTTGTAAATTTCCCTTCACAAATAGCATGTATTTCCTGCCTAATCCTGTGGTACAACGTAAGCTAGTCTCTACTTTCAGGACGAGTCCCGCCATCTACTATTATCTTTCTTACAACTTCAATTGGTGATGATTCCAGGTCATTAAATTGTACTGAGATATAAACAATTCTAGTGAATAAATTCTTCTGTGAACTCCCTCCCTTTCATTTTATTTATAGAAACCAATTTGAATGAATACAGAAAGCAATGTCTAGCTCCAGTGTCTGCTTTCTCTGTCTCTTATTTCCATAATGGCAGTTCTTTGTGTACAAAAATGAACACACATTCAATGATGTTTTAACTTGCAAGTTCACCTTTTATGTGAATATGAAAATTGTCCCTGCATTAAACTCATTGTCTCTGGGCTGCAGAAATGACTCAGTGGTTAAAATTACTCTTGCAGAGGACCCAGGTTTGGTTTCCAGAACCCACAAGGCAGCTAACACCTTCAATTCCAGAGGAATTCGATGCCCTCTTCTGACCTCTACAGGCACAACACCGATGCACTTACATTCATACACATAAAATAAAAATAATTAAAATGAAAAGTCATTGTCTTTATGTTTGAATTCATTCCATTTTCTTCCTTTTATATGAAATATAAAATTGATCTTAAAATCTACTTATAGAAGGACTCATGGCTTCATAGAGAGACATAGAAAGTTGCCACTAAGTAAAAGAAATAGGGATGGTAGTAAGACAGTCCTGCTCTCAGTCCTGCTGTCCCTCAGCCCTACTGCTGGAGTGAAAAATGCACTGAACGTGATTTCTGGTATGTGACCACTGACAATTGCGTTTACTGTCGTAAACCTCAACTTCATTATCTAGAACATCTAGATGATGATAATGTCTATCTCACCTATATCTCAGGGATGTTAAAAAAGATAAATATGCTAATGGGTGAGTAAGCATGGTGTGAATGATATAGTGCTATTTCCTCCTTAGATACTATGCTGGCAGCTTTTACCAAGCAGAAAGAGTAGGCAGTAGACTCTGCGAATCACCTGTATGCCCACCGTTTCTGTCCGTAGATACCTCTGCCTTAGCTGTCATATGACCGTATTTGTGTTTACATTTGTCGAAGCTCTTCGACTGACGGCTGGCCTCACTTCATTGTAAATACATAGGATGAAATTCACAGCGCTGTAGGGTCCAGGCCAGGTTGGTATATGTAAATTTCTGCAGAAGCCAAAAGCGATCACAGTGAGGATGATTGTAAACTCAGTAGTCTGACCGGCAGCTGAGAATCGAGACCTGCTAGTACCTACATAAAACTGTGCTTCATTCAGCTGCCCAAATATGTCATGAAATCCTTCAAAATATATCAAAATTAATATATCTTTTGTTTTTACTTTTTATTTTTAAGCAACTTACGATGTTTTCTCAAGCTCTACAACTTCAGAAGGGACTGGACTAGAGCCCCGCACAGGTATACCCAAACTTTCAATGATGTCTTTTGATCCTAGATATTCTGATACCTGATAGCTGCCTTTTAGTTTCAAAGAATGAAGAACTATGCTCACTAGAGCTACACAGAAAGTGGTAGCCAACTCCATCTGTGTCAGGGGCACAAATCCTACCTATACTTTCGTCCAGAGAATTCTTATTTTCATCAGTAAATAAACTGTCATTGCAGGGAGGCACAAATAGATCAGGTTGCCATTGGAGATAGCAACACAATGGCTTCTTACTTTACAGCCCAGAATCATTCTAAAAATTGTGTTAGGTTCCTAGAGAATATTCTGAAGGGTAGTGGTTCCCAAATGGGGGTGATTTATCTCTGTACAGGGACATTTGTCAGTGCCTAGAGACTCACCGAGTTGTAACCACTGGGAGAAAGGTTATTGGCTTCAGTACAGAGATTGGTGGCACTGCTGTGCACATGGCAGCCTCCCATAATTAAGATTTCTTGGGGCTGGAGCGATGGACTAGCGGTTAAGAGCGCCGACCGCTCTTGCAGAGGACCCGGGTTCGATCCCCAGCACCCACATGGCGGCCGAGAGCCGTCTGAAACTCCAATTCCAGGAGAACTCCAGTTCCAGGGGAGTCCGACGCCCTCTTCTGACCTCCGCGGCATTGCACGTCATGGGTGCACAGACTTGCATGCACACAATACATTCATACACGTACGGAAATAAAAAAATAAAAAAAAAATTAAAAAAAAAAAGATTTCTTGGGCCATAATTGTCACTAGTGCTGATGTGAGAAAACCTGTAGACTAGAGAGTGATATGATATCTCACAGAAGTTCTTCTATGCTTTGACATTCATTTAGTGATTCATCTACACTGTTTAGCTCAGCCCAGCAGGTCTTTTAAGCAAATGGGTATTAAGCATCCTCTGAAGTAGGTGCTTTAGGAGATTCAAAGTAGTACTGATATCTTCCATAAACAGATAGGTGTTTCATATGTGTTTGTATTTATAGTCTTATCCCAGCATTGTTTATATCATAGTAAACAAAGGTAAATAACTTTAAACAGCAGAAAGTAAGAAAATGGAATCCTCATAGTAGGTTCAATCAGTGTTTTGTAACAAAAGGGAAGAAACAAACAAAAAAGCAATTGAAGATAAGTTGAATGTATAAAACCATTGTATCATGGTTTGGGGTATTTCAAGGATTATGTTTTTCAGAGTGAAATCATCTTCAACGTCTAACGAATCATTGGTTTAAAGTGCTGGTTAGCAAGTCCTCAAATGTTCCTAATATTTTTCCTCATCTGAGGCATAATTTATTACTCATAAGTTTGTATTTTATTCCTAGGACCTTCTAATTTTATAAATGTTGACATTTATTCCAACAGCAACAAGTGATCCTATTCTGGACTCTGTCCCACCGAAAACTTCTAGAACTCTTGGACAGCCAAGGGCAACACCGGGTAATGTTTTTAACAGAAAAACTGCATTTCGTTTTCCATTAAAACTTCCATAATTCATGTGAATGTCTTTCTTCCAAATGACCATCACATCCTGTCTCGTCTAATCTTTTATCTTTTTCCCATTTCTGAACATATATGAATGATATATTTTTATGCAGGCATCTATTTCATTCCATTTTATGTGTCTGTCTCCTCTCAAACTGAACTGAAAAATATATATTTTTATCATTAAAGTTGTGAAAAGTTTTGGGAACCACATGGATGTCCTTGTCATTTACACCATCCCATGTCATGTGCTTGGGGCATGCGTCATTTCCTGTACTGAATCTGTCTGGAGCTGGTTACTGAACAACTGTCACTCAAGTTCTGACGCCCCGCCTTGAGTCACCATTTCATCCACTATCTTTTTCATGTTATTTTTCATGTACTTGTGGCATGTAGAGTGTACTATCTAAAAGCATGTTGAAATTCCTAAACTACCTCACTGTAACTGAGATTACCTGAGGGAATGGGTGTTTGTGTTTTCAGCACCAAGTGAAGCATCATTTACTCCTCAAAAAGTGGAACCCTTCACCAGCCCTGAGATGCAAACCACAACAGCTGGTAATTAATGACATTTACATAATTGTATGTTTTGAAAGAATAGGTCACATGAAAGAAAAGTATCAGTCATGTGGCCTCTCCAGAATATTTTTAGTACTAAACATTTCCCTTCATTCTTTACCATGAAATTATTCAAGGAACTGAATTATATATTCTTGGTCTAGTGATAAACCTTAAAGAATTGCCATAATCTTGATGCCTGTACATTTTGAAGAATAATTTATTTTATTTCTTTCAACTTTCTTAGCCAGAATATTATAGCAGAAGTATAGATAATTATTTTAAAATGTGTTTCTATCTATTAAGCACATTGAGATATGTCTTGATCAGAATATTCATCTAGAATAGCCTATTAAGAGTACCAAGTAGTCTGCAATTTTGGATATGATGAGGAACATGATGACACAGCTCACATTTTATAATATAAAACTATCTAATAATAGAGTTCATTAATATCTGATGAGGATACTAATGAACTACAAGATGAAGAAGTTCTGAACTTTCCATTCTGTAAATCCAAAACATCTTATTTGTGCATGTTCCTTTCTATTTAATATTCTTCTTTTGCATTTTTAATTTATCTTATAATCTGAAAGATCTTCAGGAAGCAACTTGCCCACTGCATTTAAGTGAATAGTATTATTCAACTTTCGTGTGGAAATTAAGTTCTCTTTCTGTAGAAATATAATTCTTTTGGGCTCAAGAAACACTTATGTATTGAGTCTGGACTCTGTATAAGGCATAAAGTTGGGCTTTCTAGGAATTCAAGGAAATATGTGGTGATTCCTGCATTTGATAGGATCATACATGCATGTATACAGGCACAATCTGACTGACCTTTGAGAAGTATCACTTATCAAAGCTGCATTAACTCTCCTTCTTTCAGCTCCCCAGCAAACCACATCAGTCCCTTCTACAACTAAGCGACGCCACAAACTCAGAACACCAAAACCCGGTAAATAAATGTCTCTTTCACCTTGAGGATACTTAAATCTAAATTGTTCAAGTTCATCTCACTGTAAAAAAGAAAATTAGTCTGTAGGATAGTTCTTATAATATTTGTAATTAGAGAATAAGAATAGAAAATATAAAACAAGTACCTCCAATAAGATTTTCCTGAATCTGGGGATAAGCCTGGCAAGAAGTCCTGCTGCAGCCAGAGCTTATAGACTGAGGCATACTGTCCAGTTTGGCCGTGTGTCTATATTCAGTGTCTGATGGACTGTGACTTACCTTTTGGTGTCTACCATGCATTCTGTTTTACCCCAGGGTAATAGCAGAGATGAAGAGAATATGATTCTTGTTTTGAAGTTATTTGTAATCTTGAGAGCATAATAAGCAAATCACAACATGGGATTATAAGCCTTCAGTTTCTAATGAATGTGTTGAAACTCTAAGAAAAACTGATTTTAAGCAATCAACTTTAAAATGTGTAGGATTTTAGTGGAGGAAATGGGCAGGAGAACATCTTCTGCAACAATAAATAATTCAAATAAGCCTGTCAACTGGGAGGTAATATTTGCATTGTCAAATAATTCACTCAGAAGCATGCTCCACACACTGTTTGGCTTATTCCATTTATATTTATGTCACAAATATTTTATCTGACCTATATTGTTATGATGGCTTAAACATTCTTTGTTTCAAATTTTACTGTGTACTTTAATACTGAGCACTGACTATGGTAGGATTCTGAAAGGTCATTCTGCTCCTTCTTGGAGGATATTTTATTATCTCTAAATTATTTTTTTTCCTTCTCATCACAAGAGCTACAAGTCCTAAAGCAATTACTCTAAAATTCCTAAAAGTCTTGAAGCCACATCTCATGCTGCATGCGTTATTTCATCTTACCAAGGGAATCCAGCACTATATAGAGCTTTTTCGTAAAGTCTCAGCTGCTTTAAATGGCTCATGGCTCATTTTGGGTATTTTACAGAATTAAGCAGTTCTGTGGCTATTTCAGTTTTGGTTAGTTGACCCCGTAGATAATGGATCTGACCTGAGATTCAGACATGGTCTGGGGCCAGGCTCGAACCCTTGTCCCTGCTTTGTCTGTCCAGTTGTATTTAAAGCTAGGTCATATACACCATTTTCAGTGTTTTGGAGGAAAGCCTTCAAGTTCAGCTTTAGATTTCATTTGAAAAAGTCACTTCTTTATTTTGCAGTTATTGGAATTTCTTTGTGATTTAGATCATAGCATTATATCTATCACTGAACATTAGCATTAAAATAGACCCACTGTAACTGAAACTTAAAATTAGCTAACAAATATGAAGAGTGAAAAATTGATTTTTTTTTAAATCGTAGATTAAAATCACTCTTTGTAATTACTATTTAGCAGGGACACTCTATTTCTAACCACATGAAACCTTGTAGTAAAGGTCCATAACTGGTTCTTTGTGAATGGAAACACGGAATATTTTTCTAATGGAATATTTCCAAAATCTTCCAAGATGATATATAGGTTCATTTAGTTTTAATTTTAGATTTAGTTTTTAGTTTAGTCTTAGATTTTCCTTCTGTGGTTTCATAGACCAAAATACCTACATATGAATGTGCTGATTATTTTGTGTTTTATTTTTTCAACTCTCAGTAAAGCACAACTAATTTCTTTAAAACCTAAAAAGTCTTTCATTCTAGAAGTGACATATACCAAACCTAGTAGTTTCACTGGTCTTCATTTTTAATGCTCCAGGAGTAAGACTAGATAATTGGTTTATGCAACTTTTTGGTTCAACAAGTGCTGATTTATATGTTAGCATTTGATACAGTTTTCCATGGAAAGTTCAAAAATGCCATCAGATGACTTCATCACACCCAAGCCCTGTCGTATTATCACTGTGTGGCTCTGAGCTGTGTGGCAGATAATTACGTTCGTGACCATGACACAGAAAACAGAAATACAGCCATCAGAGCATTTGAGGACCCGCATCTCTGGAACTACAAAACGGTGTCCACTACCACAGCTGACTGGAGTCCTGATTGTGCTGAACGATAGCCTTTCAGCTGGAAAGTGAGGAAGCGATTCCTTCTTCTGAGAACCCTGCTTGTTTGGGGCTTTTCTTAGTTCTTGGGCTGCGAGACCAGAAAGGGCTCTATTTTTCTAATGTGCCAAGAAGTCTTAATTGGAAGTGATTTTTCAACACTGACTTCTGTTTATTTCTCTGTGTTCTGCTAAAAAAAAAAAAAAAAAAAAAAAAAAAAAAAAAAAAAAAAAAAAAAAAAAAAAAAAAAAAGAAAATAGTACAATCCTTTGTAGGCAGGGATTCTTCTCTCTATTTTACTAAAAACAAGGCAGCTCCCTGCGTAAAACCTGCAGGACATACTTGTTTCTGTCTGTCCAAAACTTACACAGCAGTCTTTGATAATGATTAATAAAATTAGCTGAAGCAAACTTTGTCATTTTCATCTAAATGTTAAACCCTTTAGCTCTTAGGAGTACATTCCTCACCATGCTGGATGAAGCACTCTGAACCTAGATTTCCATTAATGGCTTGTTTACACAGCAGAAGTACTAAAGCAAGGAATTTTCTGCTTAAGTGGGCATGATTTATTTTTGCAATGAAGTGAGTAAGGGAAAACAAAACAACAGCTCAGAGAAAGAATCTGTATAGTGCCCTCTGCAGAGGCATTAGATCACCAGGTCAAATTGAAGGAAATGGAGGATTAGGCAGGGGGTGTGACGGACCATGACTGAGGTCGCCAATCAGGAGAGCACATCAAAATCATGCAATAACATAAAAGAATTCTGACGGCTGTAGTGAGAGGGGGCTAATATAGACAGATTTTAAAAATCATTCTTTTTTTAATTTTATTTATTTTTTATGTGTATGGATGTACTGTCTGCATGTAGGTTTGTGCACCCGTGTCGTGCAATGCCACGGAGGTCAGAAGAGGGCTTCGGATTCCCCCTGGAACTGGAGTTGAAGACCGTTCTTAGTCGCCATGTGGGTTCTGGGGATTGAAGCCTGGTCCTCTGCAAGAGCAATCAGCGCTCTTAACTCTAGGCCATCTCTCTAGCCCTAAAAAATCATTCTTAGAGAGGTTTGGAATGAGGAAGTAAATTTATATGTATGCTATAGAGGGCTGATACCAGGCAGATCAGGAAACGGTGCTCCATCTTTGGTTATCAAATTAAGTAACTGTTTCTCCAATGTGATTATTTCTGTTACTTCAAGATAAAACTTGAAAGCATCAAAAAATATCAGTAAATGTTGATCAAAGTTTATAAGTGATATACTTTTCATTGTTGTTTGAGATAATATCAATATGTAGCCCTGAAATTCAATATTTAGACCAGGCTAGTCTTGGACTCACAGAGGTCTTGCCTGCCTCTTCCTCCTGAGAGCTGGGATTAAGGGCATGGGCCACTGTGTCTGGCTGATAAATTACATTTTTTTATTTCAGTAGTGTGAGAAGAAATATAAATAAGGGCTAGAGAGTGTGTTGTTACTAAATTGTTTGAATAGAAGCTTTTTAATTTACATTTCTTTTTAAAAGAGAAGCATTTATTTAGAAGCCTATGTGGTTTTGTTCCTTTGATTTCTAACAATTTCATCACCTTCAGATATCACTTCAGGTGGTTAATATTCCAACCTACAAGGGGGCCTTAAGAGGCCTATGCTAGCACAGAGTGTTTACTGGATGGACCTCTGGCAACCAGTTCTTTAGCTGTGGCTTTTGCATGTTGTTTTTATCTTTGTTCTGCAGAACTTTTCTTTTTCTAGCCAAGATTCATGAAAGCGTGTAAACCACCAAAAGCTCTATAATGTGCAGAATTCCCTGCCTTTCCCAGCTCTCCTTATGCCTATTTTTCCACTTCTCTTTCCATGCAAGATCTTTTCTTGGTAGTTAAGTTGTCCAGTGAAAGTTCCCATTGGTTTGAGCTTATTTCACAACAGCTATCCAGCATATTTCTGAAGAAAACAAAAACAAAAACAGAGCTACCTCCCATCTCCCAACTTATCTACCTCATACAATAAGAATTGCTTCCTTAATGCATTAACCTTCAAGGTGATAATCACATCTGGCTCTATATTATTTATTACATTTTCTTTTTGAGTTGTGAAAACAAGTCATTTGATTCCTAGAAACTCCTTTTTTTTTTTTTTTTTGGTCTTTTTGAGACAGGGTCTCCCTGTTGTCCCAGTTGTCCTAGAACTCACTCCATAGACCAGGCTGGCCTTGAGCTCCCAGAGATCCACCTGCCTCTGTCTCCAGAGTGCTGGGATTAAAGGCGTTTGCCATCATGCCCAGCTTAGAAACTCCTTTTGTAAAAATTATTGTTATAGTTTTTTCAATCACTACTTGCTTCTTCTGAACCTACCCCTCCTCCTTGTTCAGAAGTATCAGAGTTAACTCCAGATACAAGTATTATCTGAAATGTATAAGCAGGAGAAGGATGTAAGTTGTTGATCAATTTCCATGTGTAAGAAATAAAAAGTAAAGATTTCTTATTTTTTCTTATGTTTAAAAATATAGTTTCATTTAATTTTCTTCTTGAAAGAAAATTATTTTCACTGAGCAGAATAATAAGAAAACTACTGGAAGATACCTGTTGTTTTTCAAACCCTAAATAGATAGAACCAAACCACATTTAGCATTTAGTATAGTTTACTTGCTGCTCATTTGACCACTGGAGTATTTATTGATAATAAGGTATTAATTTATTCAGCATTTTATGAAATCTGAGACTACACTTGGACACGTTGACTTGCCAACCAAAGTTGATTGTTTACTAGCAATATGTCCCAGGAACCACTGGGAGGACCACATGAACACTTGTGGCTCATTTTGGACCATAAATTTCTTATCTTTTGTGAAAGAACGTGAGGTCCAGCCAAGCTGGATACCTTTCAAAACCAACAGAGTGGAAGCACGGGAGCAGACCTGGCCTGGCGGGCATACTGCCTCTTCCCACTTCCTAGGGTGAACATGGCTGCTTTGTAAGAAATAAAATGGCAAGTGGTGAGAAATTCAGAACAGTTCTGAGAAAGAGGCCTGGACTGCCTTTCGGTGAGCATGCTTCTGCCCAGGGGCAGCCATCAGAATATTTTCTGTGAGAGCCACAACAAAGCTCACCAGCAGAAAGGAATCATTCATTCCTTTTCTCTAGTTTGTGCAATGGATGTGGGGTGAGTAAGCGTTGCTGACCTGAACCTGAAGAACCAACCCTTCATCGAGGCATGAACACGTTCTGTTAATTCTTTTAATTTCTTCACTGGAGTCTTTCTTCAGCCTTGCTTTGATACTACTTGTTTTCATTGCAGCCCGGGAATCTCGGACTCTACCACCATCCCAGTCAACAAAAGGTAAAGCCGCTTTGATTGATCAGAACGAAACACCTTTGGGTTCAGTTTTGTTCTTCCATGTGATTTACGTAAAACTATTAACTGTCCTTCAGTGTTTTTTGGCAGCCATTTTTGCAAGACTCTCAAGTCTGCACCTGTGCTTAGGCTGAATGGAGGCAGCCAGCAGCGAAGGCCATGCTGGTTTTGAGATCACGCATTCTTTATTGTCCTGCGTTATATTTGAGGAAACTTTCCTTAGCCTGTTCTAATCTATTATTTCCAGTGGAGACTCCTGGCTTCCCTATTTGTTCTTTGCTTCGGGAGGTGATATTCTGACTTTAAAAATGCTAACATTTACAGACTGTCTTGAAAAGCACTGTGATCTTTCCAGATCAAAATGCTCTGATGTGTCACCAGGAAAGCCATTTGAAGATGGGGAAAAAAANAAAAAAAAAAAAAAAAAAGAAAAAGAAAGCCAATCTTTGTAGCTTCTTTTTCTTCAAAAGGTTGGGGGGGGATTCCAATCAGGTGCCATATTAGCCAGTTAGCTCTATTTTCCTTCCTGACAGTTTATTATACTGTCATCTTCCAAAGGAGAATCATCCTCACAGCCCTTTTTTCCATTTCTTTTTCCAAACTTAACTGGCTACATTTTTTATTTCTTGTCTAAAAACAGGAATTGATTTCAGTCGGAAGGGTACTTCTTACGTGGATAAAATTTCAGCATTTGTGATTTGCTCCACCTAGAAATTAAAAATGAAGCACATCCAACATTTAAGTAGACTTTTGTCATTTTCCCCTTGATTTGATTCCTTCATGCGGTTTCAGGACACAGAACCCTAAGAACCAAACTTTCTGTAATAACGTTAATTTGTTATACAGTTATCGACTGGGCGAACTGTTTCTTCTTTTCCTCATGGTCGGTGTGTTCATCAACAGGTTTATATTCAGAGGGCAATGAATCAATGTCCATTTGATTTATGGTCTCTGTTATTCTTGAAAAAAAGTAAATCCTAGAGCTATAGTTTATAAGTTGTTTCCCTTGGTGTAATCTCTGAATTCAAAGACTTTTGCCTTATGGTTGACATACAGATTTTAAAATGCTATGTAAAATGCTCCTGCTTCAGAATATTAAGCCAAGTGAATGTAAACTTTTATCGTAGTGATTCCTGAAATGCAGCCTTCCTAACACTCCTCCCGGTGCACAGCCTCAGACTGTTTGTGTCCCCTCTAAGATGTACAATGTTTTTGAGATTTTTCTTCCTTTATCTCAATATGAAGAAATGTTTTGGGAAACTTGCAAAGTTTTCGCCAAAAACTGAAAAAAAGGAAAAAAAATGAAGGGAAAGCAAAAGAAATCAAAAGCACAGCAAAAAGTAAACCAAGCCAAGCTCTAGACCTCCTATAACTGGTTAAATAATGATAGAAAGTTGCAAAAGGCTTAAAGGTACTCCTAAGTTATATGTAATATTTATTCTCAGTGGGTGGTGTTACCCTTTCTCTGTTAACTTGAACATTTTCTTTCTTCAGCTCCACTAAAGACCAAACGACCAGGTCATCGTCTCCGTCCTAAACCCACACGTAGCCCAGAAGTACCCAAGTCCAAACCTGGTAAATGTAATATGCAGGTTCCAATTCATGTAGATAGTATAGTGTGATGGCTTCTAACTCAGTAGCTACTACCAACCTACTTTGGGAATTTTTCCTCACCTACTTTGGTGGGCTTTAGGAAACAGTATAGTTGATTTTTTTTTTGAACTTTTTTTTTTTTAAGTTTTATTTATTTATTTCTGTGTATGAGTGTACTGTCTGCATGTAGGTTTGTTGCACCCGTGTCGTGCAATGCCGCGGAGGTCAGAAGAGGGTCTCGGATTCCCCTGGAGCTGGAGATCTCCTGGAATAGGAGTTTCAGACGGCTCTCGGCCGCCATGTGGGTGCTGGGGATCGAACCCGGGTCCTCTGTAAGAGCGGTCGGCGCTCTTAACCGCTAGGCCATCTCTCCAGCCCCGTGGAAACAGTATAGTTGATTTTTATACTTGAGCATTTATAATCATTTTCTACATTTTCGTTGTACATAATTTATTCCTATTTTTATCTTTTGTTGGTAAGTGCATACAGTAGAAACCTGGGCCACTATGTGAATTATTAAAGCAAGACTCTTTAAATTCTTATGTTTGAAGCATATTCAACACAGCTGAAGTGTGGGAAAGCAAAGGAAGAAGGGATAGATGGGAAAAATAAAAGGGAAAGTACCAGTTTGTATATGGCCTCACCTCAAGGCATTGTTCGTTCCTCTGGATGTGACTTCTTGATATAATGTGTGTTCTTGGTTTTTTGCTTCTGTAGCTCTGGAACCTGCCACTGTACAGCCGGAGCTCTTGATACCCACAATTGGTAATAATGTCCCCTCCTTGCTTTCTCAGCTTGTCACTTTTGCTCTCCACATTTTTCTCCACAAGCATGAGTGCAGGTCTGCCACCACATCACAATCTCAGCCTGTGCTTCCTTTCATATTTCCTATCTGAGTGGGAAGAACCTGAAGACTGGAGATTCTTCCTGGACAGTCTGATGTGCTCACAATGGGGAAGTCTGTGCTCCTGAACATAACTTCCTGGTTCTTTGCTGACCATCTGTCCGTCAATCATGTTCAGGTGTTCAGAATGCCACTTGCTTTTTCTCAAGGACCTCTGTGCTCATCCTAGACTGAAATAATGGCACACATTTTTCTAGTTTCAAGGCTAAAACTTCATTGATTTGCTCATCCAACTTGTAAGATTGAAAAGCTATACATTTCTGTTTCTTTTTTTTATTTTTATTTTTTTATTGATGCTTTGTGTATTTCATACATCATTTTTCAATTCAGTTCAGGCATATATCCCCTTCCCTTCCCCCCACCCCTAACAGTTTAGAGTACATTGGGATAGCCACAGGCTGATCATGATCTGGGGTCTACTATAAAACTAGTAGTGGTTTTTTGCAACTTAAGGTCATTGAAAGTCCCAAGATGGTTTTATTATTTTTAGTAGTAATATTAATAACTATAATTACTTAATTGTTACTTCTCAGAATTCACTGTTCATCTGTGTTCAATTCATGAAGTTCCTCTGATCAGGAGATATGTAACATTATTTCTTGTACGTAATGTTAAAAAATTTATAGATAATTTTCTAGCTCTCTTCTTAAGCGACTTTTAAAGTTCTTATTATTTTGTACCAAAAGAAACCTGTCATCAAAGAAATAAAATAATATACTTAATTCTTATTTAAATATAGCATTTAGGAAGAAAGTCTTAAGATAGTTGTCACTTTTACTCAAAGATACATTTTAAGCATTTCTTCAAATTTTTTTCTTTCATGTAAAACTACTGATGTGAGTTTGTAGTTAAAATAAACATCTTTTCCCTTATTCTATATCCCAGGAATTAATCTCATATATTGATTGAGTCTGCAAGGTGTGTTTGCTTGATGTATTTGTCCTTAATTTTGACAGTTATAGCTGTGATCATTATACTAATTTTTAATACCTTTTCCTTTAGCACCAAAATCATCCTGGAGACCTAAAGTCACACCCAGACCAGAGGTTCCCCAAGTCCAGCCTGGTAATCAACACTTTAAATGCTTGGCACATTAATAAGAGAACAGTCTATAAGTAACATTGTCTTGACATCCACAGCTCAAATGTGACTCTAATTGGAGTACCTTTTTCTTCAGGTTCAAAACCACCAATACAATTGCTTCCTAAGCCCAAAGCCACAACACCTGACATGCCATCAGCTAAAACCGGTAACATAATTTCCAGTGCCTTGGTTTAACAAGCTTTTTCCCCTCTGGAAATGTCTTTGGAAGTTTTTACATATTAGTCAAATGATAGAACTCAAATATCATTTGTTCTTTCTCTTCCAAAAATAGCCATACTAGTGTGTCAATTGCTTAATGAAGTCAATGTGTAAGAAATGAGTAAATTTTACATCTGATTGTCCAATAGATCCCATTTTCTTAGAGCATTTTTAGGCCTTACTTTCTGAATTTGTAATGATTTATTTTTCTATATCTAGGACATTTAAAAATGACTTTGGTTCCATTTTTAGATAGTACAGATAGACTATAACATTTGTTTTTGATAGGCACAACTGAAGAGACTTGCTAGCTAAGAGCTGGCTAAAAAATGGAAACTATCTATTGACCTTTTAAATGGTAATTATTAACTGAGTGATTTCCTACCACATAAAAAGACATTTATATAAGAATTGAAAATTATTCCTAAGATTCCAATCAGTATGAAGCGCTAGTCAGCTAAGAGATCTTCTTATTATAAACAAGTCTATGAAAAAGGCAATTTAAATCAACTTAGCATAAACTGTGCTCTGTCTGTGTCCTCCAAATTAAATATTATAAATACCTAAACGTTACTTTTTTATCTGTTTATTTTTTATGGTGAGTCCTGTGGGCCTGTTACATTTGAAACAGAAGCTCCTTCCATAGCCATAGGCAGCAATGCCTTCTTGGTTCATGTTTCCTGAGCTGTCTTCTCACATCTCTTTCATCATTATCATATATTCTGTACAAGTATCATTCAGTCTTTTTAATTTTTCTCAAAATTATTTGCTGTTTTAACAGAGGCCATTTTAGCATCATCATAAGCACTTTTGAATGTGCTCAACTTATAACAGCTGGATATTATTCTTTGATGATCTTCAGAGTCATTCAGATTGCACGATGCTGCCAAAAGCTATGAAGGCTCTGTCCATCCATCTTTCAAAGCAGGGTTTTTCTGAAATACCTGCATATATATATATATATATAAAATAAAATATATGGATATACTAATATCTTGAAGGGGGTAGAAGGGGGAATATTGGGAAGGCAAGCAAGGAGAACCAGTTTGGATCTTTGGCTTGATTTGATTCCATATTATTCAAATGCAAGTGGACCTTCCTGTTGATTAATTCATCATGTGACAAGAACTTCAAAGAAAGCAGGGATTCTCTATTTTTTGTTGGAAAGTCATCAGTTATATGTATCGATTTAATCAGTTTGCCTTAGTTTCCTCTGCATGCCATTAATTCATAAAATGTTCTCAATTGCATCTTAATCTAGCTTCATGCCAGTGCCCTGAACAATCAGGGCAAGTGAGTCTCTGTACCCATGCTTAGAGGATTTGGGATTAAGGGAAATTTTAAGGTGTCATGTAAGCTCATAGATTAAATGAGGAAGGAGATACTAATTAAATGCCAGAATTGAAATTCTTAATTACATAAACATGCAGAATCATTTCATTTTTAGAAATTCAATATATCAAAAATTTGTGTTATTTCATTTTTTTCTTAATTGTCTCTATTCCTTTGTGGGCAAGAGTTTGCTTTGGGGCTGAAACCAGGGCTTTTGCTTGCTACACCAGTGATCTATTGTTTTTTTTTTTTATTTTATTTTTGTATGTGTATGAGTGTACTGTCTGCATGTAGGTCTGTGCACCAATGTCGTGCAATGCCGCGGAGGTCAGAAGAGGGTCTCGGATTCCCCTGGAACTGGAGTTCTCCTGGAATTGGAGTTACAGACGGTTCTTAGCTGCCATGTGGGTGCTGGGGATCGAACCCGGGTCCTCTGCAAGAGCAGTCGGTGCTCTTAACTGCTAGGCTATCTCTCCAGCCCCACCAGTGATCTATTTTTAAGCTATACCTTTAGTCCTTTATCTGTCTTCATACATTGGGCAATTATATACAAATTGTCCATTTGAAGCCAGGTGTGGTAGTGCATGCTATTAATCCCAGCACTCCCGAAGCAGAGGCAAGTGGATCTCTGAGTTCAAGACCAGCCTGGTCTACATAGCAAATTCCAGGCTAGTCGGGGGTGGGAAGATACAGGGAGAATCTGTCTCAAAAAGACAAAAGCCAAATAAAAACAAATTATCCATTTGAGATAAGCAACAAAGGAAAAATGGTAAGCAACAGCATTGTATCTCATTTACTTTGAAGAGAAAGAATGCATTTAAATTTGTATAACTATCACAATCTTCAGCAAAGAAACTGGTTGACATTTTTTTAATTTTTTCATAACCACAACTCCTCAAAAAATAATGGAGAATGCTTCTGAGCTATAGTAGAGGCTTTCATAATTGTTTCTGAATAGTTTAAGATAACATGTCAGACAAATTTGAGATTATTTTGGAGCCAATGGCCAGTACAGGTAGAATCAGATAATCACACATAGAAGAATATCTTTCATTAACTTCATAGCTATTCCAGGTGAAAATGCCATGTCTGTTTTTCTAGATATGCAGACATAGAATGTGCCCAGTTACTGGTGATAATAGCCAAAGTTCACTATGCTTTTGAAACATCACAGGCTTAAAAAGATTCATCTTTAAGATAAACTTCCTACTTTTTTCCATTTCTTAATTTCTGTCATTTATTGCTTTTGGTCAGTTCCTACCACAGACATTGAACATGTAATTATGAGAACTGAGGCTCCAGTGACCACAATAGGTAATGATCTTTTTGTGCATTTTTCTCTTTATTGTTTGTTTCATCACTATCTGGGTCAAAGGGATTTTTCTTTCATAAAATTTTCTCATCATCTTCTAGTCACTCAATTATATTTCTAATTCTGAAAATATCAAAAGTACTTAAAACATGTTACTAAGTTATAAGCTTCTATTCCGGTCCTGCAGATGGCCTGTCTCCCTTGTTACCTAACTCAGTGAATGCTTATAGAACCCACGAGTCTACTCTAGTAAGTGTCTAGGTTAAAGTTAATTTCCCAAATACTTAGGAGTCCCTACCCCTTAGACATCAACTATAGTTTTTAAGTACTACTTTTTAAAAGAGAGGCAGGACTTTTGTTACATGTCTGATTTTAGGAAATATAATATAGATATTGTACTAGTAATTTGAATGGGTGATATAGCTAAACTGGATCTTTCTAAAGACAGTTATCCCAAAGCAGGGTGGCCTGGGTTTCTCTTTGATATAATATTACCATGCCATGCATCTTACTTCCTCAGTGTCTGAGGCAACTAAAAAGTTTTCAGAATAATCAAAATGTTGTTCAGTTTGTCTTTCTCAAAAGACCACTCCCACCTTTTACATGTACAAGTTCCCCAAATCATTTCAAACCAAAGAGACCATTTTCTCCAGACTCAAGAAAGTGTAAGCTTTCAGAAGCCACACATTCATGTGTAATTCATTCCTCAACTATAAAGCATTACAACTAAAATTGCCAGTTTCCTTTCTCTAGCTTCAATATCACGTCCCAGAACTCACCGTCCACGTCCCAAACACAGAACCACTCCAAGCCCAAAGATATCTCAGACTAAACCAGGTAAATAATGTATGGTTCTTTGTTTCTGTGGCTCCCCATGGAAGTGACACAGGTGGCAGTTCAACTTGCCACCTAATAATCTTTTCTATCATTAAGGGTAAAGGCTCAAGTGATGGAAAGCAGATGCCACACACACAGTGTCTGGCCAACCCCTGTGACTTCTCTCATTGCTTGCATAAATTCCTTGGTACCTAAGTATTTATTCCACCTTTTTTCTAATATTTTCAGTTACATTCAGTTACATTTTGCTCTTTTATTTTTAAATTACCAAAAACTCACCTAACATTTAATTCAAGACTCATACATTTTACCAAGCTCCATTAACATCTGTGGAAGGATATGTTAAAAGTGAAGTAACTCAGCTGAAAAAATGAGTCTGCTCTTGTTCAGACTCATATTATATATTTTATATTATATAATATATATAGATATATATATACATATATATGGAATGTGAGAAATAACAAATAATTATTATTTCACCAACTGCTACACACTCTGTTAATTCTTGGTGAGACAAAAAAAATGTATAAATGGGGTGATCTCTATAGTAGGAATCAGAAATTTGGGGCATTTGTAGATTTGCTATCAGGAAAGGGCATGAATCCTACAGAAGGAGGAAGGTGCCCTGTGTGTTGGGGGCACAGGATATGGGAGTTAAACATTCAGCCTGATTGTGAGAAAGGCAGAAATTGCTTAGTTGGAAAAAAAAATGCTCTTTGGAAGATCAAGAAAGATCTCGGATGCTAACCTCGGTAATCGAATCTGAGCCAATTGGCATGGCCTCCTGCCCTTCAGAGTTGGTTCTTTTCTGCCCTGATAAAAGAGAGATGCAGTAACAAGTTCTGACCCTCCAGGTCTAGCTCTTTATATGCCTTTGTTTAAACAGAGGTCTTTGTCCTTTTTGTCCCAAGGGGACTCTCAACAAAAACAAGCATTGTCTACTTTTGTTATTCATCTGTGTAGCTGCTTTAATATATCAACAACTGAATTTATCAGGACTCAAGGATTTGTTTTTCAGTATATAGTGTTATAAATTGTGCTTTCACATTTATTTCTCATAACTACTAAGTGGGATATTGGGCACACAACTTTTTTGTTACCATAGTTTTCTTTTGTGTTAACAGATAATATTAAAACAAACAAAACCTATAGCTAACTATGTAGAAAAATTAGCAAAACTTGCTATTAATTATCTATATATTCTAAGACGATAGCCATATCATGAAAATAATTATCTATGGAATCTTACTTAAGAACTTTAAGGTTTTGGAGATTTGATTATAATACCAATGCTAGACTGGTAGTTTTCATACTCAAGAGATTTTCATGAATGGATTTTCTCACTTGTTTAATATTTTGTTTTAAATTGCTTTTGATCAATTCTCACACTAGCCTTTAGACCTGTTACTCCTGGGCAACTTTAGGTAATGATTTTTTTCATTGTTATTAAACTTTTTCATACATCATTTCTCAGTCCAATTTAGACTCAATTCCCTTTCTATGCCCCCTACCCCACCTGAGTTCACGCACTCTGCTATACATATCTTGCATCTTTTTCTGAGTCTTTCCAAAGTTTTTTTCAAAGGATTATTATTTTGGGGAGAACTTCACTGTTTCAGTCAGTTTTTTGTCCCAGTTCTTTTGTTGTTGTTGTTCCCTCCAACTTGTGTTACTTCGACACACACACACACACACACACACACACATCTATCTATCTATCTATCTATCTATCTATCTATCTTTATCACCTATACTAAAATTATGTCATCTGAAAGGAAACTGTATGTTATATCCAAATCATATTTCAGGATTCACATTTTTCCTTTTTGATTTTGTATTATTCTAAAATATGCATACATACTCTCCACCCATATACCAAAATTCCAACATCTGAAAATAAATGGTAAGTTAATTCTAGAACCTATAAAGGGATTCACATTATAAGAGTACAGTTGCTTTCAGATAATGAAGAATATAACACCTGTCTCTGTCTCCCCAGTGCTAGGATAAAGGTGTGAGGGTTTCTTACTTTTTAACAGAGTTGTGCCTTGACTTAATTCAAGACAGCCACCTGATCTGCCTTATGCCATGTGAATCTGAGTTACTTTCATAGCACTGTTTGTTATGACATTTGTCCCTCCTTTGGACCACTAATGCAGTACCATCTAGCACTTCACTTTCTAGATTTCAAGTTATATATAACAAATTTTAGCTTATGACTTTTTTTGAAAATATTCCACCTATTATTTTCCTTTTATGTGTATGTGTGCATGTGTGTTAGTGCACCAATGTCATGCAGTACTCGTGGAAACCAGAAGAGGGCATTGGATCCTCTGAAACTGGAGTTAAAGATGGTTGTTACCCACCATGTAGGTGCTGGGAATCAAATCTGGGTCCTCTGCAAGAGCAGCCAGTTCTCTTAACCTTTGAACGATGTCTCTAGCCTCTCAGTTTTTTTAAAGCTTATTATGGTAAATAAAAGGTGAAGAATTTGCCCATGCACAGTCATCTTAAATTATAAGCATTACTGTAGGGTTGGTTTGAACCTCTCTCTTATCACTAGAGTTAAATGGTGATTTATAATCAGTTTCAGATTAGACATGTTCAAAAAATTAACAATAGTTTCTTTCTTTTTTTTTTTCTTTTTTTCTTTCTTTCTATCTCACTATCACAATGTATCACTGGCTGGCCTGGAACTCTCTATGTAAATCTGATTGGCCTCACAGAGATCAGCCTGGCTCTGCTGGGATTAAAATGTGTGCCACCATGCCAGGCATCCAATTTTCATTTCTTAAACATAATTGTATGTGTAAAGTCAGATTCTGGGGAATTCCCAATTATTAAGGAAGCCCTGTTTAAATACTAAAGGAGGATATTAAAAATTTGGTGAAAGGTTTCTTAACTCAAACTTAAAACTTAGACATATCATCCTAGGCAGAATTTATGGAACTGTCAGCACCATGTTAATTCTACATTTTCTTCTATCAGCTCCAACAACAAAAAGAAAATCTCGTCCACGTCTCAAACCTAAAACCACAACCCAACCAGAAGTACCCCAAACAATATTGGGTAAATATGTGATTGTGTTTTATCCTATGTTAGGACATATAGTAAATATCTCTTAGGAATAAAAACTTCTGGTTATCAATGAGAATATGACATGCCTAAAGTACCCTATGCTTCATTTTTAGGAAGATTCTCTATGAATGACTATTATATTAATTTTCTTACTGCCTGATTATATTCACATTTTAAAGATAGGACTGCTTATTATAGAACGATCCCATAGCTCAGAAGTAAGAGGCATGTTTTATTTAATAAATAGTGTGCAATATAGTGGTAAACAAAAGATATTTCTGCATAAACAGATAAAAAAAGTAATTTAAGGCAGAATATGTAAGCATAAAACAATCTGAGTGACACAAATACTACATAGCAGAAGCTTGGTTAATATTAAGAGGAAGAAAATAGCTAAGATAATTTGTAAGAAATTAGCACAGAATTTGAAGAGTGGAGGAATGGAGGAACAAAGTCCGATGCACAGGGAACTGGCTCAGGCTGGAGACAGAGGATAATTTATTGGTGCTCTCCTGTCGGGGGATCATAGAACAAATTAAAGAGGTTTGGGGAGAGCTGAAAGCTTAAAATTGATCTTGTAGAATTTAATGGTTTCTACTTCTGCACAGGATCTTATTTTTTCTGTTCTTAGACCTTAAGATACCCACCGTAATGATGACATAAAGGGCTGTTCTTTATCCTGTTAAGTAGTAGTGTATTGGGAGGGACTTCATCTCTGTCTGTTTTTATATTTTTGAGTGACTTACCTAGGTGAATGTAAGTATACAACTCATACCACATCCATGCACTGCACATAGAGGCCAGAAGAGGGTGTCAGATCTCCTGTAAATGGAGTTACAGATGGTTGCTAACTGCCATGTGGGTGCTGGGAACTGGTCCTGGGTTCTCTGTAAGAGCTGCCAGTGCTCTGAATGGCTGAGCCATCTCTCCAGCTCTCACTGCACAGTCTGGGCTGGCCTGGAACTCACCAGGCAGAGCATCCTGGCCTTGAATCTATAGAGATTCACCTGCCTTTGGTCAGACAGAAAGCCCAATTGCAAGTCAGGGTCAGTGACTCAAAGTACAATTGCAAGTCAGGGTCAGTGACTCAGACAAGGACAGGGGAAGTCATATAATAGCTGAATTTCTTATGTTGTATGCATTAGAATTTTTTCAGAAATGTTTGCTTATGTTTTATTCAATGCTAGTGATTCTTTATCAGATGTGCATGGTTAAACATGCATGTCCATGGAAGAGCCAGAGAACAAATACATGTTTATGTGGAAGATGATTTCTTGGTTACTGAAAAGTCCTGTGAGTCATAGTAAGCATCTAGGACAGGCAATAGCAAGTGCTTTCTATTCAGTGCTAGAGAGTAGATACGCCATGCCCAGGGGAACATAGTCTTGGTTGCATCTTTTTTGTGTTTGTTTGTCCCTAGTATTTATAAACATAAAAATAATTAGTAGAGGGAAGATAACCCTGAGGGGAGTATAATGAGGAAGGTCAGAAGGCCAGAGAATACATGAGTCAGTCAGGGGAAGCAGTTTTTCTCCTAGATTTCATCTACGAGACTTCAGATTGAACTGTTTTAACGAGACTGTGGTAGCTAAATGCCTACTGAACCACTTAATAACTTTCAAATGTTGGACTTGGGAGTTTATATTATATCTGAAGATCCATGTATAAATAGGCTTTCTCTGGGTGCTGGACAAAGATACCTTGGTACGCCACAGACAGTGGACACCCCTTACAATGCCCCTAAGTACTCAAGTTGAACAAAGCATGGGGGGTGTTTCCAAAAATATCTGTTCAGTAAGGTGAATTTGATCTTAGTATTAGTTATCTTTGTATGACTATAACAAAATGGCTGACACAGGCTACGTACAAAGGAGAAGTTCATCTAATTCACAAACTTAGGAGTTCAGAGGCCAGTGTCACAGCGTAGGCTTTATAAGGGCTGCTGCTGCCTGCTTGGATCACTTCATGGCAGTTAGCAGTGTTGGGCATGTGTGCAAGAACTAGAAAAGGATTACATCTCAAGCCTGGAGCACAGAAGACTAGAAGAGCCAGGCCTCCTATTTATCCTCTGTGGAGAGCTCAAGGTGCCACACAAGAACTACCAAGGGGTTGTACAAGGTGTCTCAAACCCTCAGTGACCTAAGGACCTCTCACTGGATACCACTATCCAAAAGTGCCACACATTTCAATAGTAGCTCTAGACTGAGCTTTTAATCATAGTGGACCCTCAGGGACATAAAACATATTCAAACCATAGATATCTTTCCTGGTACATTATGTAGCATCAGATCATTAAAGAATGAGGAAAACTTGAAGGCACTTTACACAGTTAATACCTAAATACAAAGGTAACGGTGATCCCTCCAAAGAGGTAATTTGGCATCCAAATGCAGAGACCTTGTGTTCTCTTAGCTCAGAAAGTTAACCATTTTACTTTATGCTTTTATGCATGTTATTATCCCAGTAGACTTCTTTTTAGATGAATAGTCTGAGTTTTTATAAATTTTAATGATTGGGTTTTTGTTTATTTTGTTTTTGTTACCTTTGGCCAGTTCCTAGTCCAGTCTTCGAACCAGTTACTCCTATAAAAGAGACTCCGGTGACTGCATTAGGTAATGCTGCTTTCTGACTTCAGCAAATATTTTCTCTGGTCATTGTTAGACTCATTCCAAGTTGTCATTACGCATTGAGCATGCTTAAAAGTCATTGTCTCTTGTTTGTTAGAAAGCTATGGAATAGCATGAATCCAGCTTAGGGTTTTTTTCTGAATTTTAAAAGTAGTTCTTTTTTGATACAATATAGTTCCATCAGATTTCTCCCTCCTCTCCAACTTCTCCCAGATCTACTCACCCTTCCCTACTCAACCAACTTTGATTCCTCTTTAAAAAAAAATCAAAGCCGCCAGGCGTGGTGGCGCACGCCTTTAATCCTAGCACTTGGGAGGCAGAGACAGGCGGATCTTTGTGAGTTCAAGGCCAGCCTGGTCTACAGAGTGAGTTCCAGGACAGCTGGGGCTACAGGGAGACCCTGTCTCAAAAAGACAGAAAAAAAAAATCAAAGCCAATTTGTGCTGTCTATTCCTGGGCATGTGGCCATCTGTGGAGCTTGGTCAACATACCAGAGACCACACTCTGGAAGAAAACTGACTCTCCCTCTCCCAGCAGCTGCCAACTGCCAATAGGTCATCTACTTGGAGTGAGACTTCATGCCCACCTTCTCCTCCATGCTGGAACTTTGTCTGGATTGATCTTGCACAGATCTTATGCATTTTGTCACAACTGCTGTGCAAATAAATGCTTTCTTGTGACTGGAAACCACTGTTTCCTTGTAGTCATCCACCACCCCTGACTCTTACAATCTTTTTGCCTTCTCTTCTGCAGTTATTCCTGAGCCATGGGAGGAGAGGGTGTGATATAGGAGTCCCACTTAGGGCTGAGCATAACTTGCTTAAAGATATTTTGTGTTGCTTTATAGTTATGTTTTAAACAAAATTTGTTGTTAAAGGTAACTTTCATGTATCTTTTGTGTTATCTATCTCTGGTTTGTGCAAACCAAGATATAGCAGGGAAGTTTCTGTGAGGTTATTTTTGCTTGTTAATATGTAGGTAGTGTGATTTAGTAGGTCAAATAGCATATAATATCAACAGGCCTAATTTTTTTAAATAGTAACCTCCATCCTTAATATGAATCAAAATCCTCCCTCTCTCCGCCACAGTTTAGTTGATTCTCAAACTTTTTAATCCAGTCATAGAATTCTAGAACTATATGTTTTTAATGCCAATATTGTGTTTCATAATTAATAATTTCATTTTATCATATCAGCATTTCTCCCCAAAGTACTTTCAATAGCAAAAGCAGGTAAAATAACATAGTGTTGGATACAACTTCCACACTAGAAATATACATTTCCTGAAACTTAGGAAAATTGACCAAGCTTTAAAAAAAACCAATGATTTCTTAAAATTCTGTAATTATAGAACCAGAGCTTTAAAATAACTAAAGGTTATCTCTTTCCATCTTGAAAACTGCCTCAAAGAATACAACTTAAAACCATTCCAAGAGGCCAAGGAAATGTCTTGACTGTTAAGATCACTGGCCACACTTGCAGAGGACCCACGTTCATTTTCCAGCATGGTAGCTAACAACTGTCCATAACTCTGTTCCAAGAAGTGATATGACTTCCTTTTCTGGCCTTTTCTGGCAGTGGATGTATATGATCCACTTACCTACATGCAGACAAAACAGTCATATACATAAAATAAAAAAATTAAATTAAAAAGAATTCCAAGTCTAGATGTACCAGAAAGGATCCTAGGTACATAAAAGATCCTTGGTTTAAAAACTTAGAACCAGGCACTATTTGCAGATGTCACCTTGCACAAGTTCCCCGCAGAGAGGGAATTCTGAGAGACTGTTAGTTGCTAAAGGCTGGCCGGTAGTTTACAATTGGTGCAGAGACTTCTTCTAAGTAGGGCTGGTAAGAAAGATGTTTGCTTCTCAGTCTGCAGGCTAGTGGAATTCTGAGGGGCTATCTTTGTAAAAGTTGCTTATTTATTTTTAACCTCAGAACTTTTTATACAACCATATATTGATAAACCTAGTAGTGGTCTGTTTTAGTATTCAAAAAGCACCAGTTAGCATTCTATATACTGCCTACAAATTATTAGAAACATATGTAATGACCTGTGTAAAAATGTCCTGAAGTTTTTTCCATACTAGATTCATATGATCAAGCATGGTAACAAGAGGATTAGCTTGTCTGTGGTGGCATAAAATGAGACCAGACATGATCACTATTATCTGATATGGAGCACCTGGTCACAGTGTGGCTAGTCTAGACAGAATGATTGGGTATTTTTCCTTTGAGTTTTACTAGGATAGCCATATCAAAATATTACATATTGGATATCTAAGCAACTAGAGTATATTTCTTATAGTTCCAATTCCAAGAACAGGGTGTCTCCAGATTTGGTTTCCCTTGATACCACTCCTTAGAGCACAGATGTTGCCTTCTTGCTATGACCTCATATGACCTTTTGTTCTGTGTACATGAATACCCACTGACTGACTCTTCCTCTGACAAGGACATTCGTCAAATTGAAGAACCCCAACTTTATGTCATCTTAGTTCTTTGAGTCTTATTTCCATATACAGCATATTAGTATACCCTTTCATTCTCTAGACACAATTCCATTCAAAATACACTCCAAGCAGAAAAATTTAAAGTTTATATATTATAGAAACATTGTTTATATTGGCAGATTCATTTTGAATTAAATTTTGGTGACTATTTATACATGTTTTAAAGTCTCTTATTTTGTTACTTCAGTTCCTGTTACAGACCTTGAACCTGTTACTTTTAGAACCGAGGCCCCTGAGACGAAACTAGGTAACAACCTCCAGTTACTTGTCTGGTGCTTCTGTCTCATCACACAGTCCTTGCAGTCTCCATCTTCATGGCTTTTCCACCTTTCTGAGAAGGTGGCCATCATCCGCTGCTGCCATTTAGTCGCCTTCCATTCTCTGCAGAGTTCAAAGCACTCTAACAACATGTTTTCTCTTGTTTTATGAGAGCCACACATGAGCTTCAAATTTTAAATATTCACCTGTTATGTGGCACATTTGGAAGCATTATGTTGTCTCAAGCTTCACAGAAGCATGCTCTATATTACAGCTGAGTTTAACTGCAGTAAGATGTTTCTTATAAAGGCTGACCATCAGTAGCCTCTATCTAACATTCCTTTACACATCTAAGTTTATAGAGCCTTAAAAAAACTAAGTGCAAATGTATATTGTCTCTTTCTTGGTAATTTAAGTAATGATGTATCTTATTCGATTTGACATGTATATTGTCTCTTTCTTGGTAATTTAAGTAATGATGTATCTTATTATAGGTTTGACAAATAGGAAATTACCAACGTGAAATGTTGAATTAGCCTGTTCCTTAATATGATACTAATTTCTCCCACCATTTATTAAACATTCCTTCTAAATCACTCTTCCCATAGCAAGGGAGGTCTGTGACTTTCTCAAAACAAATATTTATCATCTTGTCTTAAATGAGCAACTTAACAGTATTCATCCATCAATGACACAAAACGAAATATTTATTAGTGAAAAATTAAAACCACAAGAACAATTTTTCTGAACCTTTAGAAAATTGTAGATGTACCTCTCTTCAATATTCAGTGCCATAAGACCCAGAGTAATACTGGGCTTTTATTTCTTCAGCAATCGAAATACCACAAAGAATCTACTATCCACTTATAACTACACTGAGCTCTCAAGTACCCCAGACCAAACCATAGGTAAATTTGTAATCACAAGGGGTGAGGGTGAGTCTGGTGGTCTGGCCCACTGGTGACTGAAGCAACGCTGGTGGTAGACAGTAGCAGCTCTGACTCTCCCTGAGTGTGAGGACATAAAGTGCTGTCAATAAATTCTCTTTTACTGGTTTTTAAGGAGACTATGGCTTGGTGAGACCCAGTGGGCACCAGAATATCTTCTTGTTCTTTCCTAATGAGACTTTCACTGCAAAGTAGTATTTAGTAGATTTCTTGTTGTGAAATTCCCTTCATGTCTCAATGTTGAAACTTCATTAGCAGAGTCAGTAGATTTAGTTCAAGTAAACAAATCCTAATTCCCTTGGATATTCTCAAAACCACATTTGCAACCGTAAGTGATATATCTATCGTAGAGTTATTTTGTTTCTAAAATATAAATAAAGCCATCTATACAATATAACCACAAAGTGATGATCTAGACAAGGAAAAGATCAAAGTAGCTGGATTTTGACCTTGGAAGCCATTACAGGATTTGGCTCAATGGAGGGAAAAAGAATAAAGCAGAGGAACTGGGTATATCTGCAGGTCATCCAGAAAAATAGTGCAGCCTAGAAAGACTGCTTATATGGTCAGTTAATGCTTATTGGTGATGCTACATTTCTTTTTTTTTTTTTTTTTTTTTTTTTTTTTTTTTTTTTTTTGTCTTTTCGAGACAGGGTCTCCCTGTAGCCCCAGCTGTCCTGGAATTCTCTCTGTCGACCAGGCTGGCCTTGAACTCACAAAGATCCGCCTGCCTCTGCCTCCCAAGTGCTAGGATTAAAGGCGTGCGCCACCACGCCCGGCAGCTACATTTCAAAGGATCCATCAGGTCGGCTAAAGGAGGATTTCGAAGATTTGATTTAGAATTTCGATATGATATAGAGATATTGGCACCATACAGAGAGTCCTTGGTGTCTACTTTTTATGGGGATAGGGAAGACTGAGGCTCTACTAGGTGTTAGACTAATGGCCACATTTAAGCTACTCTCCATGGTTCCAGACTCTTTCCACAGATGAGGTTTTGGCAAGATCAACAGTAACTAATTTTTACATGTGCTTCAAGCTTATAAGCTATCTACTGTGTCCATGTTTACTGAAGCACAGTAAGTACTCATGTTCAGCTTGTGTAGAAGTTCAGCATAATGATTTTAAGTTATTTACTAATAATTCAATATGCAAATGCATTAAAATATTTTCCAGTGTAGGGCTTTCCATATGGACTAGAATTCATTTATTCAAAACCTAAGAGAATTTCATGTTGATTCTTTTAATATATTCAGAGTAGCTCAAAAGCTAAGCCTAAGACATAGGGACAAAAGTTTAGCAAAATCTTTTAAAAAATTCCTTCTCTCAGATGAAAAATTAATTCTTTGTTTCTTAAGAAAATTGGTAGTCTAGTTAAATGTGTTTATAATCAGTATTCTAACTTAAATATGCATTTTTAAATCTCTTTGGCTTATTGTGTTGTTTTTGGTCAGTTCCTGCTGTGGTCCTGGAACCTGTCACTCTTAAGACTGAGGCCCCCATAACAACAGTAGGTAATGTCTCTACACTGTATTTCAACAGGCCTTCTGCTTACCGTCATACCAAGAGTTTCCTGTCCCTTCATGTGGCAGCAGTGTCATTCTAAAAACTATGAAAACTTCAAATTATTTGCTTTTAAGACAGGTCACAAATAATGTTTCTACACTGTATTTCAACAGGCCTTCTGCTTACCGTCATACCAAGAGTTTCCTGTCCCTTCATGTGGCAGCAGTGTCATTCTAAAAACTATGAAAACTTCAAATTATTTGCTTTTAAGACAGGTCACAAATAAAATTGCTTTGTTATTTATTTGCCATGTCTTAGTAAAGTTGAGTTATGTTGTTTAATGTTTTATTTAAGGAGTGCTTTTGCCACAGCTGTGTTTCACACATAGCACAAGTGTCGCTCAGCTAGACAGATAAGCCGTTAACAACTTCATAGGGCCTGGAGAGCTCATACCACATCTACATTTCACCCTCTTGCTATTTGTGTAATATTTTATGTTTGTTCCTTTTTAATAACATAGAAAGTTACATAGAAACTATGTCAAAGATTGAAAGATTAAATTTGAAATATAGATCATAGATTTAGTGGAAGGTCCATTATTGCTTAAATTTAGCAATAGTTCCTAACCACTTTTGTTCCGGTGAAGCTGCATTATGAAACTTGGGTAATGATTACTAATCTTTGCTTCTTTAAGTAAATGGTAAATTATGTCTTCATAGAATTTCTCATGATAAAAGAAACATTTTGTATAAGTAAAACACTAAAATGGTAAATCCCCAATAAACTGTCATTTATCTTCCATGGCTTCCTGACCCACAACTCACAAAATATATAGTAATCTCATAATTTCTTCCTTTAGCTTCCAAAACACAACTCACACGCCGCCCTCACCCCAGACCAAAGCCTGTACCAAGTCCTGAGGCACCTGAGTCCAAACCAGGTAAACCATATGGGCCTGGTTTAAACAACCTCAGTAGTAATGACCTAGCAGGTTCTGGAGAGTAATTCTAGTTTGGGTTACCCATATGAGAGGAAAGGTGTAATTCATTAACACCAGCAGATGCTGAGAAACAAGACTAAGGGAAGTCTGTAGACAATTGGATGCCCCTTGCTTCCTGTGTGCAATCTTATCTGTCATCATCCATTTTAATAACTTCCTTTTATATCTAAAAATAAAAGTCCTTCAGAATACTTAGATGTATTCAATTCAAATTAAAAAGCATTATTATGTGCCTTCAGTGTCCTTCAAATCTTATTAACTTATTTGGAGTATGTATAGATTTGAGAAATATGTTTTGGTCATCAAACATGTGAAGCCTTTCTTTATAAATACAGTTAAACATGGGATTGGCAGTATTTACTCAAGCCTGGGATTTATTTTTGAGGTGCTAATAAAAAGTGTTAGGTACATAAATGTTTTCATCCAGGAAATATAGATTGAGAAGGATATATGGAGAAGGATGGAATCTTGAAATCACCTGGACAATTAGAAGACTGGAAGGAATAAAAGGAGATATTAGAGAGATTAGTCAGAGGAGTCTCTGGAATATTGGCATAGAGGATGCTGTACTTACTGCAAGGCTGTAGGAAAAAACTTATGAACCTGATGGAGCAGCTGAGATTTGGACTGGCAGACACCAGCAACCTCTTCTTTCCCTAAGGAATATTCCTTCTTTGCCTATGATGAAGGGACACCACCATTCATCATACTGAGGCCTCAGTCTCTTTCCAAATAGGAGTTTTAAGCAATGCCTACACAGTCCACTTTGGATAATAAACTAGATAATCAAAGACAGAAGAATAAGCAAATAGATACCTGACTTAGGTATAACCAAACTTTAAGAAATCAGCTGCTTACTTTTTGAATTTTTAAAAATTTGGCATGTTGTTATAGAAACTATATTATACTAGGAAGATTCGCAAATGAAGAGAATCTTTCATATTTCCATTTATAGCAAGCAATCATGTGGTTTATTTTAATATTTTTGGTCAGTTCCTACTCCAGAGCTTCAACCTGTGACACTCAGAACTGAGGCTTGGGTGACAACAAAAGGTAAAATACATTCTGATCCTATGTCCTCTTTTCCCATTGCCTGACTCTTGACATCAGTCTCATACCACACTTCTGCTTTCCATGATGACATCATCACCCCCTTGTCATTCTATGGTGGTCTTCATTCCTGTATTGAAAACTCTGCTTTTCAACAAACTCACCGCTTGTGAAACTTATGCATGATCCTAACTCAAGTCATCTGTCAGCCATGTAACCATCTGAAATTGTTTAGTCATCTTGTGTGTTTTGGTAAAAGTAAAAAACTAAAAAAGCAGTTTGTGTGATTTTAACAATTATGATAGTACTAAGAGGTTTCCTCAAACATCTAAAGTTCTATTTATGTAATTATTCATTAATCCATTCATTTTTGCCATGGAATATGTGTGGTCTTATTTTAGTAAAATATCAAAGAGCTCCTAACTGATCACCACTACCACAATGAGGTTTTAGCAGTGATTCTTACTTTTTCTTTTCTCTTCTTTTCTTTTCTTCTCTTCTTTTTTCCTTCCTTCCTTCATTTCTCTTTCTTTATTTCTTTCTGAGAGTGGTTCTAACCTCAAATTTTCTAAATATCCTTGTATGGCTGGCTTCAAAATAGTCATCTTTGTGCCTCAACTTCCCAAGTGCTAGGATTATAGACATGCACCACTATTCATGGGTCTTCCAGCTTTCTATTCTGTAAGAGGTCAATTACTGCTCTTCACTTCTTGAACTTTATTTTATGTGATTCTTACTCCTAATGGACTCTCAATAGTAAAGGAAAGATGCTATGGTAGGATGAGTAAAACTTTCAAATTAAAGTTGAAGAGTCTAGTGGCCAAAATATGAGAAAATCTTGTATTTTGAGCAAACTTAGAGCCACATGTCCCATACCTCTTGAACTACCAACTCTGTATTAACTGAACATTTTCTTTCCTCAGTTCTTAAAACATCAAAACCTACTTATCGTCATCGACGCCCCAAACATAAAACCACAACTCCTGAGGCTCCTCAAACTAAACCTGGTAAATGTGGGTTTCTGGTTACAGGAGTGCTTCTAGAAGATCTTGGAAAACTCTTAGCAAGGCCAGTGGTGGAGGTGATAGCTCATATGTGGGGTGAGGTACTCTGTGATGTGTTAACTGTTCCCACTGCTGTGGAAAAGAACCATGGGAATCCTGTGGTGGCTGGATTATTTTGTTTTCTGCAGATGTTTCACCTCTATTACCATGTATCTTATTTGATACTGCTTATTTTCTTCCATTCTTCTCCTAAAGACAAAATGTCAGTGGCTTAAATAGGACTAAGTGTTTAATTTCAAGACAGAATGATTAAGTACCTTTTCACCTTCCTGTGACTGCTCCAGTGACCATGAGCTTGTTTTCTCTTCTCAAGCTATGGCATAGTGAAGGTCAAAACTTGCCACAGTATGAAGCACACAAAGATAAACATGGTAGTATATCTACACAAATTAAACTTTTTCAGGATGCCATTGAATTTAGGAGCTTAGAGAAAGACAAGTTAGTGAAGGATAGGATTGCAAAGAGTTGGAAAACAGTTAGATCTTAAAATGTATGGATACAGAAGGAAGGGAGGTAAAAATCCCAACTGGATGGCACAGCCTTCCTGGAATAGAATCCTGCTACCAGGTGGGGTAACAGTGCTGTGCTGGGAAAATTCCTTAAGAGAACTTAAGGGAAATTCTTGAAGGAATGATTCCAAAATTTGGATCTAACCCAGAAAGCATCAGGAACCTTCCATCCAGCTGGAGCACTACAGTTTTGTTGCAAGAATGGAGACTCCTTCACTATCACACTGATTGGTTGTCCCTTATCCTGTTTTGTGAGTACTTTTGTCTCAAAGGAGATCTCAGTCTAACCTTAACGTGAGTTCTCAAGAATATGAGTGGTTGATTAAAAGCTGTTTGATGTCTCCTTGCTCATTTAGATATTACTTTCTTAAAGTTTCCATACAAAAGCCCATAATTGCAGAACAGTTATGTAAGTACACCTTTGATAAATGTCTAAAGTCCATAGGAGTTTCTTCAACAGTTGTTGGAATAATGTACTCCAAATACCTAGGAGAGAATATTATGTTAACCTTATTAACATGTTTAGTACATAGTATAGGCAGGAACTGAATACCTCTTATAAGAATGTTTGCCTGGGCACAAAGTGACCTAATCTTCAAGTAACAAGTATTAAATTTCAGAAAATTTCTTAAAATTGCTTTACACTTACTTGAGGCAAGACATGTTGTCTTACTGACTTTTCACACCTGTTTATTTCACTGCTTTTAATTAGTTCCTGCTACAGATCTTGAACCTGGTGCTCTTAGAACAGAAGCTCCTGCAACTATAGGTAATGAGAATGTGTGTCCTTCCAACAGGGCTTTTTTTCTATTGTCACATGATCATATATATCACCAGTTCTCCTCATCTTAGTATCATGCCATCATCATCCTCTCTTGTCACTCTTTTAGAGCCTTTATCTTGAAATGATACTCAGCTCTATATCAAGCTATTAGTTAACTGCTCAACAATGTGATGTGTGATTATGTGCTTATTTATTTATTTATTTATTTATTTATTTATCTATTTATGGTCTTTTGGAGACAAGGTCTCCCTGTTGCCCCAGCTGTTCTGGAACTCACTCTGTAGACCAGGCTGGGCTTGAACTCAGAGATCCACCTGCCTCTGCCTCCCAAGTGCTAGGATTAAAGTCGTGCACCACCATGCTCAGCAATCATGTTTGTTTTAAACAACACTAAGACTATTTCCATGTGACCTGTTGTATTTGCACTGCATATTCTTCAACAATTGTAGAAATATGTGCCTTTACTCATATTTTGTTGTAGTAGAATCTTTGTTCTATGTTGGTAGATCAATGGTTTAAAGAAATGATTTTAACAAGTTATCAAACTTGGAATATTTAAACAGTAGCCTTCCATGATGAGGTACATTGGCTGTCTCTAGCAGGGTAACAGTCTTTCTTAACTTACTGAATTAAGAATTGTTTTGAGATTTTGATGAGCATATTTCATCAGTTTGTCTTCTTTATATTTTCAAAATATGAACTTTTAATAGTATCTATAATTATTTAAAAAGTAGATAAAGCCAGGCATGATGGGACATGACTTTAATCCCAGCACTTGGGAGGCAGAGGCAGGAGGATCCCTGTGAGTTCAAGCCAGCCTGGTCTACATAATGAGCTCCAGGCCAGCTGGGACTAAAGGGAGACCCTGCCTCGAAAAGACCAAAAAAAAAAAAAAAAAAAAAAAAAAAAAAAAAGTAGACAAAAAAACATGAGTTATCTGTTTCGCAGAACTACAGTAGACTAATATATGCTTTCTTTAGTATAGGCAGAAAGGCATATATCATGTAAATGTATAACGTGGTGGGGCACACCTTTAATCCTAGCACCTGGGAGGCAGAGGCAGGTGGATTGTTGTGAGTTCAAGGCCAGCCTGGTCTACAGAGTGAGTTCCAGGACAGCTGGGGCTATAGGGAGACCCTGTCTCAAAAAGACAAAAAAAAAGCTGTCCAGAAGACTTCCACAGCAGTAAGGGGCAGAGAATCCAATGTCAAAAGAATGTCTTGGGTGCTACATTATAATATATAGATGTGTACTGTGCTATCTTGCAAGTTTATATCATGAAATTAATGGGGACCTAGACATGGTTTGGCCAAATATGCAAAGAGCAAGTGTCTCTTAGTTTTGAGGCTCAAAAATTAATTTTTGAAATTAACCAAAAAGGAATTTTAAATCTTTCTTTGGTTTCTTTCATTATTTTCTGCTCAGTTTTTGCTACACCCGTTGAACCTGTCACACTTAGAACCAAGGCTCCTGAAACAACATTAGGTAATGATACTGTGTTCCTGTGTTCCTGAATGGTTGATTCCTTGCTTATTTTCATACTCATCCATCATTGTCTTAATGACATCATCATGAGCTTTATCACATACTCTTGTCATCTGCTGCTCACCAACTTTATATTGCTTCTTGAGAATATTGTTCTTAAAGTCACCTATTTTTAAAAGCTATGTATGTACCTAGAATATGTTTCTACCTTGTAATTTTACTTGAATCTATGTCATGTATTTCTGTCTAATCAGCATTCTCATCTAGAGCTGAGCTTCATACATGGTTAATACATCTATCTATTACCTAACAAACTAAATTATAATAATTTTATGATACAATGGTTTCTTGGAAATACTGAAAAATTTTAGTGTCAGCCTATGACTCTGCCACTTGGAGTTTAGTTATAATTTTTTTGATGTTGAAGATTTTTGACTTTTCATTCATTGATTTAATTTTGTATGTTATGTTTCTTTCTCAAGAATCTTTAGTGATTAAAAGCCAAAGTCAAAAAAAGATATTAAATCTTAAATCATAATTATATACCCCAATCTTCAATAAAACACAAAAAACCTCAAGCTTTGTTTTCCAAAATGAACAGCACTAAAATAATAGAAGGTTTCTTCCTCAGCTCTTAAAACACAACGGCCGCACCGTCCACGTCCCAGCCGTCCACGTCCCGGCCGTCCACGTCCCGGCCGTCCACGTCCCGGCCGTCCACGTCCCAGACCTAAAACCACAGCAAGGACTGAAGTATATGAAACCAAATTGGGTAAATGTTTAAGCAGCTTGTCCCAGATGAATCCCAAAGCAATGCTCATAGTGGAGAGCTGATATTGCAGTGTTCTTTAAAAATCACTGTGAGTTCAAGGCCAGCTGGGGCTACAGGGAGACCTGTCTCAAAAAAGACAAAAAAAAAAAAAAAAAAAAAAAATCACAGCTTTAGGTCCAGTTAATAACAGTTTACCCTTCAGAGTTCCCACAAAAGTATGACTTGGGGAAATGTGTGCCTAATTTTTTAAGCATCTTGGTTCAAGTAATGTTCTTTTTAAAGATAGAGTGGATGGCAAGGTTAGCAGTAGTTGTTCATAGTTACTGCTACATTCACATTAAAATGCAAGATCTATTTATTGTAGCCTTGATTACATAAGTAGTTTCTTTGTTTCAACTTCCAAGAACTAACAATTACTTCCATACATATTTTCATACATAAACATAAGCAAATTTCCAAAGCAGTCTTCCATATTAGTTAGGATTAGAAAAACAGACACCTGGGAGTATTTTATACAGCAGAGTTAGGAAGTTGTGACTACTTACTACAATGTACTCTTTTAGCTAGTGTGGTGCACTTTTTAGAAAGCGACTGTTTACTTCCCATTAATTCCAGGGTTCAAAAATATGTTTGTCATTTGAAACTCGTGTTTTGACAGAAAAGAAAAATTAAGGCATTTTGTGGAGGTTTAAACTTTCTTATGATCATGTGAGGCTTTTAGTTTGTTCATGTTTTGGGCTTTGAACTTGATATTCTTAGTACTGATTCTCCGGGAAAAACGTTAGGTGATGCTTTTTGTGACACTAGTGAAATACTTTTTCTTGCTGGTCAAAACCCATCAGCTGTCAGGTCCAGAGTTGCTCCTGCTTCCATAGAACTGTTGTGATACATTTTCATACTTTATCATATAAACAATCAGTAGCCATAACTCAAGACTCACCTAACTGTTTTACTCTATCAAATGTCCCTGCATCCATTGAAAGATATCAAAATGACATGAAATTCTCTTTTAAAATCCAAGGCCCACATTATTTGTCCTCTCTTTAGTGTTTAACTCTATAGAGCTATAATAATTAAGAGGCAGAAGCTTCCTCTGAACAATTTACTATCAATTAAATTGGGTGCCATACATTTTACTCGAAGTAATGAAGAATGTCTATTTTCAACAAAATTAAGTTGTGCCCTGGAAGATTCAGACTCTAGCATCATTGATGCATCCACATCTTAACAATGCCTCTTACTCTTTACTAAGGAGGGACCTTTCTGGGAATCGATGCATATTAGCGTGTATTCCATCAATTAACACATTAACTTTGTGATTTGGGCTTCTAAAGGAACCCTCAGTGTTGCTAAGCAAAAAGTTAGGAATTTCTCTTTAAATTTCAGAAGTAAATGAGAAAATATAGTACATAGAATGTTGATGATTTCTAGATTTAAACCCCCTAGAGCAACCCATGATCATCTTTTCCTCAATTTTGAAACATAAAGGGATTCTTTTCTGCCCACATCTCAAACTTCAAACTTCTGAAGCTTCTCAATTGAAATCAGGGGGAAAAGCCTATATTTTCTGGTGTCTCCCCAGTCCATTAGTGTTGGGTCTCAGAGATGACAGTGAGGTGGCTTGCACTTCCACACCTGTGCCTTAGAAGAGAAAGTACACTAATAGCTTGACAATGGCAAGGCTTACCATTAGTGTCACATGGGTGAGGGGGATCTCCGTGGTAGCTAAAATTCACCTTGTGCCTTACAGAGGAATTATCTCTCAAAGGATGCATCTTATTCAGCCCGTATACTTTTTCATTAATTTCTTCTTATTTTTATATTTTGTTTATTTATTGGGCACCTGTGCCATGAATCACATATGGAGGTCAGAGGACAACTTGCAGAAGTTGGTTCTGTCCTTCCACCATGTGATTTCTTTGGATCAAACTCAAGTCTGCATGTCCCTTTATCCACTGAGCCAGCCAGCACATCGCATTTATCTATTTTTAAATGGAGCTTCTTCTCTTTGTTCAAGTAAATAATATCTCCTTGATCCCGTGCCCCCACCACCCCCTTACGTCAATGATTGAGTGGGATAAGGTAAGGAACACAGGTAGAGAACAAACAGGTAATGCTTAGGCAGCATGCAGTGTACTGTGAAGAAAAGCTCTTGCCCAAATTGTTTAGGTACAATTTTCTAGTCAATTTGCTTACATTGAAGCATCTATCTGAGTGGTAAATACTAAAACCATTTAAGGGAGTCAAAGCGTCAATGTGGGTTGAGAGTAGTTGGGCTTTGAAAAACTTGATTTGGATGAATAGGAGCAAGAGTGGGAATTAAAAAATGAAATAAAAAGTCTTAATATCTGCTGATAGTCAGGGGACGTTAAGCTAGAATACAAAAGAAATACTTCTAGATGATGTTCAACATGTTGTTAATATTATTACTGTGGCATTAAATATCAGAATCTCTTAGAAATTCCTCATAGGAACTAAGATTCAGGTGTAATAATCCATGAGAACCTGACTTTTCCAAGAAGGGATGCTTTTAATCAGGCCTGGGAGGGAGGAGCTGGATCAATGGCTCAGCAGTTAAGAGCACCAGCTGCTCTCTACATGGGTAGCAGCTCACAACCATCTGTAACTCCAGGCCCAGGGGATCTGATGCCCTCTTCTGGCCTCCATGGGGATTGCATAGACAGGTACACATATATATGCAGGCAAAACACTCATACACATAAAATAAAAATAAATTTAAAAATTAAAAGTAAATAAATCAGGAATAAGCAGTTTATTCTGTGAAGGATTAGTTAGTAAAAATTTCAGGCTTAGCAGGCCATCCAATCTTCATCAGAACTGCTTATTTCTGCTGCTGTGGCAACCAAACTCAATGTGTGAATAGGCCCTGAATCATTTTGGCTAATGGTGTGACCATGTTCTACTAAAACTTTGAATTTCATATCATTTTCACATTTCACACAGAATGAAATATTACTCATTTCATTTTCTCCCATCACTTGAACAAGTTAAAAAGCATTTCTAGTCCACAGGCTAACTTAAATCCTCTTCTTTCAGCACCCACTGAACTTCAAACTCGTATTTTGAAACCAGTGACATCACCAAGCCTAGAAATGACACAAAGCCAATCTGGTAAATAGATTGTTTTAACTGCCTGAGTACACAAAAAGCTCTGGGAAACATATTATAAACCTCTAAGTGTTTCATTTTCAAATGTAAAACTCTAAAAGGGATAATTCAAATATAATTCAATTGCTATTTAAATAATATAATTCAAAATGGTATCTAAATGCTCCTTCTGTGGTTGTATATTGATGTTAAAATAATAATACATTCAAAATAATAATACATTATCTTTTATTATTCCATTGTTTAAAAATATTTACACTCATTTCATTGAGTTTGCTCTGTATCTTTTGAAGAACAACCACATAACTGAGTCAAGCAATCAATAAGCCCTTTGGAACAGATTATATCCATTGTTATATTGTTCTTGTTACAAATGTGTGATTCTCCTTAGTAGTAAGCTAATTGTGTGGTCAGCCATATAAAATAATACTAGTTTACTTGTGACCATTGAAGAATGAGAATGTGATTTTGCTAAAATTTTTAAATAATCATTAAACATAGTAAAGCTTCCAAAATCTTGTCCTTCAAAATTGGAAAAAATTTAAATATTTACATTAGGAATACTGTTGCTATGCTCTAACATTTAGTTTTGAAAAACTGGATTCTATTTTTTAACATAGAATTGTAATTTCTTCAGAGTATCTTTTAATCGGATGAAATGGCATCTTGGTATCCCTGTTGAAGGTATAAGGTGTTATTAATAGAACTAAAACAGTTATAATATTGTGAGTTAAATTCAATTATTAGAGCTTCCTTTAGTGCTAATATTAATATAATTTATTGTCATAACAAAAAACATTAATCATTCACTGGTACATGACACTTTTCTGAATAGTTTGTCTAATGACTTAATGTTCACCCCAGCCCATCCTTGATCAGTTGTACCATTTTGTTTCTTTCACTAGTTTCTGATGATCGGGAACTGGTTATGTTTAGTACTGAGTCATCACAGGATACAATAGGTAAAGATGTTCTCAATGGAGAGTCCTGTCTATGTGCTTTTCCATCTCATTGCAAAAGTCATCTATGGATGTCTTCATGCTTTGTGACATTTCACAGCCACCTGCTCCTCATGTCTTCTCTGTGCTTATCCAATGGGTCTTAAGAGCCACTGCACATATAACAGATCATGGTAGTTAAATCAACTGTATTGCCAGGCACCTTTCATGATTTCTCTAGTTTCTTCTCACCAAATATTTTTTAATTTTAAAATTCTTATCACTCTTAATATGTTTTGTACATAGATCATTTCCATATCATTTTTAGACTTCATCACTATCTCCAAAGGACTCATTCTGAAGCTCTTATCTTCCTATATTGTTTATGCAAAAACATGGAAGGAAATGAAATTAGCTACTCTATTCTAGGTAGTAATTTCTATAGTAGACCTTGCCAGATATATGTGTGTGCTCACAATTATGTGTATGCGTATTTGTGTTTCCTGCACAGCAAACTCCCTACATTTCCTACCTTCATCTTTACCCTACTAAACCATAGTAACTTCTGTAATATAGATAAGTGTTGGTTATCCTCTAGAATGTATCTGCTAAAGAGAAACAACCTGTGTTTTCACATGATATCCAGGGCTCCATGACACCCTGCTTGGCTCTGCCCATCACTAACCATGCATTCCCTGTTTCTTCCCCACACCAGCCGAAACAGATTATTTATATCCCACTGCCAAAGAAATCCTCAGGCCAGAGCAGCCAAGGACTGAAGGTGGTAAAGGATTTCGTGCTACAATTCACTCATTCTATTACTTAAACTATAGTAGTTGATTGAAAGCTTTGAAGAGCCATCAGTCCCAACACACCCTCACACCTTAGTAGGGATCAAATACCCTCGACATGTGCTTTAGCGACTAGCGCTGAACACCTCTGGGCCTAAGGTTCCTATATTCTTAAAATTAAAGGGTGAATTGACTCAAAACAATTTCTTGTTTCTTTGTTACTGGTTAAAGATCAAGGTATAATAACATTTGAAAGTCAGTTGGTATGAATAATAGAAGATTCATGTCATGAAACAGGATTTCCCTTCTTTTTCCTATCCAAATTACATTGTCCTATTTGTAAAGTCATTCTATAAATTGTTGAGAATAGGATTGCTAATATTTCAGAAACAGTTGATAGACCTGACCATCTTGCCGTTTTTTAAATCCATTCTCCTTGCTTTGATACAGTTGTGGAGTCTATTTCGCATATGTCTGAGTTTCCTGAGACTACATTCGGTACTGACAACCTCAGCAGCCCAAACCTCGTGTTTTTCTGCCTTCATTGCATCATCATCACCTGAGAGTCTCAGGGCCTTCCTCATCGCAAATTCATGCTACACTTTCTTTCTCTGGCACTCAACTCCTATTCATAACCATTGTTCAAAAATGTCTTTCCATGTGTTCCAAGATCTTGGTCTCTTTCTATTTTAATGTCAGTCCAACTGTTGACTATAAAGCATCCCTTTTCCTAATTCTGAATTTAAAACCAATGTGGTATTATGTTGAGTGTTTCAGTGCCATGATCCATTTATACTATGACCTAGCAGTACATTTTCTACTAACATTCATTCCATCATGTTGCTTTGACATGTTTGATACTTTGTTCCCTGTCATTCAAGTTAAAGCCTATACTTCTTAACTGGCTTGTGCAGTGAATTTTAAATTACTTTTCCTTTCACAGTTCCTATTAAATATATCTTTCAAGAATTGTTAAGGAGATGAAGACTTTAACATAATGGTATTAGCTGGGTGTGGTGGCATGCATCTTTGATCCCAGTTTGGGGGAGGGAGAGGGAAGCAGATATCTGTGAGATCAAGGCCAGCCTGGTCTACATTGTGAGTTCCAGGCCATACAGGGCTACAGAGACCCTGCCTCAAACTACAACAACCCCCCCCCCAAAGTAATGATATTGCTTATCTTGGAAATATTTTGAGACCTAGTGTCTGTATTTTTCATTTAAATGAACTGTGAAGAAGTATAGGACTGCTATTTTCCTGAAAATTAACCATTTAATTTTTGACATCTATTTGTCACCATCATGTCTATTGTCTGTAATCAGAATGTGTCTAGCACTATAGTAACCCCACACACTTTCCTTCAATTACCATAGAAACATCACCTCTGCCTTCCCAAACTATAATCCTACCCAGACCAGATGAGCCTCAGACCGAACCTGGTAAATACACTATTCTGTATTTCGTACCTGAGGTGAGTGTTTGCAGAATGACCACCTGACCTGTTCTGGCCACAAGAAGCCCTTACTTCATCAGTCCACTCAGCCTTTGGTGGGTGAGCCTGCCTTTCTGATGTGCCGACTCTCTGCTTGTCATCAGTAATCTCTATCAAATGGCAATGTATGTAGCTTTAGCATGATGCTGAAAAATACCTCTCCATGATTCTAGTTTTTAATACAGGAAATGCTTAGGGAAAGGCTGAGTGTGATGGTGCATGCCTTTAATCCTAGCACTGAGAGGCAGAGGCAAGTGGATCTCTGTGAGTTCAAGGCCAGCCTGGTCTACAGAGTGAGTTCCAGGCCAGCTGGGGCTACAGGAAGACCCTGTCTCAAAAAAAAAAAA
>VZQC01011911.1:237582-352295 GCA_009823505.1 Rhizomys pruinosus | reverse complement strand
CTAATTGTTATGGTAGGTTTCTTTGGTATAGACACAGATGTTTGGATGGTATGTTAATTCATGATTTACATTTTCTTCTGTTAAGTATGGCAGGGTCTTCGTGTGGTTTATAACATCTCCTAACCATTAGAGGATGTAAGCTTGTGGCATCAGCCGTGGGTTATTCCTCCAAGGAGAGAGCTACTCCCCATGCCACATCATAGTCAAAATGCTATTTGCCCAAAACAAAGATAAAATTCTGAAGGCCACAAAAGGAAAACAAGTCACATACAAAGGGAAACCCATCAGAATTACAACTGACTTCTCGCCGCAAACCATCATTCAATGAGTTTTATAACTTCTGTCTTAAAAAGTATTTTAAGATAGCTGTTTTATGTTTGAAATTATAAAATACCTACAGAAACAAGTTTTGCTGTATATAATCTGCTTATAAAGGGATGCCCTCTTACCGCTATTCAGAGGAGGTCTCAGTAATTTCTACTTCTTTCAATAGTGTGGCATTTCAAACATACACATAGAGAAACCTAGATCAAACTATGAATGTTGATAGTCATCAGGTTTCCTTGGAGTCTGACATAAATAAAAGCAGATCACCTGAATGGATAACATAATGCCTCTTCTTACAAAAAGGAATCTTCTCCCTACCCATAGGTTTCCTTGGGGTTGGAATTATTGATAACTAAGGCCAAACCTCTGTTTTGATTGACTGGACTACTTTTAAGCCAGGCATGGTGCTCATGTCTGTAGTCTCAGCACTGTATGAGACTGAAGCAGGAAGATTGCTGTGAGTTGAAGGCTTGAGATACTATCACACATACCTTCTCCATAAAACAATTTTTATATGGCTCTATTTCCAGGGAGATAGGGATGTTGATTTTGCTCATTGTATTCTGAAATACTTATTAAATAGTGTTGCCTGGATATTTTGCAGTTTAACTTTTCCCAAAATTCTGCACAGACTACACGAATGGAATCTGTCTCATATCATTTACAACTACCTTTGCCAAAGATTTTTTCAAGTCCTAATGATATATTATTAAAGTCTATTTTTTTCTTTTCTTTCTTTTTTCTTTTGTATAATGAGACAAAGTCTTGCCATGTAGCCCAGGTTAGCCTGGATCTCATGATCCTCCTGCCTCACCTCCCCAGTGCTGGGACTACAGATGTGCACCATCATGTCTGGCCATTTTCTTAGAATTGCTGCCTGACATGCCTTTGTCTTCAAATGGTCCTGGGAAGCAAATGGCACATCAGTTAGGGCCTCAGCAAGCAGGGAAATGAAGAAGCAGAAAGTCACCAACAAGATCAAATCCTCCATTTGGGGATTAGAAAGCTTCTTAAAAATCATGTGGGTTTTGGTAAAGAATGTGTCCTAAGACCCTGATTAGTAAAGCGTGCTCTAAACTCAGGTTAGTAAGCCAGAGTAATTCCCATATATCTTGATATTCATCTCTCTACAGGCAAGAAGAATCCACTGGAACCCTGTATACCTTGCATCTTTTCTTTATTACAAGGAAGAAGCCCCTGCAGACTCCTGCAGAAACCTCCAGTGTCAAATAACTCATTTTCAGTAAACTTTTCTTAAGGTCTCCAAAACTACCTAACATTAATGCTATTTTGTTTCTCATCAAACTTCTAACATCCAATAACTCTTATTTTCAGATTTTCTCATAAGGTGTCTGAAATTGTATAACATTGATGTTCTAATCTCTCAGTGTCCTAAACCAGTACAACTGAATAAGGTGTTCTCAGAAGCTACAGTCTTGCACCTAATTCATTTCCTGTATTGGGATATACCTTTTTCTTAAAGAAACTTATTTTTACAATGAATGCTCTAGAACTTCCTTAGGGTTCCCCAACAAAGGAATAACAGCCACAGAAAAGTATCTTTGGTGTTTAATTTTAATTTGTCAATATAACCACTAAAATAGTGTTTTGTTTACTAAGATTTATTTTTTCCTTAGGACTTGCTATATAAATAATTAAATGTTTGGATTTCTAACATGGTAACCTTTATTTAGAAAAAGTGAGTTTTGTATTTATAGAGTACATCTGGATATTTTGATGACATGGGAATTGGTGATAAGATAAATTCATGCTATTTTTGAACTTTATTTTTAGCCTATTTAAAAGCATTTGAAATAGATATTTCTGAAAGTTGAATCATTCTTTTTTTCTCAGCTGAATATTTTGGGTGTCCCGAATGTGCCTCCTTTTCCCCTATATAACAATCTTCCATTACTTTATAGCTCTTTAGGAGTTTTACCAGTAATTACTGACATTATTGGTCATCAGTGACTCAGCAAACACCTTTAAGCTTCTAGAGAGTACCAGGATTCTCAAGGACTCAAGGGCTCTGAACCTGTGAAACTGTCTTTCTTTTAGCTCCCAGGCAGATGCCACACACTCCTCCCAAGCTGAAAACCACACCACGCCCAAGAATCCCACCAACACAGCGAGGTAATATTAAATATGTTCCTATTAAATACCAAATTTTACTATGAAGATTTCATAAATATATGAAAGTATTGATGCACCATTCCCCCCAAAGAATAAGAAAATTTAAGTATCAATATTTAGAACATTGAAACATATGAAGTCCTTGTAAACTGTTTAATGATTCACTAATAAATAATTATTGAATATAACAACAGGAATAAAGGATGAAAAAAGTTTTGAAAATAACTATGCTATTAAATAAGGCAAGTATATTATGTTTGTTCATAGAAAATTAAAAATCTAACTATAAAAATGAGTAAATGATAAAATTACATGCACAACTGCTCTCCAGATTTTATTAAACATATATCACAGGACAAGATCATTAAAGGAGAAATGGCAACTTTCAAAAGCATGAAAACTAATGCATGCTAGAAAATAAGAGACAAAATAAGGAGTACTAGGAATTAAGACTTTCAGGCTATAATTCCTGGTTAAGAAATAAGCAAAAGATGGAGCTGGAGAATTGGCTCAGCAAGAACACTGGATGCTCTTGCAGAGGACCTGGCTTTGGTTCCCAGCACCCACATGGCGGCTAACAACCATCTGCAACTCCAGTTCCACAGGATGACTCTCTCTTCTAACCTCCATAAGCATTGCATGACACAGTCAGGCAATTCAATTCACTCATACACATAAAATAAATAATTAAATAATTTTTTAAAAGAAATAGAGAAGTAAAAGAGATATAAACTAGTAGGAAATATTCATGATTTTATCTTTTAGAATTATGTTTCTAAAATATAGTATAATAAATCGGAAGCTTGCTCTAATTCCCCATTATTGCATGTAAAATTTAAATTTATTTAATTTTAAATTAAACATTTATCTAACATAAAATATACAACCTCAGAATGAATAGACCTGACTCAGTGCATTTGCTGTCACTCTGGAGCCCTGGAGGGGCCGTCACAACGTAAGGAGATGAACTCCTGCTTCGTTCCAACGGAAACAGCCTCCTGACAATTGCCCTTTCTAGAGGAAAGTAATAAATACACAAATACTTATAATTTATTGGTAGCACTTAATTTAATGGAAAACTGACCATGAAAATTAAAAATTGCTGATTTTTTGTGGTAAAATCATAATCTTTCCCTCTCAAAGTAAGAGCATGAGTCTTTCAAAATTAGTTCAAATAATATATTTTACAGTCTTTCAAGGATATGTGTATGTATACATAAGTATAAAGTATACATTTTATTTAGTGTGTGTGTGTGCATGTGTGTCCATGTGTGCATATATATGTGCACATATGTGCGGCACCGCACAAGGTGGAAGTCAGAGGACAACTTTGGGAAGTTAGTTCTCTCCTTCCAACTGTGGACCGTCAATATCAAAGTCAGGTCATCAGTCTTGGTGGCCAGTGACTTACAAAGCCATCTAATGTGCTCTATAAAAAGTCTTAAAAACAAATATTCGGGTCTTAGGTCTCATTCCTTCTGTCTTACCTTTGACTATTTGCCTTCTGCATGAGAGAATAGTCTGTTCATATAGAGACAGTGTAGGTTATGTTGAACAGCATGCCATCTAACACAAGTGTGTGTACAACACTCAGCATGACACAATGTTGTTCATCCATGGTTTTGTTTTGTTTTGTTTTGTTTTGTTTGAAAAAAGGTATAATAGAATAGCCCTGGCTTGACCTGGAACTCACTATGCAGACTGGACTCAATTTTTTCAGTATAAAGTTCTGTAGTAGGCAGGCTATTTTCTTTCCACTTTAACTTAAACTATGTCTGTAAACTAAGTCATAAAATTCAAATTTGCATTTTACAAGGTAAAACAGAATTCAGCACAGATCATCAACACTATTTTATAAGCCAATAAAAATTCAATTTTTAGAGTCCTATGTTCATAGGTAATCATGATCCTGTGTTAATTTTATACTTGGTGATCTGACAACCATAAAAATTATGGGTGTTTCTAGTTTACATAGAAACAAAAGAGATATGAAACTGGTTTATAGTCAGATTCTTCAATGCCAAATTATAAAGGTCCTTGGGAAGTAGAAGAAACTACAGCAATAACACTGTCACAGCATCTTGACACTTCACACTGATCCTCACGTTCACTGCTAGGACAGTTTGTTACTCCATCTAAAAGTAAGAAGCCAAGTGAAATCTGACATGGAGAACTAGGATGTACAGGCCCATATCTGGTGTAATGATCATGTCTGGTCCTTGGAATTTGCTGTAATTCGTAACTCTAGTTCTTAGTAATCATGTGATCTCAGTCACCAACCCAAGTCAAGCAAACACATTCAGAAAGGAGTAACTTAAATACCCTCTCCTCTGAAATGAAGGTTTCAAAACATCATCCTTCCCTGACAATTTGTCAAATGTTTTTTTGCAGGCTTCATTTTCAAAAAACAAAAAGAATATTCATTAAATTTCTCACTGATCTACTTCTAAGGCTTATGGTTTATTTTTCTGTCTAACTCTGAATTAGTACTGCATTTTATTTATTTGACCAGTAAGTACACATAGGCAATAAACATAAGGAGTGTCCATATAAACACAGTTAATTAACATCTGAGTTCAGTTTTTGTACAACCCAGGCTCCTCAAGTCCAGTTGAAGAGGTTTTCTCACAAAAACATGTTGATCAAATAAAAAGAAAAGAGAAAAAATATCTAGTCCACTTTTGCTAGAGCTCACACTTATTCCTGGCAGGCCTGATGTGTTCAGCGTGACTGAATCCAAATGCTTCATAGTCAGTTCTCTTTCTTCTAGTTCCTAAGGGGTCCCGGCATACAACCTCAAAACCAAAACCGTCACCAAGTCCAGAAGTGTCGGACACTGCACCTGGTAAATAACATATTTCATGTTTAAGCCAAATGAATTCTATTGCACCACTTAGATGCACTGAAATGCGAGAGCTGATGCATGTGAGGTCAGCATTTCACTTATGTTCAAAGGTCCTCTTCTGTTGTGAGGTCTGATCTTTCTCAGAGGTGTCTCAAGAGTTGTCAGGCTGCAGATGCAGTAAAACTATTGTAATACAATGTTGGAGAATTCTGCCAAGTGCAAAATGTTTTCCTAGAACTAAAGTTCTCTTATTCTTGGCTTACAATATAAAAAAGACCCTTCCAATTCTACCCTTACTAAGCTCACATGTTTCACCAAGCAAGAAAATAAGTTTTGTTTAGTTTCACACAAGATATGATAAAATGTTATGTTACAAATGAAGGTGTTACTTGTGTTAATAAATTTTACTGGATCTAGATTTGAAGAGTTTTTGTTCCCCTGTCAAATTCCATTCTAATAATTTAGGGAACATTAGCTCGCTCTCTCTCTCTGTCTCTCTCTCTCTCTCCTATTCTTTACCTATCATCCTAGAAGCCTTCTTGTTTACTTCTTGGTATAGTAATTTCATATCTGTGGTGGAGAATAAAGAGTCTAGACATCATGGGTGAAACAACCCTGCTACTTACACGGTCTTCAAGTGGCCCCAGGAAGACAGTAGCCCATCAAGCTAATTTTAAAGTAAAGGATCCGGGGAGGACAATAAGTTTTTCTTTTTCTCTTATTTTTATAGTTACAATTATTACAAATTCCTATGTACTCCTAAAAGTATAGAAAATATTCCTAGAATCATAGGATTCATTTCTAAGTAATATTTTGGGTGTTGGCATTCCAGAAGCAACCCAGAATCTGCTTGCTCTCATGTCTTCTCATACAGAGGATATTACTACTGCTGTGGCAACTTATACCACTGTTGACTGTGGTGGCTAGAGAAGGATTCTTTTCCCTAAAGATAAAAATGTAAATGTTTCATTAAACACAACATCCAGTATAGAGCAAGGAAACAGCTACTGTTCCAATTTGCCAAGGTCAATTTAGTTTCAATTTAGAGAAAAATTATAACAGAAGTTCAGTCAGTAGATTTCAGTTCAATGAAATTCTTCTGACCCAGTTGAGCACATGCCCGCACTTGGTGCCTCGTACTAGCTTTTGCCAATTCTCCCACTCTGTGTGTTCAGAGTTTAAATTCTGTTCTAAATCTGGCCCAGCCACTGTAATCACCATGGTTTCTTCACCACTATAGAGGTGATATTCGTACAGGAGTAATGTGGTCACTGTTGTTCAATTTTGTTTTCTCACAAATATTCAGACACTGCATTCTGTTGCAATCAGACCATCTGGGGCTTATAACCAGATTCAGGTTTGCATCCAAATAAGCCCAAGCTGTTATTTACCCAAAGTTATATCTAGAAAAATGGGTCAATCTTGGGGCTGGAGAGATGTTTCAGAGGTTAAGAGTATTGGCTGTTCTTGCAGAAGACCTGAGTTTGAATCTCAACCCCTATGTAGTAGCTAAAATCATTTGTATGTCCAATTCCAAGGGATGTGACACGTTGTTCTGTTCTCCATGGGCACTGTACAACACAGGTGTACTTACACATATGCAGGCATAACACTCATACACATAAAAATGAAAGAAAGAAAGAAAGAAAGAAAGAAAGAAAGAAAGAAAGAAAAAAGGAAAGAAAGAAAGAAAGAAAGAAAGAAAGAAAGAAAGAAAGAAAGAAAGAAAGAAAGAAAGAAAGAAAAGTGCCCCAGTACTCAGGAGGCAGAGGCAGGCTGATCTCTGTGAGTTCAAGACCAGCCTGGTCTACATAATGAGTTATCTGGGAGCTGGGACTAAAGGGAAACCCTGTCCAAAAAGACCTAGAAAGAAGAAGAAGCAGAAGCAGAAGCAGAAGCAGAAGCAGATGCAGAAGCAGAAGAAGAGAGAAAGAGAGAGAGAGAGAGAGAGAGAGAGAGAGAGAGAGAGAAAGAAAGAAAGAAAGAAAGAAAGAAAGAAAGAAAGAAAGAAAGAAAGAAAGAAAGAAAGATGGGTAAATCTTATGTATACCTAATATGTATCAAAATCTTAGACAACTAGGCTGTTCTGTTAAAGTCTACAAACATAAAACCAAAAGCAGGTCAGAATTATATTTTATCATACTTGTCTTCAAATGCTTTTGAGAGATATTCAAAGTGGCAAACTTGAATTTCTAGAAATGTGACAAATAGGAAGTCAGTCTAGGATTCACTGTATAACTCTCCCATTGGATAGATTCCTACAGTATAATGCAGGCTCCCTTCACTTAGCCTGACCACTCCTTTGAATACACTTGAATACACGACTCCCTTGCTGCGCTTAATGAGGAATCATAACAAACAGCGCACATAACCCAACATAACTGGCTTTCATCTAGATCTGTTTTGGAAGACGAAGTTAAAAAAATCACAAAAAAAGGACCCTCTTATAGCAGAGAGAGGCCATTTAACTTGGGGCCCAAGTGCAGGGGTCCTGGCTCAAAAAAAAGCTCTGTTTTGTTTGTGCTTCCATCTCTATACAGAGTTGTTTTGAGTTTGTGGTCATTTTCTAGCCACTAGGCATTTGAATAGATTCCACTTGCTGGGAATGACAAGGAAGAATATCTAGATTTCAGTAAACTGTACAACACTTCTTAAATGTTTGTGTATCTATCTACTCCTACTGGGAGATTATTTATATATAATATATAAATTTGGTTGGCTTTGAACTCACGGAGATCCACCTGCTTCTGCCTCCCGAGTGCTGGGATTAAAGGTATGCACCACCATGCACTGCTAAGGGGATATTCTTATTTTTAATTTCATGCTTCAGTATTTTTGGAGTTTATTTCATGTTTTCAGTTAAATAAGATTTTTGAGTGAACTAATTAAGAATTAGTAATTCTAAACAATTTTCTAAAACTTGAGCCCTGTTATTTAAAAAGATCATTGAAATATAGTTTATTAAAGTAATCTCTTGCTTAGATTGCATGTTTTAAAACATTTCCTAGTCTGTATTACAGAGAAGCCTGAATAGAGACATTGGGTTTAGGAATGTATTTTTTCTGATGGAGCATTAGAACATACAATCTGAATTAAATAAACCAAGACAATAAGGAATAATTCCCTTCATAGTTTTCATCAAAATAGGAACTTGGATAAGCTGGGTAGAAAATTGCCTCCTTGAGATTATATTGTTATTTCCAGTTTCCAGTACTTCAGAAATATTACCATTGTCTTCTGGAGAATTTACCATTGTTTCCTAAAGCTTATTTTGATCCCCAAAGCATATTTTATGTAATGTTGTTTTTTGTTAAAATAAAATAAATTCGGCCAGGCGTGGTGGCCCCATGCCTTTAATCCTAGTGCTCTGGAGACAGAGGGAGGTAGATCCCTGTGAGTTCAAGGCCAGCCTGGTCTACATAACAAGCTCCAGGCCAGCTGGGACTAAAGAGATATCCTGTCTCATAAAGACAAAGATAAATAAATGAAAGGTAATTAATTAAAATAAATTATCACATGTAAGAATTCAAATCAGAACCAAGCTTAATAGCTAAGGCCTGTAATCTCACCTAGTCTAGGGGCTGAAATGTGAAGATTATCAAGGTGAAGTCCTGTCTGGTAAACAGTTCAAAGTTGCTTCATGAGACCCTATCTCCAATTTTAAAGTTAATAAGAGGGGCGGCTGCAGATATTTTAGTGGTAGAGTGCAGGCCTAGCATGCACAAGGCTGCTGCATTCAGTCCCTAGTACTAGTACCATACACACAGACACACACACACACACACACACACACACAATAAATGTATTCAAATTAAGAATTGTCAGCAGTTTTCTTATGTGACTGATGACATATGAAATATCATTATGCTTTTGCTCTAAGTTTTAGTAACTCAGAACTTTCCTCTTTTCCTCCAAACGTTTGGTTGTGTCACACATATAACTAGTAAGTTTTTGACATTTATGTAATGTGGCCACTTATAAATGACATATTAAGTCAAATTTAATACTATTTTAAACTCCCAATAAAATAATGAATATATTTAGGAGAGGCTCATTTGAGTCTTTAAAACCCTATTGAGGGACTGGAGAGATGGCTCAGTGGTTAAGAACACTGACTGCTCTTGCAGAGGATCTGGGTTTGATTCCCAGTACCCAGATGGTGGCTAAGAACCGTCTTTAACTCCAGTTCCAGGGGAATCCGACACCCCCTTTTGACCTCGGCAGCACTGGGACACGGGTGCCCCTACCTACATGCAGACAGTACATTCATACACATAAAAAGGGGGAAAAAAACTATTGGGCTGGATGTGGTGGTGCATGCCTTTAATCCCAGTACTGTAGAGGCAGAGCCAGGCAGATCTCTGTGAGTTCAAGGCCAGCCTGGTTTACATAGCAAGCTCCAGGCCAGCTGGGACTAAAGGGAGACTGTCTCAAAAAGACAAAAACAAAAAACAACAACAACAACAAAAAAAAAAAACTCCAAAAACCAAAAAAACAAACAACAACAAAAAAACCCTATTGAGGAAAGTGGGATGATAGTTCAGAGTAAGCACCCATTTCTTCCAGATTTGCTATAAAAAATACAATTCATGCTCAGTTGAGTAAGTGTTGCCTTTTATTTTCCTAGTTTTGTGTTTAGTGTTATAGGAACATGAAGGCAATTAGCTGTGATCTCTACCATCCAACACAGTGCAATAGGAAAAAATAGGGACATGAATAACAGTAAAACAAAGCAAATCTTAATGATTAGTGAGATTGTAATAATGAATAAAATACAATTACATAGCAGTAAAGAAAGTACTAAATTCTAAATGAACACATTGGAGAAGGTGTCACCAGACACAAGAGCCTTGAAATGAATTTTAAAATGTAAGTATTGGATCTACCTACTGACAATTTATAAAGAAGCAAATATACAAGGGTATTTAAAGTGCTCAGAACAGCTGAGAATTCAGAATGCATTAAAATGATTACATTATCTAATGTGTGAGTAGGACTAGTGGTAAATGAAGATTTGAGAGTTATGAATCCCAGCCATAAGACCACCCGGAAGCTTCCTGAGATGAAGACTTGAGAAGTCAATTGTACCAAAATGATGCCGGTTCTTTATAACCATGAAGACTTAAAAAAAATTCTACAGATAACTAGAAGGCATTAAAGTTTGATATGTGTTTATTGGTGGTGGCTTTTTATGATCATTTCTGTGTTTTGAAAACACAGAGTATTCGATGACAAAAAAAAAAAAAAAAAAGAGAAAGAGAGACTGGAGAGATGGCTCAGTGTGGTTAAGAATGCTGGCTGCTCTTGCAGAGGACCCAGGTTCAATTCCCGGCAGCCACATGGAGGCTAATAAGCATCCATCACTCCAGTTCTGGGGAACCCCACTCCCTGTTCTGAAATTCCTGGAAATTGCACAATACAGGTGCACTTACATACATGCTGAGAATAAATTCATACATGTAAATAAAAATAATAAGATCCTTCTACTTCAGACTATTGCAGAGAAGGGGAAGGCAGACCAGAGCAGATGAAGACACAGTGAAAGGGAAAAGGAGAGGCAGAAGCCGACTTTGAGTAAAGGAAACAGTAAGACAGCATTGGCTTGAAAGGACAGCCATGTCAAAAACGGAACTTTTTGTTCTGTTTTGTTGTTATTCTTAATTGTTTTTGTTTGTTTAATTCTTGGTAGTTGTTGGTTGGATACTGGAATATTTGCACAATTTTATAGTCAGAGGGGAAGGAATGCATGATGAAATAGATGTATGTACTAATGATGAAAAGGTAAGATTACATGGCTGAGTGTAGCTCGGTGGTAGGGTACTTGCTCCAGGTACCCAGTCCTGGGATTAGGTCCCCAGTACTGAAAAAAATGTCACATGCTTTTGGGTAGGCATGATGGTGCAAACCTATAATCCCAGCACTTTGGGGATTAGGCAGGAGGATCAGGAGTTCTCAGTCAGCCTCAGCTACATGGAAAGTTTGAGAACAGCATGGACTATATGTAACCCTGAGCCTAACACCCCACATACACACACAGTAAGTAAATAAGATGAAGATAAATAAGATAAATAGAAGCTAAAAGCCTTAGAGGAGACGGAAGGGAGTGGCCCAGAGGCACAGGTAACGCCTAGAAAGTGCCTTCCAAAGTGGGGTAGGAGTCATGTCCCCCTCAGACTGGTTTTAAGGGTACAAAACTGGAGTAGACAAAAAAAAAAAAAGGAATCTTGAGGTGAAAAGGGGAGAGAGTCTACATGTTTTACATTTCTAAGTGAAGCAGTCTGGTTGCAGCCTATGGCCAGGGTCAATCTTCTCACAGACTTCAGAGTCCACCATCTTTATCAGGGAGTAGTTTGATTTTCTCATTGAACTCCAGTCAAGCTTTCATGTATATGCATTTTCTTAGACATTACCTACCATAATTGCCTTTTGTTATTTAAAATTTTCTTTGGCAAAAAATTCCCAGTTATTATAATTGATTAGACAATGGATATAAATGATAAATTAGTTAATATAATTTATCTGTGACATAATAAAAGTAGATATACTTATGGAGGAAATCAAAACAGCTATCTCAAACAAATTATCCTCACCATTTACATTGATGAGTTGCCCCCACCACACTGAAGAGATTCTGACCTTGTTTGATGGAACACGCAGAGGAAATGGCACAAAAATTGGAAAAGCCTTGAATTTCTTAGAGCTGCAGAGATCACATAGGAGCAGGAATCATAGCCCCTTCCTGAGAATATTGCAATATCTTTCCTTTCCATGGATTTCACTTGCTTTAGAAATTCTGCCTGCCATGGCAATTTATTAAATCACCATTTTGTGTTAAAACAGAAAAGTGCCAGTTTTAGCAGTTGGAATCCACATTTTCCCAGTGTAAATTCTTCAGTAAGCAGAAGCAGGAGCAACTAATGTGTTTGTTGTGTGGTGGATTTATTAGTAGCACATCTTTCCTTATGTTCCTTTCTTAACTCCAGCTCTTTGGTCTAGTCTAGTGTTAGAATCAATAGGTATTTACAAACTGTAGGCTTCTTTGTCTCTTCATGGCTTTCTTTCATTTTTTTTTATCTATTTTTTACTTTTGTAGAATTTTTATTGAATTTTTGCACATTTCATACAAAACATCTTAATCATATTTATGTCCTCTTTCCCACCCACAAACTCCCATTGGCTTTGTACCAGATTTCCTGCATTCTGTCATTTAAATTAAGGCCTATCAAGTAAAGTTAATGTACCCGGACATCCCTCAATGCAAGGTCATCCACTGGAGTCCAGTCAGCCTATGTAGAGTCTCTCCCTTAAAGATCAATTGTCCCTCACTCAAAAGTAATCAGCTGCCATAGTTCTTCAGCTGAGGTTGGGGCCTGCTGTCCCTTTCCCCAGTTCTATGCTGGGATTTTTGTCTGCTTGAGTTGCATGGGTCTTGTGTATTCTGACACTATTGCTATAGGTTCATAGGAGCAAGGTCCCAAGAGCCTATAATTCTCTCTTTCCATGTGGTCATGCACCTCCTCCTCCTCTGGTTCTTACACTCTTACAGAGCTACATCAAAGTGCCTTCTCCTTCAACCTCCAAGTAAGGATTTAGTTTTATTTAAATTGTAAATATCTCATATTTCCAAAAACATTATATAGAAAAGGTTAAATGTTCAATATTGTAGTTGGTTCTAACTTTGAGAATTCCTGATTATTTCTTATATTCTTTATTTATGGAGCATTTGTATATCTCATACAATGGTTCCCAATCAAATCTAGTCCCCCGATGCCCCAACCCCCATCAGAACTCATGCATTACAACATCCATGCTAAGTCCTATCCAGTCAAACTCTTGAACCTAGATGTCCTTCCATGCAAATACGTCCACTGGAGTCTAGTTAGCACATCTAGAAATCTTCCTCACTCAGCAGTAATCAGTCTCTTGTAGTTCTCTGTCCAAGGCCAGTCCCCCACCCATTTCTCTTGCTCTGCTCTGAGACCTTGTCCGAGTTGGCATGGGTCCTACGGCTGATGCCGACATTGTATTTCTTATATTCTTTTTGGGTTTTGGTCTTTTTGAGACAGGGTCTCCCTGTAGCCCCAGCAGTCCTGGAACTCGCTCTGTAGACCAGGCTGGCCTTGAACTCACAAAGACCCACCTGCCTCTGCCTTATATTCTAAAAAAAAAACCTAGATGTTCAAATTCTCCTCGATTTTTCCTGTGAGCTCAAGTGTAAATTTTCTTTTTTGTGTGAATTTTATATTTATCTATTCAATGTACCAAATCCCATGACTATAATGGAGCTGCTACCTAGTGGCCTGGAGTAAGAACAGATATGGCATGCAGATTCAATTATTCCCCTTTCCCCAGACAAGAAAAAAAAAAAAAAAAAAGAGAGAATATCTACTGTATGCATCTTATCTTAGGTCGTGCTTGGCTGCCCAAAGGTCTTTAAGCTTTCATCATCCTTATGCCCGCCTTAATCCTAATTTTTTATAGCTTCCACAGGACACAAGAAAAATCACACTTTCTACCAAAGAGACATATTTTTTAAATGAGAATTTAAAAAATTTGTTAGAAAACTTTTCAATAAGAAAGTAAGCCTAAGCAGGGCATCCTTGTGAAAAAAATGAGTTATAAAAATATATTGCTCTTGCATAAGGATTTGGCATGGTGATCTTACACGGGCAACAAGAAATCACCTTAGTAATTTTCCCCAATAAATAGATAGCTGGCTTCCAATCTGTTGGATTTCGTGAACATAGACATTCGAACTATCCTGGGTATCGAAGACAAGACAAACTAGATGTGAGTAGGCCTATTGTTTAGCTGTCACTATCTCAATATTTTCGTACACCAGGCATGCATAACACCTGATACACTAGCCACTACGTTACTAACGAAGGCAAAATTGGTAGGAGCATGCATCTAGCCTTTATTCTATACTGAGTACCACCAGACACGTTATGTGTGATCTACTGGCTAGCCAGTTCATTTTACTTTATTTTTTCTCTGCAATAATTGCTAGTGCCACTTGGAATGAAATTTTGCCCTCCTTTTATTGATGAAAGATTTTAGTCTTTTGTCTTAGTCAATCTGTTAGCCAGTTATGCACTTTAATCAAAATAATGTTTTTTTTTTATTTTTCTATTGCTATCAGAATCTTAACATGAATATCAAATGGCAGATACCATTTCATGCAAAAAACTGTCCTTTGTTTTAAAACAATCTAAGGGAAATTACCTCCTTCTGTTGATATTATCTGTTTACTCTCATTTTTTTAAGGGAGGCTTCAAAATAAGCAATGACCAACTTTTCTTCTGTTTACTGTTATTGACCCTTCCCTAGACAGTTATAAATTCTTTTTTGAAAGATTTTTTCAAAAGCCTTGGTCTTTACTTTTTGTTTCCTTCCTGCTTTCAAGGTTTATGTCTGGGGATTATGTTCACTCCAGGTGTAACCATTATAGAATACAGCAATTTCTAATATTTTTCTTTCAGCTCCAAAAGATGAACTACTTTCCCATAAACCGGACCCTGAGGCCTCTCACAGTGAACCTGGTAAACATAAAAAACCAAAATTCAAAAAATTAAAAAATATTATACCCTCAATTACAACTTAATATATAAATATATATATATTTGATTTTTCTAGTTAGAAGGTATATTTGTAAAAAAAAATATGGAGGTAAATATATTTTAGTGGTCATGATACAGAGGAGAAAAATATGGTTACAGAATGTATATTCCCTGGAGGAAGTTTAATCATATAACTCTATTGAAACTTTTTTTCCTGGTAAAATGAAGGAATAGTAATAAAATAGCTTGATTTTCCTTGGAAGTGTTTTTATTGAATAGAAGATCATGTTGCAATTATAAAACACTGTGATTGACTGAGGTAACTGTTTTACATTGTTATATGGAAGAACTTATAATAAAAAACAAATGACTGCCTGTTTATGATTTCCTCAAAATGAGGTGAATGATGCTGAAGGAGCTTAGTTTTCATTAAACTAAGTTTCCTGAGTAGACTCTAGTAGGGTTTTTCACATATTTATTGTGATTCTTAAAGCATATACAAGTTTTAAATGAATACATCTAGAAAATAAATTATTCTGACTTCATGCACATAGTTTTCATAAATGTCTCTTTGGTTTGCTTTTGGCATAGTTCTACAACCTGTCACCTTTAGAGTTGAGCCACCAAAGACAACAATAGGTAATGGTTTTTCTCATACTGACCAAGCAAGTTGGTTTCTTTGTTACCATCAGGATTGCAGGTCTTTCCTAAATGATCATAACTAAAACATTATCTCTTCTCAGTCCATATCGTCATTTCATCTCACTATCACTGCTCTTTCCAACAAAGAAAAGCATGGCTTGACTGTTGTGAAGGCATCACTCTGGAGACCAGTTTAAGAACCTCATTCATCTTCATTGTTCCCTATCTGCTCAACAGTTCCTACTGGTTTAATGGTTCTTAGCTGTAATGTGACAACACATTAGCACATGTCAAAGCTGAAAGGTGCTGCGAGAAGTTAACATTGCAAAGTACTGAAAACGACTGGTGATTTTGATACAGGGGAAATGAGGTCCCCTTTTCAGAGTTCTTAGCCTCCTTTATAAAACAATTTAAGAATGGACTCGAATAAAGGCTTTAAGATGATTTTGGTAGAATTTGAAGAAAACTCCTTAAGACAGGCAAGCTATAAATCTCAGCAGCTGCCCTGGGAGGAGAATTGAGGAAGAAGGAAAAAAGCCATAAAGCCATGCCTGTTTAGAGCCTTCGTGGAGGTTAGAAACATGGCAGACTAGCAGCCACTTGGTACAGAAAAGGAGCTATGGAGAAATACTAAAGAAACCCCAACTGTTGGAGCATTAGGTAAAGCACACTTAGAAAAGAAATATAAAGAAGAAAAGGAGAGGTTACGCTTAGAAAAGCAGGCAGAGTTGGGGAAAACTACAGGTACGTCTGTGACCCTGACCATTAAGCGCTGTACCAGGGGCAAGGGTTCCAGGCAGGACAAGTTTACCATCTCATTAATGTACTAAAGTATTCTGTCTCTTTAGCATGGCTTAAGGTGAACCTGCCCTCTTAGGTGTGGTCTTGTGAGTAGATGACTGACCAAGGGAGAACTGGAAAGTAAAGGCTCGAGCCAGGCCAGGGATTTTTATCCTTTTGACCATTTTTTTTTTTTTTCTCAAGGAGCTTTTTAACAATTTCCTTGTACAACTAAACCCGAGCAGGCTCAAAAAGACGACCCCAACAGTTTGTAATCCTTTATGCTCTCTTGGGTGGGAGGTAAAGCTGCAACTAACAGACCAGGACTAAGTCTCAGCCACACCCCATCTTATCCAGATGTCCTGTGGAGTGGTTCCAGTGCAGTCTGTCATTTGTTCTGTCACCTGGCAGAGAAGCAGTTAAGAACCATTGTGCTAACCTTCCACGTCTTTCCTGAAAGTCCTGTGCACCTTTAACTCTCTTGTCACTCACAAGATATTTTCCCTTTTATGATTTGAATAAGAATGAAGAAATCTGCATTACCATTCTGGTTTGTTGCTGGTTTTGACTTGAAGATTACAAACTTACTTTTTTTTTGCAGCTTCCTTAGAGACTCCAGGTTTCCCTTTTAAACCTGTAATTTCACTACATCCCAGTCAAGAGGAACTACAAACAACCCTGGGTAAATTTTTTTTTTAATTTTGTTCCACAAGGGACTTATCTTTTAAGGATTATTCTTAAAGTAAATGTGTGTGTGTGTGCCAAATATTGATATTATGTGATTTTCAGTATAAATGAGAATGTTCATAAAGATCTCGGCAAAGTTTCAAGCATGATCAGCTGTCCATGGGTTCTACATCTGTGGATTCAGCAGCACTAAATCAAAACCACTTTAAACAAACAAACAAAAATGCATTAAAATGACTCAGCTATTTTTCTTGCTTCTATCCCCTAGGCAAATATGACAAAGCAACTATTTTCACAGCATTAATATTCTGTTCGTATTCTAAGTAATCTAGAGACTATTTAAACTACATAGGAGGTTACCTATGGATTTTATAGGTTACCTGCACAAAAGAAGATAAATCAGTCAGGAGAGCTGTTTGTTACAACCTGACCTGCTTTCCAGGAATTCAACACAAAGTGTTCAGGAAATCCTTTTGCTGAGTCATGGGTGGAAATGAATGGAAAATTTCCCAGCTGTGTCTGTTGGCTCCTCCGTTCTGTTCTTACTGCAGTCTACAGAGTTGTGTTTCATTCAGAGGCCTCATTTTCCTCTCTTCCTCCCTTTTCAAGTAAACCCATCGTTTGGAGATAGGTCCGTTGAAATGAAGGAACTGAACACATTTTAAAACGAGGTCTAGCTTGATTACATCATAGCATCAGAATGAGCAGCCCTAGTCTCTGGGCAGAACCAGAACCAGGTCATTATGTCCTTTGTTCCAAAGAACAGAGTGGCTCCAACTCTTCTGCTCCCTTTGAAAGCATACATTTGCTAAGACTTAGAAACACTGTGTGCTGTACTGAAAGTAGGAGTAGTTTTTTAAACCCTTTGAACAAAGCTGTGCATAACCAGTGCTGAGCTCACAGCACCCGTGCTTGCTGCCCTTTCACTGTAAATACCCCGAGGCATCATTTCATAGTTCAAAAATGTTGTGAGTTAGGAAAGTTGATACCTGGTTATAAATATTATGCCTTTATTTTTGGCTAGAAAAAGTTATTTTTAGCCTAAATCTAACCATTTTTATACTCTTAACTGACTGAAACAGATTCAAAGAAGTATCAAGTGCTACGTATGAAAACTCGTTTTTTAAATGTTAACCAACACTATGTATATTAATGGAAAACAATGTTAATTTACTCAAATTTTCAGTTTGTACTGCCTGGTATGTCTGTGAAGAAGCCAATTTTTGTGTATTTGTTACAGTTTCATGTTATTTATATTGATGTTTTGTAAAACTCAAACAACAAAATATACTGTACTTGTAAACCAATTAAATGCCTTCTGCATACTTGTTTAAAAAATGAGGTCTATCTGGAAGAAAAAAATTAAAATTGAATGAGCAAGTATATCCTAATGATCAACAATATATAATAAATATACAATAAATATATATAAATAACAAATATAAACATATCCTAATGATCAACAATATATAGACATTGTAGCCTATGCCTGTGATGTCATAAAATGGAAAAGTTAAAAGTACTTTTCAAATTTACCACTGGATATACTAATTATCTAACTTGCATTCTGCCATTTTTAAAAATATATATATTTATTTATTTATTTATTGTGGTTCTTAGCCTCAGCCTTTAACGGCTGCGCTATCCCCTCCCAGCCCATATTATTTTTATTTTATGTACATGACTATATTGTATGCATGCATGTAAGTGCACCCATGTTGTACAGTGCCCATGGAGATCAGAAGAGGGTGTCTAACCCTGTAAAACTAGAGTTATGTACAGACTTTAGCTGTCATATGGGTGCTAGCAATCAAACCTGGGTCCTCTGCAAGAGCGGCCATCTCTTCACCCCATCTGGCATTTTTTAAAATTTTTTTTATTTTATTTTTTTATTTATTATTTTTATGTGTATGAGTGTACTGTCTGCATGCAGGTTGGTGCACCTGTGTACAGTGCCCATGGAGGTCAGAAGAGGGCGTTAGATTCCCCTGGAACTGGAGTTAAAATGGTTCTTAGCCGCCATGTGGGTGCTAGGAATCGAACCCAGGTCCTCTGCAAGAGCAGTTGGTGCTCTTAACTGCGGAGCCATCTCTCTAGCCCTTATTATTTTTTGTGTATGAGTGTACTGTCTACAGGTAGGTCTGTGCACCCGTGTCATGCAATGCCTACAGAGGCCAGAAGAGGGTGCTGAATCCCCTAAAACCGTAATTAGAGTTTTTAGCTGGCCATGGAAGTGCTGGCAGCTGAACCTGGGTCCTCTGCAGGCGCACCCGGTCCTCTTAACCACAGAGACATCTCACCAGCCCCTTTCCTTTTATCTTTAATGTTGCAACATGAACAATATAATTTGCTATTACATTATGCTGCTATAATTCAAGAATAATGTGAGAGTAAATTTATTGCAATACTTATTTTGCCAAGAGAAGTATGTCTGAATGTAAGTAAACATACATGTTCATTTTTACACGTTGACAATAGGAGATTTAGTCTTATATAGTATAGCTATACATCGTTTCATATGATCTATTTGTTTTCCATCTCACTTATATAATTTATGGAATTTGTGGAGAAGGGAAGAGAGAAAGATACACAGACATCTGAGGCACCTTCACACTTGAATATGTCATAAAGCAATGGCCCTGGGTTAGGCTCGGTGGTAAGACATGGCTTAGCACTCCTTAGTATAAGGCTTAATCCATTTTTTTAATCCCTTATGTAGAAAAAAAAAGAGAGAACCAAAATGATTCTTAACTAAAAGCTTTGGAAAATCTTCAAAACACTAACACAAGGCAACAAATACAACAAATAAGAGTTATTAAAATGTGCCATTTGCTTCGTAGTACTATGATCACAAGAGATTTATTGGATGGGACAGAAAACAACATGGATTATTTGTTATTTGTTATTTTGTTTTTTGTTATGCTCATGGTGACGATTATTTAAAACAAGGCATCTTACTGTGTTTCTCCCTAGAAGAAATAAGCCAATCTACCCAAGAGCTCTTCACAACTAGGATCCCGCGAACAACTGAATTGCCAAAGACAACTCAGGGTAATGCTACTTCCCTACCTCTGGGAGAAATGTTTCCTTTTTTCTTTTTATCAAGAATGAGCTCTCGTTTTCAGAAGGTATTTTTTCCTACCACAGTGAAGTACTTGATTTTTTTCATTTTAAAGGTGGAGGACATCAGCCAAACCTGAATGTCAGTTGAAAACTGACAAAAAAATGTTTTGTAGTTGGAGCCTTAGGTTTGAAATTCCTGTTGATTGCTGGATGTTGATAACTAATATTCTCTCAACCCCTCCCCACTGGAATAAAACACACTGATAGTCTGGGCTCAGAAAAGAAACTACTAATGAAAAAAATCATCTTCTTAATGATGACGGTCACTAGACATTTAGGAGTATGTTCTCTGTGATTTCTTATTCTCATTTCTTCTATGATCTCTTACCACCATTTCTTCTCTGTGATTTCTTGGCTTTGGGGAAATGAACTCATTGCTCAGTTCTTAGTCCTTATGATCTCAAAAGCCTTCTCCTTATTGTTTTCTAACCTACTTGGTTTGCAACCAGCTGTGGACTTCTGCTACTGTGGTGTTATAGTTGTTGCTTTTTAATTATCCTTTTTGCTCTTCTGTATTAAGTAATAGACAGCCCAAAGCAAACAATACAAAACAAAACAAAAAGAAGGCAAAATTTTTAAAGAGTTGGAAGACAAATGAGTTTATTTTGTCTGTTACCATTTATTTCTATTTTGAGGGAGAAAAACTTATGGATGAAGTTTGAAATAAGAGCCTAGCATTTGGGAGGCAGAGACAGGAGGATCAGGATCATAAGTTCAAGGGTAGCCTGGCTACATAGCAAGTATCTGTCTCAAAAATAGAATAAAATATAATAACAGTAAAAGTTGTGGTAATAAAATGAATCTAATTTTAAGATACGTACTTTGTCAGAGGAGCAATTATATCAACAGACATAACTAAGATTATATGGACTAACAGTTCCTTAATATTCTCTAAATCTTGTTTGCTTTGTTTTAAATTTTTAATTTTCCAAATAAAATGTATTAAACTTGTGTTTATTAACCCTTTATTTGTTCATGCACAGAAGTGAAAGGCATGATGGCATCTCTTCACATCCTCTCTGCCAGCTTTACCCGCCAGTGACAGACGGGCTGTGTTAAAGCGGCAACCCTCCTGGCTTTTATATTTTCTCCACATCTCTTTAATATCTTGATTAATAGAAAATGGCGGAATTCTCATGATCAAAACTGTGCCTCATTATCAAAATATGCATTTATGATAAGTAGGACAAAGGAGAGCCTTTCAGCTTAGGTTGTGATACCAAATGAGAAAAACATTTCAACTTTTGAATACTTCATGGATTTCAAGATTAGGCATAAAACATTATAGGTCTGCACTTCCCTTATTTTGGTTTTTCTTACTTTAAGGGTAATGTCAGTATCATGCTATGGATTTTTAAAAGTTCTTTCTACCACATTTACTAGTAGTTTTGTTCATGTGTATGAGTGTATCGTCTGCATGCAGGTTGGTGCACCCATTGCTGTGCAATGCTACGGAGGTCAGAAGAGGGCGTCGGATTCCCCTGGAATTGGTGTTAAGAAGGTCCTTAGCCATCATGTGGGTCCTGGGAATCTTGCTCGGGTCCTCTGCAAAAGCAGTTGGTGCTCTTAACCGCTGAGCCATCTCTCCAGCCCCAACATTTACTAGTACTTTTTTTCATGTGTATGAGCGTACCGTCTGCATGTAGGTTGGTGCACCCATTGAATCGAGCCTGGGTCCTCTGCAAGAGCAGTTGGTGCTCGTTAACCGCTGAGCCGTCTCTCCAGCCCCAACATTTACTAGTAGTTTTATAGTCTGTTGAGTTTTATGCAAGCCCTTATATCATGATAGGAATTTATCTTAGCACAATTGTACAGTGTACTATATTTCAATTTTTTCTCATGTCCTGAGACATGTCCTTGTGCTTGTGTTGTTAGTCTGAAGTCTGGCAACAGCCTGCTCATCAAAGTCTTCATATTCAAAGCTTGGGAGGCAGAGACAGGCGGATCTTTGTGAGTTCAAGGCCAGCCTGGTCTACAGAGTGAATTCCAGGACAGCTGGGGCTACAGGGAGACCCTGTCTCAGAAAAAAAAGACAAAAAAAAAAAAAAACAAAGCTTGTAAGTGAGCTATATTTCACAGGTTTCTTTTTGAAGCTTGTGATTTATGGTTATATATGATTTACGGTTATATACCCACTTACAATGTGAACAAAACTACTAAATTATGAAATTTTCATATATTTTCTGGTAATTTTTCTGGTAATGCCTAAAGCATCTCCTAAAGACTTTGTGACAGGAAGCAATGTGTGGAATACAATGTACAAAGAAGGGCAGTTGACAGGTTCCAGGATGAGCACACGTTTTAGTGCCTTAGGAAACAAAAATATTTCTGTATCTTGCTTCAAATTTGCCTCTACAACCATCGATCATTTACTCATTCAACAAGGCTTCATTATGAATCCTTCCTGTGCAGTATAGCACGGATAGAAAGAGGATAGAGTTCATGAGCAAAGACAATTTAGCAAAGACCATATATCGATACTTTTTTTCTCACCTATCAAATTTTTTCTTTCTTTTTTAACCTTTAAGATTTCATGTCTTTGGAAAAATAATGTTCAACAGTTATTCTTTACTGATAAACATGGATGGATAGATGTATGGATGGTTTATGTATTTACCATGTTAAGCAACCTTTGATAAAATGAATGCTCTTGAGAAAAAGAACAAAGCAATGACTAAACCTTCACATACATCACACAACAAATGACCTACCTCATTTTCAGCTACTAGTATTTTCATTGTTTTACATCCCTTTAGGAGGAATTCTGTAATGCATTACTGGAGGTTTTGACGTGTTTACTTCCATGTGAAGTGTATGGATTTGTTGTTCCGCAATATAGTAAATCTCTATGGAATGGGCTTTGAAGTATTAGTTATTGAGCGTAAAGTGTTTCTTCTATTTCAGCACCACATAGGTTGTACACTGCTCCTGTGAGGCACAGGATACCTGACAAATCACACATCAGACCTGGTAGGTAGCTTTTCTTTCTCTGATGACCTAAGCAGTCACCAGGCTAGTGGAAGCTATAAACTGGACCGAAACAGTCAAATTTATTAGAAGTGGAGGAGTTGAAGAGGGGAGGGAGCCAGGATGCATCTTTAAGTTGCAATAAAGGACATGCAGCAATTCTGACCCCTGTGGATCCTTGAAGAAGTGTTGATGAATTCATTGAAGTCATAAGACAACAAAGATTTTTCCCAAATGTTCAGATTCAGAGATCTCTGTGAGTTTGTTCATTCATACACCTTCAATGGTTATGATGTTATTTATCGCCTCTGTGTCGGGGAGGGATAGCCTTGTCCCTGTAGAAGAAGGCTTATATTTTCAGAGACAATAGTTTTATTTTATTCCTTCAAAGGATAAAAATATATATAGCAAAAATAAAATTATAGTTCTGCATTAAGAAATACTTTGAGCTTACTAAATTAACCAAAGATCATGGACTGCCATCTTTGAAGGTCATTCAAGGAAAGATTAACTTGGAAAGGTTAATTTGTCCATATAAATTGTTTTTGGTACAGCTTAAGTGTTTTAGAACCAGGCTGAAGTCATTGCTGTTTCGTATCCTTTTATACTGATTTAAAGAAGTATTCTTTTTTATTTTTATTTTTTTATGTGTATGAGTCTACTGTGTGCATGTAGGTTGGTGCACCTGTATTGTGCAATGCTGCAGAGGTCAGAAGAGGGCGTCAGATTCCCCTGGAACTGGAGCTGAAGACGGTTCTTAGCTGCCATGTGGGTTCTGGGAATTGAACCCGGGCCCTCTGCAAGAGCATTCAGTGCTCTTAACCACTGAGCCATCTCTCCAGCCCCAGAAGTATTCTTAAAATACTAAATGATAAAAGTACTCACAAAGGAATGGTCTTTGTGAATGTATACCCAGATATGTAAGAGAAAGGAGACAATCTTTAAATTCTTTGGACTACAAAGAGCCCATGTTTTTGGCTATATTCTCTAACTCCTAATATTATTGGGCACAAAAATCATTTATAAGTAAACATATGCATGTTACTTTGTTACAATAATTGTTAAGAGCTTAATATGTGGCTTACTAAACATGTCTATAAAATAAAAAAAACAGTAATGATGGGCAATGGATGACTGCTTACCATATGTTCTATGAAGCATTTTTACTGATTGCACCACAAAGAAAACTTTGTGGTGCAATCAGTAAGGAGATGCAAGGTAGACAAACTGGCTCCAGAGTTTAACCACACTCAGTGCTATGGTTTTCTACAGAGTAAGAGAGGTTTAAATGGTTTCTGTATAGCTCAGTGTTCAACAGTGAATGTATTCAAGAATTATTATAAAGAAAGACTATTTACAGACTCCTACCAAAGGACTACTAACTTAGTTTGAACTGAGGGCTTGATAGGAAACACATTTCAGGTCTTAGTTTTTTCACTAGACATATGTAATCCTGAGTTTTCTTTGTTTCTATTTTGGAATGTATCTAATACATACACATGAACAAAGGTGAAATATTTCTCAATTAGGATTAAAACTTCCCTTGATAGCTACTTTTTCAAGGCAAATATTGGAGCCCAATGACCATCCCAGTAAAGATTTAAGTCTCCATTTTCACTTTAAAGTCTATGATTTTCATACAAGAATGTGGTTTCTCTATACTGAGCCACATTTTTTGGTAAGTTATCATTACTTTTTTACCTAGTTAAATGGCTTTCAATTCTCTGAGAAGTTTTGTTTTTCTTGGCTATAAACTTTTTAAAAGGAAATGTCTGAACTCTTTAATTCTCACTTTATTATAGTTCTGAACAGAACATCTACAAGACCTATTAAGCCCAAACCCAGTGGGATGCCCAAAGGAAATGGACTGGGAACAGGTAATAACCATGTATTTATTTCTCTTCAATTGTGTCAAAAGTCTATGCTATTCATCTTGTATAATTTTGTTGGGTTCACGCATCAATTTCTTCTTATCATTAGTGTTGAAAATTATTTGTAAAACTGGCATTTAAAGTTTTAACCCATTCTAAAATCAACTTCAAATGTGTCTTAAAACATTGAAAAAGAATTTGTCACTTTTCTCCCATCCAAGTATTAACCAGGCCCGACCCTGCTTAGCTTCTGAGATCAGACGCCTTCAGGGTGGTGTGGCTGTAGACAGTTTTTCACTTTTCTAAAGCTACTGTACTAAATGAATGGCCGTATATAATCTTAGTTCATAAAAAAGAATTCTGATTAAATATAGACTACAGATTGAAAACAATAAAATGTAGTTACTTCCCCAAATTCCAAAACACTTTCCATGCCCGGGTTGGGCATTGTAATTACTTGGTTTTCAAGTTTATAATCTCTCACTGGACCATCATCACAGTCTTCTCAAAGACGTTTATATGCTAGCATTTTAGAATATGAAGTTTAAACAAGAAGTAGATAATTTCCAGAAGAAACTTGTTGGCCCTTATCCTAAGCAATCCAGTTCCTTCTGAGGATTAAAACTACTGAGCCGCTTAGCTGTTCAACCATCATTGATTGAAGGTCCATTACACCAGAAAAAGTACAACTCTGAATCCATCTTGAAATGTAATCTAGCAGACTTTGTTAGATGTCTGAACCTCAGACTCTGTCTTCCTCCCAGTGGGGAAACCACACCTAGTGCCACACGTAGCATGTGCCTCACAAGGAGAAAACAGGCTCCTTGGGGTGAGGAATGTGTTTTTCTAAAATGTGACTAAATCCTCCAGGCTCCTGGCTTGTTGCCCCTGACATTTTAGCCAGGCGCTAAGATTTGGAGGCAAGGGCATAGAGAAGAATTCTCTGTAAATATCACTGGGTTTTGCTCACAGGAGGCAGAGTCACTGATTTATCTGAAAATAAATTTTCACCGATAGAGTTGAAAATTGACATGTTTGTTTGCAAAGTTTTTGTTACTATGGTTAGAAATGCCCCAGATCATTACTTCATTTTGAACAATAAGTTGCTAAGTGGTGAACTATGTAAATCCAGAGAGTTCTGGACAGCTCCCATGTGGCAATGGATGGTGGGCTTATGCTGAGGTTCCAGCCTCATTTTTCCATCGCCAACTGCCCTTTAGTAAGTGTCAATTAATCCTTCCTGAGAGAAAAAGTATTCAGGTCACAGCCTGGGCCAGATCGTCTGATCGGGTGCCAAGTCCGCTTTCTACAGTGTCTCTCAGATGAACTGCTTGCTTTCTGTCTTTTAATTTTCTCCTCCCACTGCCTCTCTGTTGCCTTCAGTTGCTTCCCTCTGAGCCAGAGCCCCATCTCCTCTCTGTTGCTCTCTCCCCTGCGCCCCACAGCTGCCTTTCACAGGGCCCCTCACAATGCTTTCACACACTACCATCTTCTGTCCTGTTGAAAAGGCTGAGTAAAGTCCAATTACTAATTGATGTGCTATAGAATTGATGACTTGCATCTGGGGATCTTGACCGCACACTGCCTCTGTCTCTACCTGTATGGAAAGAGACCAAGAATTTCTAGTTGCCTCTAACTTATTCCTCTTCCTCCTTTCTCTCCCTACGCTCCTTGGTCCTTTCTGTCCTTGTGCCTTCGTCGGTCTTCCCCTTAATTTCCAACTCCCTTTCTCCATGATCACTTACTCTGTGGCTCTGAAGGGACTGCTGAAGGCATGCGGCTATTTTTAGAGCTCTAGACACTAGTGTCATGGTTATATGGCAGATGCTTGCTATGCAAGGCCAATAACTCAGATATAGTAAAGGCACATTAGCTCACACAAAGAGGGAGTATGATGCTCCAGGCCCATAATCAGGGTCATTGTGAGGAATACCAGGAAGTGGAGCCAACAGGAAGACTTAGTGTGTAGAAAAGAAGCTTTGGAGCTGGGAATATGTGGCTCTGAATCCCTAGGTATGAGACCTTGGGCAGATTGTTTTATCTCTCTGTCCTTGGATTTCCTCAGCTCTGGGTCCTGGACGCTATTTCCTTCACAGAAGACTTATAACTCTCAGATCAAGCAGGCAAAAAATATGCAGAGCTTAGACAGTATTTGATTCAAATATTTTCTCCTTCATGGACAGAAGGATTTAGAGAAGGGCTGAGAAGAGGATCTACTCAAGTTAAACATAGCCTATGGCCCTTTTAGAGTATGTTTGTGTGTTTATGTATATATAGTTTTTACCTTTGAGAAATAGTGGTAACCAAACCATACCAAGCCAAGTCGTGTTAATGGCACAGTGGAAGTATTTTCTGTTCCCAGACGTTATTCCTAGAATACCCACTCAAATGTCCGCTTCTCTGACATCCTGGTAACATGGACAGCCTGGCACAGCAAGATGACTTCTGAGCCATTTGCCTTCACCATGCCTCTGTGTGGCTAGCCACAAATCACATATAGTCATTGCTCTCAGAATCAATTTTTCCCTAGCACAAATAAGCAACACTTGATTCATAGCTCTGTACAAACATTCTCCAAGATTTATGAAAAGACTGGAATTTCAATGTTAGCTTCAGCCATGAATTAAAAATTAACATGAGAATGTAATTCATTGTTGACAAGCAAAACTTATGTTGTATATCTACCTATACTTTAAGTAATATCTCTCATACTCCCTGGAACATAGCCCTAAAACTAGGGTTACTTAGGCACCATAGTAGTAATTGTTAATGGACTAACTAGTTGATTAAACATATTTTCTTTTTTTAAATTTTTTACTTTCTTTTATTTCGTTTTTTAGCAATAAGTTTTGAGTACAAGCATCCTTCATGTAAAACCAATTTGCAAGCAGTTGTGCCCAAACCCACACAGCCCAAGGCTCCCACCGTCCAGCTGGAGGGGCTTGTATGTACAATCAAGTTGATCAAATAAGCGTCCAGTCTATATTGCTGTAGTTTCACCATTCACCCCAATCGCAGCCCTTACCTTCTACCATGCCCTCTTCCACAGATTGTTCCCTAGGCTTAGAAAATGGGCACAGGTGGACAAGAAGCAAAACGGTCTACTTTCTCTGGAGATGTCGTTTTGGACTCTGACCAGTTCTGGCTGTTTCTTTTCAAAACATATTTTCTATAATATGTAAATTACAATAATTCATCAGCCTATGAATTCTCTTCCTGGATGATTATTTTTTAAAAGGTTTATTTTTTTATGTGTATGAATATACTGTTTGCATGTAGGTTGGTGCACCCATGTCGAGCAATGCTGTGGAGGTCAGAAGAGGGTGTCGGATTCCCCTGGAACTGGAGTTACGGCTCTTAGCCACCATGTGGGTGCTGGGAATTGAACCCGGTCCTCGGCAAGAGCAATTGGTGCTCTTAACTGCTGAGCCACCTTTCCAGCCCCAGGATGATTATTTTTGAAGTGATAATTACTACTTAATTTCTAAATACTGTTTCTATTCTTTTTTAATAAAGGCTTTCAGATATCTCAGGAATGATTTTTTATAATGTCGAAGAATAATAACCAAAAGCTAAGATAAAATGTATCAATTAGTCCCCTATACTCTAGGGAGGGCACTCAGAACCTATCCCTGGGTAAATAAGTAAATGGGCAAATAATATCCACTGTGTCTGAGGCAGATGAAAATATGACACAAAGTAATTTTCAGTTCAGTTTCATTCAAACAGCAATTTGAGATTCTTGTTCAATCCAGGACTTCTTTATAAATCCTGAAGGTAAAGATCCTCAGTAGTCTAATAGACAATGCCTATACAAGGACATTTTTAAAGACAATTTGTTAAATATAAACCCAACCACACTGGATTTCTGAGGTTTCTTTATGGGCATAAAGGAATTGGAGGAATTATCTTTCTAACCACAGAATGTACCCATAAACACTGACAGAAAGTGGCTGCTTGCCCTTGGTGAAATTCCGCCTGATGAAGCGGTACCTCCCAGGAAGGTAGGATGAATGCCGTGGAATGCTGGGACAAAAACCACAACCCACAACCCACAACCCACAACCCACAACCCACAACCCACAACCAGTGCAGCTCTACAGAAAAACAGAGCCAATGGATGCTGATTTTTGAAAATCTTTGTGTACACACATGGTAGAAGACAAAGTGATCACAAAAGCACTACTGCTCATGGTCTGCCAAAAAAATGCACAAGTGGGCTCACGGTTCTACCAGGTGCCCCACACAAGGAACTTTTAGCACAATTTTACTATGCAATTATTCCTGCTTATTGTCTCTCTTCCTAGGAACAAAGCAGGCACCGAAGCCATCAAGTACTGGTAGAAATGTGTCAGTGGACGCACATGCTACAAAAAAACCAGGTAAGGTGTAAGATGCAGAACTCCCCTACAGCAGCTTAGCCCTGAAATTTGCACAGAAATTGCAGTAGCACATGCTGTGACATCCGAATGACCCATGTGGGTGAGAACCATATTAGCAGTAGATGCATGCTGCTTCATGCAACATTCCAAAATACTGTCTTTGGGGAAAGAAAATGTTCTGTGTACAATTAAATATTATTAAGAAATTGGGGTGTTAATTAATGACTACTTTATTCTGTAATATTCAGAGAAGCCATAAAGGGCAGTTGATACAAAATCAGTATAGAGTTTAGATGTTTTTCTAAATATTTAAGTCTTGGTCTAGTGATTTACTATGGTATACTTTTCCTGAAAGATTTATGTTCCTGGTTTGAGAGCATGTTGTTTATAATAGATAAACTCATGAAGCTGTTAATTTAAAGTATCTTTGCTTTTTTTTTTTTTTTTTTGGTCTTTTTCAATTTTCAAGACAGGGTCTCCCTGTAGACCCAGCTGTCCTGAAACTCACTTTGTAGACCAGGCTGGCCTTGAACTCACAAAGATCCACCTGCCTCTACCTCCCGAGTGCTAGGATTAAAGGCGTGCGCCACCGCACATTCAGGTCTCTACTGCCGTCCTCCCTGAGTAAGCACATGGACAATGTCTCCTCCTGCCTCTCTCCTGTCTTTTTCTATCTTTCTTCCTTCTTTCTTCCCCTAGTGTCCTAGGAAATACTTCATACCATGTGATGTTTTCCTGGGTGAAGAATATTTCTTGATGATTTTATTTTTTAATATTTTATTATTTTTATTTTATGTGTATGTAAGTCCACCCATGTCATGAAATGCTTGCGGAGGTCAGATAAAGGGAATTGGATTCTCCTTGAAATGGAGTTACAGAGGCTGTTAGCCACTATGTGGGTGGTGGAAATCAAACCCAGGTCCTCTGCAAGAGCATCCAGTGCTTTTAACCTTGGAGCCATCTCTCCAACTCCCTCTTGGTTTTAAAACAAGCATAGATAATGCAAAGAAAGAGATATGCTTTTTTAAATTTTATTTACTTCTGTATGTGTATGAATGTACTGTCTGCATGCAGGTCTGTGCACCCATGTCGTGCAATGCTGCGGAGGTCAGAAGAGGGTCTCGGGTTCCCCTGGAACTGGAGTTCTCCTGGAATTGGAGTTTCAGACGGTTCTTGGCTGCCATGTGGGTGCTGGGGATCGAACCCGGGTCCTCTGTAAGAGCGGTCGGCGCTCTTAACCGCTAGGCCATCTCTCCAAGCCCTGAAAGAGATATGCTTTTAAAGTATGACATGAAGTTTAAAGTTTTGGCTAGGGTGGCCTGCTCCAGACACCCTTCATTTTGCTAACATTTGTGCCAAGCTGATTTTAAAGTGCAAATATAAAAATCATACCTTTTTTGCCCTGCCCTTTAGGCAAACTAGTTAGAAAATTGTGGCGGGGTATTTCTTGGGCTGGTAGCAGAGTGAGTGTTGAACCTTGCGCTTACTCATATTCCCACAGCCAGGAATCCTTGGGCAGTGTGCCACCACCACAGTTGGTTCATGGTGACCATACTCTCCACAGTCACCAGATGCCTGTTTCTGTCACAAGGGCAATGTTGATGCAATTACAAATTCATTATTAGAGTTAGGTAATCGAGTTAAAACCACAAGAGAAGAAATTATATGTATGCTGAAATTAAAGCTAAAATGATGTAAAGAATTGTAGTCTAAAACTCAAAGGCAGTTGAAGATGGTGCAGGTCTGAAATGCTGCTCTTGAGTCTGCTTAGGAAAGGAAAGATGTTAAATTCTCTCTATATACATTCTTATAAAATGCAGATATACCTACATCATTTATCTAAAATTACAGGAGATGTTCTGCACATACTAATGTGATTTATTATCCTTGAGTAGATGACTAGCATTAATTTAGAGGACTATCACTAAATATTACTCCTATGTACTTTTCTATAAAATCTATTAGTATTTAACTGTTACTCTACTTCTTATGAAAGCTTGTCTATTTCAAACAAATTTTTGCATAGTAAATTCTTATGATGACTTTATACCTATGATATCTCTTAGCTACAGTCCCTGGGACACGCCGCCTACCTATGCCACCTACACCGCCACGGAGGAAACCTTTACCACCAAACAATATCACTGGAAAGCCAGGAAGTGCAGGTATGTCCAGAATTCACCTAGCTCTTCCCACTGTGATTTCATCTAACCCAGCCCTTCTTGGCATGCAAATTTAGACACTGGCAAGCCACTAGCATGTGTGACACATGCTTGTCTTGGCCCCAAAGGCTGGACACTGTCAGTAACAGCTTTGAGGACTCAAATCCTGATGCTGGGTCGGGTAAAAATAAACCATTCCCCTGGATCTAGGCCAGAGGTTTTCTTAGATATCTATGTACTTAAAACCTAGCAAGAGCATGAATCTTAGCCTTCAACAAGTAGGTTGTTTTGTAATGTGAGGTCCTGTATATTGCCAAGCCCTCAGGGACAGTGGAAAATATGATGCCCTGTCACTGACTTCTTATTCTAGCTTATAAACTGAAGTCCTGAACATCTCATGGAAACCTCCTTTCTAGCATGACTTCATGCCAGCACTAGTGTTTAGGCTCTGGGGGAAGAAATCTGAGTAGTCACGTTGCTTCTTACTGTCATGCCTACATATGTGTTGTCCCCTGTCCAAAGAATGACCCCACTAGATCTGGACCCATACATTCTTCAGCTATCTTGTAGCTCCCCAAAGAAGTCTTAGCATTGCCGCTACACAGTGTCCTCAAAATATACCTCAGTTACAGCAAAAGACAAGTTGTGTGATGCTTGTTTGTACAGTGTCTTCCTCGATTAGTTTATGAGTTCCGTAACAGTCCTTGCTGTGTTTTCTCTGAACCAAATCTATTGCTTAGAACATAGAGGAAACTTGGTAAGTGATGACCAAATGAATGAAACGGAGAATCAGTAAAAACGGATACCCTTCAAAGCAAAGCTTCACCTCATTTCCATTAAGGGAACCCAGCCATCTTCTATGTCTACCAGTTATTCCCTAACTCGGACTTCTTTGACATCCTCCTGATCTGACATCTTCCATCTAGCCCCTCTGCCTCTGTTGCGGCTCCCCCATGCTTATCTACAAAATTACCTTCCTTTCCTGAATTTTCTGTCACACCAGACTTATATACTAGCCACTCATCATCACCTCATTCTTTCATGATATTTCCCCATTGGAAATCTTTTCATGGTCCCTCTTACCAAAAATAACATCCATAGCAATCATATCAGGTTCTTTCATTATCTGTACTTCCTTGGCCCTCCACACTCTGTTGACATTGAGCCTTTTCTTTCCTCACCAATTTCCTCCTTCCCTGACGTGATTCATAGACTAAAGTGCTCACCTTTTCATACGGATCACTTCTCCTCTTATCGGTCCCTTTTCTGTGAAGCCGTTCCTACTCTCCTCCCTCAACACTTTCTGTCTCCCCCATTAGACGTAACCACTTCCTCTCCTTGTCCTCTCTGTGACCTTAGGCAGTTCTTTCACAATATCTGTGATGTTTCACACATCCTTGGCTCATGCATTTATCTCCATCAAGAACCAGGTCTTGTTTGGTCTCCAAGCCTGGCTGATGCTGCCAAATCACATGGTAAGTCCTTAATAAACATTTATTGCATAAATAAGTGGAAAACTTGACAGTGCTCCTTTAAAAACCTTCCTGCTTTGGTTCTGTGTTACAGGAATCATTTCCTCAGGCCGAGCAACTTCTCCACCCCTGGAGGCAACACATAAACCTACTGGAGCACCCTCAGAGAGACCAGAGACAGACAGGAAGCAACCAACGGCTCCTGCATCTGGAGAGGAACTTGGTTAGTATGGTAGTCAGTTCTCACTAGAAGCTTAGCTCCAACATCCTAATCTATTGCAAACTAGGGGAAATAAAATCTTAGCTCTAAATCTTCTATTTTAGTCAAATTTAGGAATATGTGTCATTTCAATTTTTTAAAATAAGATTTATTTCTACCTTTTGTTATGCCTCACCTTAGCAGACAGAGAAATGTCAAGTCTCTTTCATAAAAAGATCTAGATTATCCGATTTTACTAAATCATTTGTTACTACTAACTACAAATAGCTTAGTTTATTAATGAGTATTAACTACTTGGTTATCCATTATTAGTATACTCCAGAACACTTTGTGGCAGGACACAATTAAAAGCTTTTTATTTTGGATAAAAATATAGCCAGGTATGGTGGCTTCCAGCACTTGGGAGACAGAGACAGGTGGATCTTTGAGAGATCGAGGCTACCCTGGTCTATATAGTGAGTTCCAGGTCAGCTGGAAAACCCTGTCTCAAAAAGACCAAATATATATATAAATATATATATATATACATATATATATATATATATGTATATATATATATTTAAAATGATAAAGGAAAACAAGCTACAAGCAATTTATCTATGAAGAATTTTGATTATTTTCCATCTTGATTGTTTTTTTTACTTTATGTGAACTTTATTGTTTACCAAAATTGTCCATTATATTTCATTCTCAGGTAGTACATCCAACTTTAGCTCAAGCCCAACAAAAGAAACTGATCATCTTGGGAAGCCGAGATTTGTAGGTATGTTTAGCTCTGAATTTTGTTTGTAAATTATTTATTTATTTTTTATTATACTTGTATGAGTATTTTACCTGCTTTTATGTAAGTGCACCTGTATCATGCAATGCCCATGAAGGCCAGAAAATGGCATCAGATCCCCTGGAACTGGAGTTATGAACAGTTGTTAGCCACCATATGTGTGCTGGGAACTGAACCCAAGTCCTCTGCAAGAGCAGCCTATACTTTTAACCACTAAGCCATCTCTCCAGCCCCAAAACGACATTTCTTTTTAAATTTGTTAATTTATTTTATCATATGTGTATGAGTGTTTTGCCATTGCATGCAAGAAGAGGGCATTGGATCCCCTGAAGGTGGAGTTGGGGACAGCTGTTTGCTCACATGTGGGTTCTGGGAACCAAACCCAGGTCCTCTGGAAGAGCACTCAGTGCTCTAGACTGCTGAGCCATCTCTCCAGCTGAAATTTGATTTTTAATAAGGCTGTTTTCGTAGGTGGGTTATTCAGATATCATTCTGAAAATATTATTGTAGCTTACTGCAAGATTGATTTTTTGTGTCTCCGCATGTCAGCTGGGGTCAGCGTGCTTGGCTAGATGCTGAGAGTCTAGTGACAGGTGGAGCTGGCCTTCCGATGACTCGCCTCAGGTCCACCCCACACACACCTGTTCCGATCACCCGGACGAAGAGCAAGCAGAAACTCAGGAGAAGCTACTCTCCTTCTAACAAGAGAGGTGGCATCCAAATAGTCACATTCCAAGGTCCTTTTATGTGCTATCAGCCAGCATACATTGTCGAAACAGTCACATCAGCCAAGCTCAAATCAAGAATTGGGGAAGTAGACTTCTTTCATGGACATGGAGTATAAGATGCTATGAAACTGTTTTCAAAGGGGTTGTTTTGCTTTATATTTCTGACAGCATCAAGTCCTTCTTCCTCGCTGATGCTTGGCATAGTCTGTTTTTAAAATGTTTGCCTTTTTTTTCTTTTTGAGACAGGGTCTCCCTTTAGTCCCAGTTGGCCTGAAGCTCACTATGTAGACCGTGCTGACCTTGAACTCACAGAGATCTGCCTGCCTCTGCCTCCCGAGTGCTGGGATTAAAGACATGTACCACCATGCTGGGCTAATGTTTGCCATTTTAACTATTTATTTATTTTTGTATGTGTATGAATGTCAGTACTCTGCATGTAGGTTTGTGCACCCATGTCGTGCAATGCCGCGGAGGTCAGAAGAGGGTCTCGGATTCCCCTGGAACTGGAGTTCTCCTGGAATTGGAGTTTCAGATGGTTCTCAGCCGACATGTGGGTGCTGGGGACCAAACCCGGGTCCTCTGTAAAAGCAGTCGGTGCTCTTAACCACTAGGCCATCTCTCCAGCCCATGTTTGCCATTTTAATAGGTGTGAAGTGGTATATAATTATGGTCTTAATTTGTCACTTCCTAATGACTAAGTATATCAAACACCTTTTTCATGTGTTAATATGCTGTGTATATATCATTTTTGGTATGTTCAATTTTGTCTTGTTTTTAATATATAATTTAGATTTGTATATTTAAATATTTTTATTGGTGTGAAAATTTAACTGTATTTTGCTCATATTTAGACTCCCCTCCTCTCTCCACCCCCACCTTACAACTAACCCCCCAACTTCATGTCCTCTATTATTATTTGTCTTTTTTTTTTTAAAGACCTTTTGTGTCTCATCTGTGTTTCCTAAGTGTTCTTGAGTGTGGATCTATCCCTAAGATTCTGGTCCTCCTATGAGGAATCATACCAGTAAAAAAAAAATGGATTCTTCCTCTCCCAGCACCTATCAATGCCCAACAGCTCCTCAGCTAGGGGTGGAGCTTCCTGTCCTCCTCCGCCATCCATGCTGGCTCTGTCTGGCTTGGGTTGGTGACTGCTGTCATAAGTGCTGTAGATCCACACATCCAACTATCTGTGCTGTCCAGACAGCAGCTTCCTCGTACTCATCTACCACTTCTGGGTCATAAGTGCTGTAGATCCACACATCCAACTATCTGTGCTGTCCAGACAGCAGCTTCCTTGTATTCATCTACCACTTCCGGGGCTTATGGACTTCCAGCACCTCTTCTCCAATGATCCTTGAATGTTGGGAGGAGAAGGGGTGCAATGTAGGTGTCCTATTTAGGGTTGAACACTCTTTTTCACTGTACAGTGACCAGTTGTAAATCTTAGCTAATTTCCATCTGCTACAAAAATAAGCTTTCTGGTGAGAGTTGAGAGATGCACAAATTGCTGGGCACAGCCGTAAGTCATTGAGTCAGTTTCATACTATGTCCGTGTAGCAGAATGACAATAGTGGGCTCTCTCCTCTGGCCTGCGACCTGTCTAGGCACGGGTTCTTGGCCCTGATAATAGTATCAGCTATGAACTCCATCTTATGAAATGGGCCTTAAATCCCAGTAGAAGGTGGTTGGTTACTCACATAAATCTCATGCCACTATCGCACCCGTGGGCATATTTTGCCAAGCCAGTTGTTATTGTAGCTCACAGAATTTGTAGCTTGTGATGTAGGGTTGATGATTACCTTCCTCTACCCACAGGTGGCATGAATACCACCTTCTATGAAACCAGTCAGTAGAAATGAAGCTTTGATGTCAGTACCAACTTTATTTCTCCATGTTTGTTCTGTGACTCACATATGTAATATCTTCACCAATATTTTGCCCTCTTTTAAAACAGGATATTTTTCTTACTATGTTTGAAAAATCCACATATTTGAGTAGAAGATCTTTTGCATACATGTACATTCCAAGTATTTTCTCTTTTGTGTGTTTCTGGTTTAAAAATATTTAATGAATTTTTTTAATTTTATACTATTCTCTTTATTTAGGGGGCACTGTCAAATTACATTTTATTAATATCCAATTAAATGTCAATCAATAAATGCCAAGAGTAACTAGTCTTACTCTTGAATCACATTAATACATAATGATAATACAATATAATAATTTAATACATTTGATGTTTAGTATCAGAAACATGTTTTCTTTTTAATTATATTTTTTACTACTTCAGAATTTCACATGAGGTTTTTATTCATATTCAGATCCCTCCCCATCTAATCTCCTGTATACTCCCATGTCCATGCCTACTTCATGTCCTGTAATATTTTTTAAGGCCTACTGAGTCCAATTTGTGTTCCCCAAATGCTCCTGGGTGTGCGTCCATCACATGGAGCCTGGTCAACCTGCCCTAAGTCAGACATTTAAGGAAAACTGACTCTCTCCGGCAGCTACCAGTTGCCAGTACTTCCTCAGCTAGGGATGTGGACTGCTGCTCACTTCCTATGTCCATGCCGGATTTTTCTCCAGCTTAGACTTATGTATAGCTTGTGCATACTGCCTGCTCCACAAGTGTTATGTGTTCATGTGTGGAACTACCCTGCTGTGTCTGGAAAATACAGCTTCCTTGTGTTCATCCACCACCTCTGGCTCTTACAATCTTTCTGCTCCCTCTTCCACAATGATCCTTGAGCCTTGTTAGGAGATGATGTGATACAGATGTTCCATTTAGGGCTAAGCCCTCCACAAGCTCTTACTCTCTGCACACTGACCAGTTGTTGGTCTCTGTATTAACCACCTACTGCAACAAGAAGATTCTCTGGTGAGAATTGAGGATGTACTAATCTATGGGTATAACAGCAAATCACTAGGAGTTGGTTTTATGCTATGCCCATTTAGCAGGATAGTAATGGGTTCTCCCTTATGGCTGGTGACCTTTCTAGCCACAGGTTCTTGGCCCTGATAATAGTGTCAGGAATGGGCTACATCTTGTGAGGCAAGGCTTAAATCAATTCAGAACGTGGTTGGTTATTCCTACTGAGAAAAGCAGTAAAGATTATTAAAGATAATCGATATTTCTCCTAGATAAAATTTTTATAGTTTATTTTCATTTTATATTATTATAATACATTTTTCCAAAATAAAAGGTCCTTAATTGTGCCCTGCTGCAAGATACTCTGGAATATAATAATAATGGATTATTATTTATAACTAAGTAGTTAATACCCATTAATAAATTAAGCAAGCGTAGTTAGTAGTAAAATATGATTTAGTAGAATTACATAATCTGGACCTAGATCTTATTGTGAAACAGACTTATCACTTCTTTGCTAAGGAAAGGAACATATTCTATAACAAAAGATAGAAAATAAATGTTATTTTCACATAGAAAAGACAAATATACCTAAAATTGACTAAAATAAAAGATCTAGAACTAAGGTTTTATTTCCCCTAGTTTGGAATAGTTCAATATCTTGGAGCTAAGCTTACAGTGAGAACTAGCATACTAACCATGTTCTTCTCCAGAGGCAGGAGCTGCTGTTGCTTTTTATCTATCTTGGTCTCTCTGAAGGTGCTCCAGTAGGTGTGTGTCAGCCCTTAGCTAATGTTCTGGATGAGCTGGGACAAGTTACTAGGTTATACTGAGCAGTCTTGCTCTGTCTTTATTGCTTTTCTTTATATTTGTTTTACAATCAGTAGGAGTACTAATATCTGTCACTGTGGTTATAGATTAATTTGTCTCCAAATATTAAATGTATATTTTGAGGTACAGGCTTAAATTATTTAGGACTGTAATGCCTTCCCAATTAATTGATCCTTGGCAATTTGTTGTGTATGATATTATCTGTTTCTGGTAAACTTTGCTGTGAAATTAAATTTGATGACCTTTTAACTGTTAGTTTCTTTGTATTTATGTGTTTCTTTTTTTATAATGCTTTTATTGATGTTTTGTGTACTTCAAACATCATTTCTCAGTTCAGTTTAGACATATTCCCCTTTCCTTTCCCCCCCACCCCACCCCATTTCATTTTTTTTTTTTTTACTTTTCTTTTTTTTTTTTTTTTTTTTTTTTTTTTTTATGTTTAGGAATTCACATTTTCCTACTTTAATTTTATATTACTCTAAAATATGCATACAGACTTTCCACTCATTATACAGTAATTACAGAGTCTGAAAGTAAGTGGTGGATCATTTCTAGAGCCTGTTAAGAGATTTACATTATAACAACATAGTTGCTTTCCGATAGACAGAAATATAACAACAATGTTGTTCAGCTTGACTTTCATCTGGGGATTTGGTGTTAGCATCCACAAATGAGGGAGACCATTTGCCGCTTGTTTTTCTGGGACTGTGTTACTTCACTTAGCATAATGGCTTCGAGTTCCATCCATTTACCTGCAAAGTTCATCTTTCTTTACCGCTGCACAGAACTCCATTGTGTAAATGTACCACATTTTTGTCATCCACTCATCAGTTGAGGGACATTTGGGTTGGTCCCATCTCTTCACTGTTATGAAGAGAGCTGCAATAAACATGGATGTGCATGTATCTTTCCGGTAGGATGAGTCTTGTGGGTATATACCCAGGAGTGGTATGGCTGGGTCAGGTGGTAAGCTCATTTTGAGTCTTTTAAGGGTTCTCCACACTGCTTTCCATAATGGTTGTACAAGTTTATATTCCCACCAGCAGTGGATGAGTGTTCCCCTTTCCCCACAACCTCTCCAGCATTTGGTGTCTTTGTGTTCTTGATCTTAGCCAGTCATATCAGAGTGAGATGATACCTGGCAGTGGTTTTTGTTTGCATTTCCTTAATTATTAATGATGTTGAACACTTTTTAAGATGTTTCTCAGCCATCTTCAATTCCTCACTGGTGAAATCTCAGTTCGGTTATGTGTTTCTTTTTTTTAATATTTTACTTATTGTTTTTATTTTATGTGTATGAGTGTATTACATGCATGTATGGAAGTATACCCATATTTTTCAATACCCTCAGAGGTAAGAAGGCATTAGATCCCCTGGAACTGGAGTTATGGATGGGTGTATGTGTTTCTTTATAGACATCATAGGGTTGGATTTTACTTTTCTAATCTAACAGTCCGTGCCTTTTGTTTATAGTGTACTGAACCTTACCTTAAACATGATTACTGACACATTTAGTGTAGATATTCATCTTGCTATGTTTTCTGTCTAGCCTTGGCATTCTTTGCTTCCTCGTTCCTCTCTTTCAGCCTACTTCGAGATACCTTATGATTCCACTTCACCTGTCTTGCTCTCTTGCTCGTTGTATCCCTTGCTGTTTTAGCTGTTACATTGGGGGTCACAGTGTGCGTCTTTCACTTACCACTATCTGCATTCCAGTAGTAATGAACATTCTCACACACTAGAGTTGTATAGCTCCTTTATTTCCTCCTGGCTTTGGACTATTTTTGTCAAATGTGTTTTTTTTTTATTTTATTTATTTCTGTGTATGAATGTACTGTCTGCATGCAAGTTTGTGCACCCGTGTCGTGCAATGCCGCGGAGGTCAGAAGAGGGTGTCGGATTCCCCTGGAACTGGAGTTCTCCTGGAATTGGAGTTTCAGACGGTTCTCGGCTGCCATGTGGGTGCTGGGGATCGAACCCGAGTCCTCTGTAAGAGCGGTCGGTGCTCTTAACCGCTAGGCCAATCTCTCCAGCCCAAAATGTGTTTTTTTACATGCTATGCTAATTGTTATCATTTTAAACAGTAATAAGCTTTTAGAGGGGCAAAGAATATTGTGTATGTATGTTTATATTGGTGCTAGTTCATCTTTTTCTTTGTGTGGTTCCATATTTCCATCTAGCCTAATTTTTCCTTGTACTTGAAAGGCTTCTTTAAATGTTCTATAATGTGGACTTGCTGGTCTTAGTTCTTATTTTTCTGAGCTATTTTTGACTGGTTACTGAGTTCTACATGATTAAGTTCTTCTTTCTACATAAAAAGATGTCACTCTGTTGCCTCTCACTTGCATTATTTCCAATGAGAACTCTCCCATAACCCATACCATTATTGTTTTATATATATACATATATATAATATGTATATATATTTTCTATGTCCTTTAACTTTTTTTAATTGATTCTGAAGCATTTGATTATAATTGCCATGGTTCTCATCTTATTTCTTTTTAAGAAGTTTTTTTTCTTAAACTTTCTAACTTGTGGATGTATTAATGTTTGGATTTGGGGGGCCGTTATTTCTGAAAATGTTATCATGCCCAGGCACCACTTATTGACCTCAGGTGCTCAAATCACATGTGTTATGAGAACTTCTGAAAGCTTCACAAGTTCACTGCACGCACTAGTTTTTCTGTTTCTGTTTTGGTTAGTTTTATTGCCATTTATGTAAGTTCACTTTTTTTGCTTTGTAATATCTTATGAGTTTAATTCTCCCTAATATAGTTTGCATCTTATATACAGTTTTCATTTCCAGAAATTTGTAGGTTTTTTAATATCTGCCATGTCTTTACTTTTTTGAACACATGAATTAAAACTCTTTATTGTTGTTATTTAATGGTTCTAACTTCTTTTCAAGTTCTAAGTTGGTTTCAAAGTGTCGTTTATCTCATTGCCAATATTTTCCTGTGAATTTTACTTTGTTGGGTGCTGGATAGCTTATTCCTAAATATTCCTGAGATTTTTCGGGGGGTGTAGTCAATGACTATGAATTGCTTGAACTCTTGAGTGTGGCTTCGTTAGGTTTCATTTCATGCTCACTACATAAATTATGAGGCAGAAACCAAGTCTACAGAGACTAAATTAATTCTAAGCATTAATATAAGGTAAAACTATTTAGTAAATAAAGAACAATATCCATATCCTGTACCCCAGAGACAAGACTTTGTAGAGTTTTATGTTTCAGCTGCCCACAGCACTACTTTGAATCAGCTTCTCAGAAAATGAGACTGGATATCCCCAAATAGGTTCTCATATATTCTAGTTCACCCCATTCCATCTTCTTTACAAACTTCCTATGTGCTAAATATCAGAGTCCTCTCTCTTTCTCTCTCATTCTTAGGTCCTCATGTGCGATATATCCCAAAGCCCGACAACAGGCCCTGTTCCATCACTGACTCAGTCAATCGGTTCCCTACAGAGGAAGCCACAGAGGGGAACGCCACCAGTCCACCACAAAATCCACCCACCAACCTCACCGTGGTCACTGTAGAAGGGTGCCCCTCATTTGTCATCTTGGACTGGGAAAAGCCACTAAACGACACGGTCACTGGTAAGATCATTGCTGGCATTAGGATGTGTTACTGTGGTGGGAAGTTTTGGTAGCACAATGCCTCTGAACCGGGCAAAGTTATCAAATTGTGACACAAGGTAAGTATCTATGGAGCAGAGCTCTGCTGTCCTCATGACACATTGTCAGAGTATCTGTCTGTGTTATAGGCTCCTTGTTAACTGAGCAGAATTTTTAAAGCTGTATGTTCTCTCTCTCTCTCTCTCTCTCTCTCTCTCTCTCTCTCTCTCTCTCTCTTTTCTCTCCCTCTCTCCCCTTTGGCCTTTTTGAGACATGGTTTCTCACTCTGTAGACCAGGCTGCCCTTGAACTCACAGAGATCCACCTGCCTCTGCCTTCTGAGTGTTAGGATTAAAGGCATGCGCCACCACACCCAGCGTCTTCCATCTCTTTTTAGTAGTTCAAAAATAAGTTAGTCTTATCATTACCAAGAAAACTTCAGAAAATATGAGTTGACACTGCTGATATTTAAACTAGCTTTCTTCTTGCCAACCCAACTTCTAATTTTTTATACCTAGAAACTTTCAAACAGACTAAAAAATATATGAGGTATCTTTGGAGAAAATGAAAATGTCAGATAAAAATTCAATTTCTGACCAATTTTCTGTTTATCTCGGGAAATTTTGTTTGTGCTACACCCCTTCAATTCCTCTAAAAGTTATTGTGGAAAATACGAAACTTTGAGCCATTCTATCTGTTACTATTTCATACAGTTAGGTTCTCCATAGCAAAGAGGGTCAAACAAGAAAAGCGAGGAATAAGCAGATTGCTGGAATGCCTACTCAGCCCTGAGTCTGTGTGATTGCTGATGCCAGGTCTCCAGGGCAGGGAAGAGGAGAGAGGCCCAAAGCTGTCTGGAGGAGACAGGAGCAGTGCACAAGGCCGGGGCGGGGGGGGGGGGTGAGGAGGCGAGGTCTGCCAGAAAATGTTTTCTGCTTTGGATAAAGGGGAACACAGAAATTATTTCTCCTTAGCCAAAACCTTCTGATCTGAACAACTTTAGTGTAAGAGCTTATTTTACTGAGTTACTTTATTTTGTGAATTTCCCTTTCTCATGAGAAAAATAGACTTTGTTTTGAGAAAAAAAAAAAAAACAGTCACCTCAGATATTCCCAGGAATTTGCCTAGTCCTGCTGATTCACTTGGGACTAGGCCAGGGGGTGTTGCCTTCACAATCTCTAAATGTCAATTAACCATCCAGTTTTCTGGGGCTGGAGAGATAGCTCAGTGGTTAAGAACATTAACATGCTCTTGCAGAGGAACTGAGTTTGATTCCCAGCACCCACATGGGGGCTAATGACCATCCATAACTTTAGTTCCAGGGGATCTGATACCCTCTTCTGACCTCTGTGGTCAGTGCACAACAAGGGGGTACTTATATGCATGCAGGCAATACATTCATAAACATAAAAGAACTGACTGAAACAGTAAACTTCCCAAAACAGTAAACTTCTTCCCAAAACAGTAAACTTCTGCACCCAAAATTTTCATATAGGCCTGAGAAAAAGATGAAAGACATGTATGGCAGAATGGATGAGCTCTGGTGGGGGGTGGGAGGCAAAGAAGGGGGAATAGATCTAAATTTGATTAAGAAATGTTGCATGAAATGCACAAAATCTCAATAAAAAATAATAAAAATAAATTTTAAAAATCCAGTTTTCTTGACTGATTTGCTAATAAAGAGTTCCCAGTTCCCATGATAGTATCCTAAAACCAAACGATTTACCAAATTTCATTCTCCCTAAAGTCATTGACTATCAAGTTAGAATAATGTAATATATCTTATTATCTAGTACATATACACTTCAATAATATCTGACAACTTTTATTTATTATTTTTTATCTAATATGAGTGCTTGCATATATATGTATATATATGTATATATGTATGTATGTGTGTGTATATATATATATATATATATGCACACATGTCAATGCCTGTGAAAGCCAGAAGAGGGGGTCAGACAGATTCTCTGGAACTGGAGTTACAAATGGTTGTTAACCACCATATGGGTGCTGGGAATTGAACCCAGGTCCTCTGCAAGAGCATCCAGTGCTCTTAACCTCTGAACCATTTCTCAAAACTCTGACTTAACTTGTATAAATTATATGATTTTCCCTGATTCATCAGTAATAATTTTAAAGTAATATAAATTTTAATTCCAAAAAGTTACAAATAAAGAGTACTTTATATATCCCACCAATTGTTTTAATAATTATTTTCTTGCTAGATGTTGGTGAGCTGTTTGGAGTCTTTCACAAGACTAATGATTAAACTTTTCATGATTAAGGACCACATCTCTTCTGCCACAGTTCCTAAATACAAATAAGTCCATGCTTAGCCATCATTTTATTCCATTTAAACATTAAGTCATTGTCCTAATGATTGGATCTATGTTTTCCATTTTTTACTGTTGTGTTAAATACCATTTCACATAATTCAAATGGTGCTATTTGCAAACTAGCTTCTCAGATAATACAGAAATTAATTCTTATACCTCAAGGATGGGTCAAAGGGGGTGACAGAAATAACAGAGACTGGGCTCGAGCCCTCATTTCTAGAGCTGACTTCTTTTTGCAATCTTTCTTTTAGTCATAGGCATGTGTTCCCTTTAGATGCAGATGCATCTAAATTCAGTTCTCTCCACATGTCTCTTTTACACTTGAATAGGGACAGATATACAAACAGTTGGCCATATCTAGGGTCTGTAGACAATTTAAAATTAGTTACAAGGTGTTGCACTGTGATATTTCAAAGAGGACACCAACATAGATTTGAATCCCAGGATAGTTACATTCTAGACATAAAACTTGGGTAGATAATTAGCTTCTTTGAATAAAAATAAATTGCTTTGAAATTTATTGGTAATAATAGTAACAGTTTTCATTGTTATCACTTTATCCTGAGGGGAAAAAGTTAAACAGATTATTTGAACATACAATATAATTGCTAAGTGGAACAGTTGTAGGAGCAATTTTAAAAATATTTATTTTTACTATTTTTATTTATATTTTTATGTGTATGAATGTACTGTTTGCATGTAGGTTTGTGCGCCCGTGTTGTGCAATGCTGCAGAGGTCAGAAGAGGGTGTCATACGCCCCTGGAACTGGAGTTAAAGACGGTTCTCAGCCACCCTGTGGGTGCTGGGAATCGAACCCGGGTTCTCTGCAAAAGCAGTCGGTGCTCCTAACCACTGAGCCATCTCTCCAGCCCCATGGAGTTTTATTCTTCACTCCTCTTTATCATTTTTTCACATAATTCCCAAATGAGGAGAGGGAACCAAGTTAACAAGTCTTTATGTTAGATTCTCTTATTCTGGAAGTCTCTCTGTTGATGAGTAAGCCCTACAAGTTCCTAGAGAACTTCGTTTCATTAAAATGTATGCAGATTTGCTGTTTTAACCTAAGTCAAAGAAAACTACTAAAGGAACATATAACTTAAATAAGCATTAGGTACAATTATTGTGTAGGTACTAATTCTATAGTTCCAAGCACTTTTATGTGTATTTTGGGGGTGACTGTTATCAGTGATGTAGTTTTGAGATCTGCTTTGTTGTAGGAATACTTCATACTAGGCACCTTCTCCCCTACAGGGGGAGAGCAAGAAACTGAGCTTCCATCCAAGCCCCGCCCTCACACGCTGCTTCCCCAAGGTGTCCTTCTACCAGTGGCAGACTATCTCACGTCTGTCACAAAATCAGACTCGCATCCAAAGCAAGCACTAGAGAATCATCAGTCTTTACCAGTTAACTATGCTTTTCTCTGCTCTGATAAAGGGAAAACAGAAATGTCTATAGGTTTCGAGAACCGCTACCATCTGGTGACTGACAGTTACTGAAAGATAAGATCATGGTGTCTTGAGGCTAAAGTGATGGCTCAAAGGTTGAGAGCACGCCCTGCTCTTCCAGAGCACCTGAGTTTGGTTCTAGTATTCATGTCAAGTGGCTCACACCTGGCTGTAATTCCAGATCCCCTCTTTGGGAAGCCAGAGACACCTCCACTCATGTTCACACACCTGCACCCCCCATAAACACTTAATCAAAAATAATATAACTCTTTAACAGAAGACATCATAATGTCTGTATAGCTGCAATCACTGTCCTTCATCTTTATGGGGGTGGCTTGGGCACGTTATTAACTTCAGGAAAAATTATCAGGGAGACAAGTATCTGCTGTTTTCTTAACTTTTCAGAATATGAAGTTATATCCAGAGAAAATGGATCATTCAGTGGGAAAAACAAGTCCATTCAAATTACAAATCAAACCTTCTCCACAGTAGAAAATCTGAAACCAGATACAAGGTAAGCCCCCTATGCTATTCCAGTTGAACTCTGAGAATCCGAAAACTCCAGCCTTGACCCTGGAATAGAGGGATACCTTCTTTGCCTTAAACAGGATCTCGTTTAACTCTTGGTTTCTTTAATGTTTCATTAAATACATCTGGAATCATGTTTTGAAAATATGCTAGTTATTAGAGTTAGGAGAGCTTAAATAAGGTGGCCTTATAAATTAAGAGTTCAGCTGGCAATATGGAAAAATAGAAGGCCATTAGCAAAAGTTGATTTTTGAGTACCAAAATTTAGAGAAGTCTGTGGACTACAGACAAATGGAGTATGCATGAAGTAAACTAGATTTGAAGCTCATAACTCTCATGCTTAAAACCAGAGGCCAAGAAATGGAAGCCATATGACAAAATGTAGGCTAAAGCTTTTAATAGCAAAAATTTAACCACCTATTAATCCCAGATACAGAGGTCCTTTGTTTTTCCTAAAACTTGATTAATACTAATCAATGATAATAGAATTTTGATGACACATTTGTCTATTTTTACTTTTTTTTTTTTTTTTTTTTTTTTTTTTTTGGTCTTTTTTGAGACAGGTCTCCCTGTAGCCCCAGCTGTCCTGGAACTCACTCTGTAGACCAGGCTGGCCTTGAACTCACAAAGATCCACTTACTTCTGCCTCCCAAGTGCTAGGATTAAAGGCGTGTGCCACCATGCCCAGCATCTATTTTTATTTACTTTTTACACATCGATGAGGCTCTTCCATTTACAGATTTATGATTGCTTTTGATCTAAACTATTGGTTCATTTTGTTACTGAAAGAAAAAAGGCTCATGGACATTTCTGATCCAGTTGTAGGAGAGTTCCTTGAAGTGATTTCCTCTCTTTCCTGAGTTTCTCTTCTCAAACCTCTCACCATCGCCATCTGCTTGCTGAGTTGAGGTGGGCATTGCTAGTGGCATCCAAATAAGCCCATTTGGGCTCTGGCAATAGGGACATTCTTCCAATCTTTTTAGGGGAAAAGAAACAACCACTTTAGGTGGTTGACTGTGTATAAACATTAGTTCTTTGCTGGAAAAAAATATTTCTTCCATAAATATGACTTTGTTTTGAGATTAACAGAAAAAATTTGTAACTTTTCTTGAAACATTTAAATCAGCCAAAATAAACATATATTTCAGTTAATGCCACTTGATCGTGATTCTGTTTCCTTAGCAAGACTGAAAGGAAACCTATTTCTACAATAATATTCATTTTTCTTATAAGGCTCTCCCTGTAGCTACAGCTGGCATAGAACTCACTATATAGACAAGCTGGTATTGATCTCACAGAGATCTACCTGCCTCGGCCTCCCAAGTGCCAGTATTAAAGTTATATGCTACCACACACAACTACCATAATATATTTAAAGGAAAGAATTAAGAGAGAAAAACATCATTTTACTGGACTTTTATATAAAGTAAACTTACGCTTACAAAACGTTTTAATCTTGAGTTGCTTGCTCCTTGTTTTACTTAATGTGACCTGTGCTGTACTGCTTTTTATTTTATTTTATTTTATTTATTTCATTTTATTTTTCCTTTGGTCTTTTTGAGACAGGGTCTCTGTAGCCCCAGCTGTCCTGGAACTTGCTTTGTAGACCAGGCTGGCCTTGAACTCACAGAGATCCACCTGCCTCTGCTTCCCAAGTGCTAGGATTAAAGGCGTGCGCCACCACGCCCGGCTGGCATCTGCTTTTTAAATGTACATTGTCTTCCTTTCCTGGATCAGGTTGTCCTTGGAACTTCTCACAGTGCACCTATTAGTTCATAATCAAAATGAAGAGCAATTATTCTAGTGACATTTGAAGCTGAATTTTTTTGTATATTTTTATTGAATTCTTATGTATTTCATACACAATTACTTAATCATTTTTGTACCCTCTTCCCATCAGCACCTTCTCATAGCCGCCCCTGCCCCCCAGGATTTCATGCATTCTGGCTTTATGTTAAGGCCTATTGAGTCAAGTTAGTTTCTTCTGATGCCCCTCGATGCAAAAGTCCATCAACTGGGCTCTAGTTAGCCTATCTAGAGTCACTCTCTTAAAGACAATCAACTCTTCTTCACCCAGGAGTAATCAGCTGCCAATAGTTCCTCAGCTACAGTTGGGGCCTCCTGCCCATTTTCCCAGTAGTTTGCCTCGTTCTGTCTAATTGAGTTTGCATGGGTCTTTGGCAAGCTGTCTCCATTGCTGTACATTTATATAAGCAAGACCCGAGGAACCTCTAAGACTCTCTTTCCATATGATCATGTGCCTCCTCCTCTGAAGCTGTTTTTTTTTTTGTTTTGTTTTGTTTTGTTTTGTTTTGTTTTTTTGTAGAAGGTTTTAGTTTCCACTATTAAGTGCTAATGATGCACGTAGCAGTGTTTGGGCTACAAATGCGAACCAATATGGTGTCTGCTGTTCAGTTTGTGACTAGCTCGTGTATGCTGAACTCAGTAAGTATTCTGTACAAAGTAGCAGTGACTTCTGGAAGCAGTGTTCCTGCAGGCTGGTAGAGTTCACTCCACAAATATTGGGAAAGTTGGGAAAATTTTCCTGGAAAAGCTGGGCTGTGGCTTGAAGGACGAATAGAAAAGAGCTATGCCAGTGACTATGGGAGGAAAGTGAGGGCCACAGAAAACTGGAGAACAGAATGTCCCCGTGAGGTTCTGCAGTGCCTTCTTTGAATCACTGAAGAAAATGGCTTCTGAATAAATCAGTGTAAGTGTTACACTACTAGGAGAAAAATGTCACAGTTTGTGATGTTTTCTATCACATAGGCCAATTTTTTAAAATGTGAAACCTGAAAACTGAGCTAACTTTCACACACCAGTGTGGGTGGAATAGAGCTTGTTGTCAGAACATCTAACCCACAGGAAAGAGAAAAGGCAAGAAGAGAGAAAGATGAAGGATTTATAGACTGGTTTGGGTCAGAAATTCCAAATGGCTACAATGTTCCAGAACCTATGCAACGCTGGAGCACACTTCCTTTCCTTCACAGCCACCTTGCTCCTGCCTGTTCTTAAGCACTTAGCCATGCTTTAATCTACTGTGTAAAAACGCAAAACTTCACAGCCAGGCCCGCTGAGCAGCTGTGTGCCCACGAGATCGTTTGGCTCCACACCTGGTGCCCGGTACTCCTCTCTGAAGGCTGATGGGGCAGCGGCCAGCAACAGACTATGGTCAAACGTGCACAGGCACAGGAAACTATTACCTGCAGTCAGTGAGGCAAGAGAGATCTGGAGATATGAAGGCAAATACTATATCTCTCTCTTTAAAGAACCAGTCTCACTCCCCACCCAGAAAATGAAAAGAATTAGAGATGTCAGTATCGGCCAGATCCAAACTCCAGCCCTCTCTCCAATATGGCCCTTATTTTTCTTCCTTATGAAACCTCTTTCCTTACAATTGGTTAGGATGAACAATCCTTTTCTTTTAGAGGACATATAGCTTTTATTAAACTGAAAGAAAAATTTTAGAAAATGCCTCTCCTATCTGAAAGCAAACACTTTGTCTTCAATAAGAGAGATGCTAAAGAATATTTGAAACAAATGATCCAGCACCAGTGCCCATAGGGCCATAAAGTGCGGCTCAGCTGATCTCTGAGGCTCTTCTGGCACATAATCCTCAGATAGCCAAAGCCATGCAGAGTTAGTGACTAAAATCCAGGTTCCCCAAAGTAAAACTGTCTCACTAAACTGCTTTTGACTCTGCCATCTGCTTTCAGAGGAACCAGCATTAGAGCTTGCTTGGTGATGTGTTCATGGGCTGAGTTCTGATGAATTAGTTGGCAATGCTGATGGACACACATGATCACTGCAGACTCAAAGGCTCTTTAGTCCCTCTGGTCTGTTCCAACAAGGCTACTTCTCTCCTTACTACTGAAGAGTGGCTTATGTGTGCCAGGTTTACATGTGGTCCAACAATTTCCTGTGGAAAATGGACTCTGGTAATGAAGAGAAATCAAATTCACTTCATCTGCTCAAGTACTTTTATTGACCTCCGTGGGCTCAGGAGGATTCTGAGGAACAATTCTTCCTCTAAGACTGAAAACTTACCAAAGTGGCAGCACGGACTCTTTGGGACCCTTGTTTATGTTGTTTGATTTAATAAAACACTGGTGAAGGTTGGCTGGACTACAGACAGCAACTTTTTATAAACTATTTGCTGAGTGAAACAGACATGTGGAACAGCAATTATACCAAGTTCACAGTATTTCTGTGAAATCCTGGCCTCTGCAGATTCTGTATTTACTTTTCAACATCTTTTCATGGATTTGGTAGAAAGACGAAAAATGTTCTGCCAAAGCATCAGGCATTTTATTTAGTTATATTGTAGGTGTCAGCAACAGACAAGTAATTCCTTCCTTGTTAAAGAAAGAAATTGCGATGGTTGCTTACTTAACAGCTTTTCATCAGGCAAAAGAATTCAGTAAGAGCATGAAGTCCACTAGTCTATAAAAAGAACAATTCTTATTCTCACATCAACATGTACCTTTTTATTACATTTCATTTGAATCTCTTGTTTTTAGAGAATAGGTGGGAGAAAGCAAGACACCATAGAATTTGAAGTATAGTTCAACCCTGGGATTCCTAGTCCTGAGTCCTAGGAACAGGAAACAGAAGGAACATTTCTTGGGGTGTAACAAGAAACTAGGATACAGTCCTCCATGACTACTGATCCCCTGTTCTCCCGTCTATACCCATTTTTCTTTTTAAATTTCTCTCTCTCTCTCTCTCTCTCTCTCTCTCTCTCTCTCTCTCTCTCTCTCTCTCTCTCTTTTTCTCTCCCTCCCACCTCTGTCTCTAAATAAAGGGCCTTGGTACTGTTGACCAAGCTGGCCTCAAGTTCGTGATCCTGTCTTAGCCTCCTGAGTGGCTGGATTAGAGGTGCATGACTCCATGCAGGCTCTGTCCTTAACTGAGCTTTGCTCTGTGTTCGGATGTCTACTCGGCTCTGTCCCTCTTGCGTTTACTTGCCTTCCCAATGTTGCACAATCATTCCCAATGATTCTACACATGGCAAAGTGTCCAGAAATGCTTATCGTAGTCCTGCCATTTGTCTTCGAGATGAGCTGACGCAAACTGTCCCCTTAGCAGACTTAGAGTGACCCTTACTCTTTCCTATTCCGCTTTTCCATTTTTCTTCCCTGACAGAAAGTCCCACATAAATGAGGCTCAAGTATTTCAAGGTTACAGCAGGGAGAAACATTTACCCAGCACATCTGCAATCAGATGAGAAGGCAGCTACAAAGAGTCTAAAAAAGTTTTCATAAAAATCAGTTTGTTTGATGATTTTGCTCACAATCTAACTTTTCAAACCAGTAGGGAGTATGTAACAAAGGATACACTAAACAATGAAAGCCAAAAACCAGCCCTATAATTTTAGTAAAATAGAAAAAGACAACAAAAAAGAGAAAAAGGCAATAGAGAAGAAAAAAGGGTCGGAAAACAATAGAATGTTTATTCCCACTAGGCCTTGAGCTTTATTCCTGAGCCCACTGTTGAGGAAGGTAGATCTTACACCTGGGTACCCTGCTTTTGAGAGATTACTAAGGAACTACAGACCATACTTTCTAAAACCTCTGCTTTTTCTTTTTTCCAGTAAAATGATATATTTTCAACTCTTACATGGATTTTCATGACTATTCTCAAAATTACTGGTCTCAGATTTTACCCTCTATTAACCTTTCCTGTTAGGATAGTGCCTAAGAGGTTTTTTTTTTTTAATTCTTCAATGGATCAAAAAATATTATCTGTTCCTCTACCACTCTCATTAGCAGGATCTACTGAATTTCCAAACTTCCTAATAACTTATTGACTGTGCCCTTATCATAAACTAATGAAAATACAAGTATACTGACATAAAATAATTACATTGAGTTCTTTGGCACTGTTAGTCACCCAACCCCCCACCATTGAACAGAAGAACTTTTTAAAATCAAATCCTATGGTGATATAACTTACAAATATTTATAAGCAGTTGTTATGTACCAAACACATTGCTTTTATATAGATTATGTCTAATTCTCACCAAACCTCAGGTATATTTATATACTTGAGAGGATCTAATTTAGTATAGTTACCACTATTTTTATACATGAGGCAAAAGAAGGCTCAGAGACATTAACTTACCTTAAAATCATATGTTAGTGGATTATAAAGCCATGATTTTTTTTTTTTTTTTTTTTTTTTTTTAGACAGGGTCTCCCTGTAGCCCCAGCTGTCCTGGAACTCACTCTGTAGACCAGGCTGGCCTTGAACTCACAAAGATCCGCCCGCCTCTGCCTCCCAAGTGCTAGGATTAAAGGCGTGCACCACCACGCCCGGCAAAGCCATGATCTTTTAAAAGCATTTTAAGTAATTTTTTCAATATATACATATAGATTTGATAATATATCTTACATCTTGATCATATTTAGATCCCTCTCCTATAATACCCCACATACCCCCTATGAGATTTTATGCATTCTGTAACATAGATTAAGGCCTACTGGGTCACGTTTGTGTCCCCAGATGTCCTTCATTGTGAGATTACTGGAGAATGTTCAGCCTATCTAGTATGACTCCCTTAAAGAAGACCAACTCTCCCTCACCTGGCAGTGACCAGCTGCCAATAGTTCCTTGGCTAAGTTTGGGATCTCCTGCCCAATTCTCCAGTTCTATGCTGGGTTTTTATCCAACTGAGTACACATGGGTCTTGTGCATGCTGTCACCTTTGTTCATATGAGCAAGTTCACAAAAGCTGGGAAAACTTGGTTCATGTACACTGCTGGCTCCTACAAACTTTCTGCCCCCTCTTCTACAATGGCCCTGGCTGAGTAAAATTCAATACAGAATTCCTATCTAGGAACACAAACTCTGTAGTCTTATTCCCTATATTTTACCAGTTGTGGCCTTCTGCGTTAATCACCCTTTATTGTGTGAGCCAGCTTCACTGGTGAGAGTCGAGAGATGCATTAGTATTCACTCTACTCCCTGGTTCACTACATTCTGTGAACCTTTTGTGTAGAAGTTCCATTGCAGAGGTGTCATTTAGGGCTGGGTATCTCAGAGACACTTATTCTCTGTGAGTAACCAGATGTAGGGTCTCTGTTACAAAAAGAAGTTTTTTTTTTTTTTTTGGCCAGGCATGGTGGTTCATGCCTTTAATCCCAGCACTCGGGAAGCAGAGGCAGGCGGATCTCTGTGAGTTCGAGGCCAGCCTGGTCTACAGAGCAAGTTTCAGGCCAGCTGGGGCTACACAGAGACCTTGTCTCAAAAATGATCAATGGTTGTCTGGGCTTGCCAAGGAGGAACCTTCAAACACTTCCTTAAGGAAAACATGACATCTTTTAGCAAAAAAAAGAAAAGAAAAGAAGAAAAAATCCTCCAACTCAGGTGATATTTGTATGTACATATGTATATATTTATGTATGTATGTATATATATAAAGAAAAAATAGAAGTATATTAAAGAGAAAAGAGAAAAAAAACACCAAAAATGAAGTTTTTTGATGAGTAGTGTCTGGTACACTTATTTGTAAACACAAGGATCCATATTTAGCAAACAGTAAGAAATTACGTTTGTCTAGGGATGTGAATGGCATTTTTCTCTAGGATCTATGCGTTTCCAGCCATTTGTTTACAGCGCTGTTTACAGTACCTCATGTGAGTTGCCTCCATTTGGCAGGGTATTAAGTCCCATTAGATAGCTATTGACTACCCCCAAGATAAAAGTGCCACTATTACACTACTGTTGTGCCAGTCATAGTGATTATTGGGATTTAAAGCTGGGGTTGAACCATCGATTGATTTTCTCCATTAACAGCTTGCATAATATATACTAAAATTATGAGAGTTAGTTCTTAGGGCGGAGGCTTTCAGGTCCATTGTTCCAAGTCATGTGTCCAAAGTAGAACTTGTCTTCAGCAATAAGATCTTACCTCCAAGTTCTGGAGGCAATTAACTGTAGCAATAGCCTGTGGCATTTTTTGGAGTCTCTTGGACTACCCTGACCAACAAATTGAAGAAAGGTTTAGCCTGTCTGGCATGTGTTTCTTGTTATATAGACTTCAGTTGCATGCATATTTTTCTGTAGGCTTTTTGAGATAGTGTATTTCCAGGGCTTAAAATTTTTGTTGTAGGGATCTTTTGGTTAGGTTTGTTCCTAGGTGTTTTATTGTTTTTGATGCTATTGTGAGTGGGAAGATCTCCTTATATTCCTTCTCGAGTTGATTGTTTGGTGTATAGAAAGGTGACTACTGATTTTTGTAACTTAATTTTGTACCTTGCCGCTTTACTGAAAGTCTTTATCATTTCTAGGAGTTTTCTGGTGGAGTTTTTAGCATCCCTTAGGTAAACTAGCATATCATCTGCAAAAACGGATAGCTTTACTTCCTCTCTTCCAATTAGTGCTCCTTTAATTTCCCTGTCTTGTCTTATTGCCCTAGCAAACATTTCAAGCACTATATTGATGAAGAGTGGTGATAATGGGCAGCTTTGCTGTGTTCCTGCCTTTAAGGGGGAATGCTTCTAACTTTTCTTTGTTTAGGATAGTGTTGGCTGTGGGTTTCTTGTATATGGCTTTGATTACATTGAGGAATGATCCCTCCAGTCGAATTCCTTCTAGGACTTTAAGCCTGAGGGATGCTGGTTTTTGTCGAAGGCTTTTTTCTGCATTGATTGAGATGATCATGTGGTTTTTTGTTTTTTAGTCTGTTTATGTGTTTTATGATATTTATTGATTTACATACCATCCCTGCATCTCTGGTATGAATCCAACTTGGTCATGTTGGATGATCTTTTTGATATGAGTCTATATTTGGTTTACAAGTATTTTGTTGAGAATTTGTGTGTCTGTGTTCATTAATGAGATGGGTCTATAGTTTTATTTTTTGGTTGTATCTTTGCCTGGTTTTGAACCCTTGAAAAAGGAGATTGAAGAAGACATCAGAAGATGGAAAGACCTCCCATGCTCATGGATTGGAAAAATGAATATAGCAAAAATGTCCATTCTACCCAAATTAATATACAGATTCAATGCAATCCCAATTAAAATCCCCAAGAGTTTTTTCACAGACTTGGAAAAAAATCATTAAATTCATATGGGAAAACAAAAGACCCTGAATAGCCAAAGCAACCCTGTGTGAAAAAAAGCAATATATGGAGGGATCTCTATACCAGACTTCAAACTGTATGACTGGGCTATAGTCATAAAAAAACAGCCTGGTACTGGCAATGAAAACATACCTGTAGAACAATGGAACAAAATTGAAGATCCAAACTTGAGCACACATAATTTCAGCCACTTCATATTTGACAAAGGGGCCAAGAAGACTCAATGGAAGAAAGACAGCATCTTCAGCAAATGGTTCTGGCAAAACTGGATCACCACTTGTAGAAGAATATAACTAAACTCCTAACTCTTGCCCTGTACAAAAATCAACTCCAAATGGATCAAAGACCTCAACTTGAAACCTGAAACTGTGAAGGTGATAGAAGAAAACATTGGCAGCAACCTACAAGACACAGGCATAGGAGAAGACTTTCTAAATCGGACAGCAGCTGCACAGGAAATGAGGTCGACAATTGATAAGTGGAACCTCATTAAACGCAAAAGCTTCTGTACGGTGAAAGAAACAATCAGGAAAGTGAAGAGAAAACCCACAGAATGGGAGGAAATCTTCACCAGTGATACATCTGACAGAGCATTAACATCCAGAATATATAAACTACTCAAAAAACAAAGAAATAAGAAATCAAATGACTCACTCAAAAGATGGAATAAAGAGCTGATCAGAGACTTCACTATTGAGGAATTAAAGATGGCTGAGAAACATCTTAAAAAGTGTTCAACATCACTAATAATTAAGGAAATGCAAATTAAAACAACTTTAAGATATCATCTCACTCCAATAAGATTGGCTAGGATTAAGAAAACAAATGATACCAAATGCTGGAGAGGTTGTGGGGAAAGGGGAACACTCATCCACCGTTGGTGGGAATGTAAACTAGTACAATCACTATGGAAAGCAGTATGGAGAACCCTGAAATTAGCTTACCACCTGACCCAACCATACCACTCCTGGGTATATACCTACAAGACTCATCCTACCGAAGAGATACATGCACAGCTATGTTCCTTGCAGCTCTCTTCACAATAGGGAAGAGCTGGAACCAACCCAAATCCCCCTCAACCAATGAATGGATAGAGAAAATGTGGTTCATCTACACAATGGAATTCTATGCAGCAGTAAAGAAAAATGGTATCAGGAACTTTGCAGGTAAATGGATGAAACTAGAAGATATTATGCAACACAGTCCCAGAAAAGCAAAGGATGAATGGTATTCCTCATTTGTGGATGCTATCACCAAGCACTGAGTTGTAAGGCAAACCGAGCAGCATAAATGTCATATACCCCTTTCCCTAAAAGCAACTGTGCTCTGATAATGTAAATCCCTTAACAGGCTCTAGAATTAACTCACCACTTATTTTTAGACTTTGTAATCTTGTATATGGATGGAGGATATGTAGGCATATTTTACACTACTATAAATTTTAAAAGAAAAATGTGAATCCTGAAATATGATATGGAAATGACAGCTTGTGTACAGATGATATAAGTTTAATATAGGCGTGACGTATACACACACACACACACACACACACACACACACACATATGTTGAAGCAATACAGATTGGAGGGAACAGCAACAGCAGAGGACCTGGGACAGGGAACCGACTGAAACAGTGAAGTTCTACCAAAGACAATAATCCTCTGCTTTGAAAAACTTTGAAAAGAATCAGAAAAAGAGACAGGGCAGGAATGGCTGGGTGCATGAACTCGGGTGGGGTGGGAGGCATGGAAGGGGAGATGAGTCTAGATTGGAATGAGAAACAATGTATGAAATGCACAATACTTCAATAAAAATGTTAAAAAATTAAACTCATTGACAACAAAAGAAATAGGTTATTTCCCCCTGGCTTTTCACATCATCTAAGCATTACGTCTCTGTCTTCTTTCCACGTCTAACCCTCCCATCTCCTCCCCAGGTAAAGTGCTCCCGTTTCCCCCTTGGGAACGCCTGCATCCTGTTGTCCCCTCTTGGGTTCCTTCCCCTTTACCCCCCTGCTTCCTTACAGAACACTTCGTCCTCCCTTCTCAGTTCAATAGCTCCATTTCCCCCTGGTAACATCTGTCTCCCACTAGCCCCCGCTCTCCGGCTCTTTCTTTTCTTTGGCCTCTGTGGTTCTTTTCCACTTTCTGGGATCCTGTAGTTACCTCAGGATATAGACTCACATATATAAGGATTTGGTTCTAAGACCCAGAAATGGGAGAGAACATACTTCACCTGGTTTTCTGAATCTGTGCTCCTTCATTTACTGTAACAGTTTCTAGTTCCTTTCATTTAACCTACAAATTTCATGATTTTGTCTTTCTTTACCACTGAGTAGAACTCCATTGTATAAATGTATCACATTTTCATTATCCATTTGTCAGTTGAGGAACGTTTAGGTTGTTTCTACTTCTTAGCTATTGTGAAAAGAGGAGCAACAAAAATGGATACACAAGTATGCCTGCAGTAGGATGAGTCCTTTGGGTATATGCCCAGGAGTAGTGTGACCAGATCATATACTACATTCATTTTTAAGAGTTCTCTACACTGCTTTCCATAGTGATTGTATGAGTGTGCATTCTCACCAGCAGTGAATGAGTGTTCCCCCTTCCCTACATCCTTGCCAGCATTTGGTGTCATTTGTTCTCTTGATCTTAGGGGTTCTGACTGGGATAAGATGAAATCTTAGTGGCTTTGATTGGCTTGGTGTTTCCCTAATCACTAAGGACATTGGACATTTTTTAAAGGAGTTCTTAGCAATTTTATTTTGAGAACTTTCTCTTCAAATCTGTAACCCATCTTTTTTGGGGGGCTCTTTTTGAGACAGGGTCTCCCTATAGCCTCAGATGTCCTGGAATTTGCTCTGTAGACCAGGCTGGCCTTGAACTCACAAAGATCCACCTGCCTCTGCTCCCCAAGTGCTAGGATTAAAGGCATGGGCCACCATGCGCGGCTTGTAGCCCATCTTTTAATTGGGTCATTTTTTTAGTCTTTATTTTTTTGAGTTCTTTGCATATTTTAGATATTAATCCTCTATCACATGTGTAGCAGGTGAAGATTCCCTCTAGGAATTTTAGCAAGAATGCATGTTGGATTTTATCAGACCTTTTCTGTGTCTACTGAGATGATCATGTGATTTTTGTCTTTAAGTACATTTATATGATTTATCACCTTCATTGACTTATGTATATCAAACCATCCCTCTATTTCTGGAATAAAGACAACTTTGATCATGATGGATGATGTTTCTGATGTGTGTTTGTATGCAGTCATCATTTTCTTTTTCTGTTGTGTTGTTAGCTGGTTTTAGTATGAGTGATATTGGCTTCTTAAAGGACTTTGGGAGTTTTCCCTCTTGTTTCTATCTTTTTGAATAATTTAAGTAGAATTGGTGGTTGATATTCTTGAAGGTCTGGTAAAATTCTGCTGTGAATCTATCCAGACCTGGATTTTTTTTTAGTTGGCAGGTTTTGATTACCTTTTCAATGTCCTTATATGTTGGGTTAGTTTAAGCTGTTTATTTTTTCTTGGTTTAACTTTAAATTTAGAAATTCATACATTTCTTTTAGATTTTCAAATTTAATAAGAGTATAGGTTTTTAAAAACATTCTCTTATAATGTTCTGAATCTTTTTTGCTTTTGATATTGTCTCTGATTTTGTTGAGTTGGATTTGCTTTTTTTTTTTTTTTTTTTTTTTTTTGGTCTTTTCGAGACAGGGTCTCCCTGTAGCCCAAGCTGTCCAGGAACTCACTCTGTAGAACAGGCTGGCCTTGAATTCACAAAGATCTGCCTGCCTCTGCCTCCCGAGTGGTAGGATTAAAGGCGTGCGCCACCATGCTCAGGCAGATTTGCTTTCTTTTGTTTAGGTGAGCTAAGAGTCTATCTTTCTAAAGAACTAGTGCTTGGATTCATTGGTTCTTTGTATTGTTTTATCTGTTTCTATTTCATTGATTTCTGCTGACTTTTATTATTTTTTATTGTCTGTTGGGTTTTTTCCCCCTTGCTTTTCCAACATTCTTGAATTATGTATTAATTCATTTATGTGTGTTCATTCTCATTTTTTTAATGTAGGTACTCAGAGAATTTCCCTATTAGATGTGGATTTAATGTGTCCCAGAGGTTTTGATATGTTGTCATTTTCATTTAGTTCCAGGAATACTTTTATTTCCTTCTTGATCTCTTCTTTGACCCCTTCGTCATTCGTGAGTGTATTGTTTATCTCTGTGCATTCTTGTCATCACTGGAGCCTCCTTTGCTGTTGATTTTAAAGTTTTTTTGAGATAGGGTCTTCCTGTAGCCCCAGCTGTCCTGGAACTCACTGTGTAGACCAGGCTGGCCTTGAAGTCACAGAGATCCACCTGCCTCTGCCTCCCAGATTTTGAGTTTTATTAGATTGTATTATGACAGAATACATGGAATTATTTCAATTTTTTTTATGTTTGAGGTTTGTTTTGTGCCCCAGCACGTGGTCTATTTTAGAGAAACTTCCATGAGTTGCTGAGTAGAATTTGTATTATTTGGTGTTCAGGTGGAATATTCTATAGATGGCTGTTAAGTCCATTTGATGTATGTTTAATTAGGATATTTCTATGTTATTCTTTGGCCAGGTGACTGGTCTATTGAATAAAGTGGGATATTGAAGTCACCTACTATTACTGAGTTGTGGTTAATTTGTGTCTTAAAGTACTATAAGATTGTTTTTATGGAAATGAATGTACCAGCTGAGTGTACCAGAGTTTGGTGCATATGTATTTATGATTGTTATGTTCTTGGTTAAATGTTTACTTTATCAGTATGTAATGATTCTTTATTGCTTCTGATTAATTTTAACTTGAAGACTATTTTGTCAGTTACTAGAATAGCAACTCCTGCTTGTTTCTAAGTGCCATTTGCTTATAGAACACTTTGTTACATCCTTTCACGCTGAGGTCATACATATCCTTGGAGGTAAAGTGAGAGGTGCATGACCACATGGAGACAGTCTTACAGGCTCCTGAGACCTTGCTCATATCAATCTCCAGCAATTGTTTCAGCATGCACAAGACCCATGTAAACTCAAGCAGACAAAAATGCCACATAGAAGTGTAGAAATGGGGAGCAGGCCTCAATCTTAGGTGAAGTATTGGCAGCTGGTTACTGCTAGGTGAGGGAGAGTTGATCTTTAAGGGAGTGACTCTAGATAGGCAGACTAGACCCCAGCAGGTGAATTTGTACTGAGGGGCATATGGGGACACTAACTTGACTGGATAGGCCTTAATGACAGGATGCATGAAATCTGGATGGGGGGAGCTATGAGGGGTGCAGATGGGGGAGGGGGTATAAAGATGATTAAGATGTTTTGTATGAAATACAGAAAATTTTAATAAAAAACATACAAAAAAGTAGTTCCTGGGGTGGGGGTGGGGAAAGCTTAGTCAGCAAACTGCATGTTGTGTAAACATGAGGAACTGAGTTCAACCCCAAAACACTCATGTAAAAGTGTCATGTGCTATGGTGTGCATTTGTAATTCCAGTGTGCAGGAAGGCAGAAACAATCAGATCCGGAGGTTCACTGGCCAACCAGCCTAAATGAATCAACTAGCTCCAGGTCTGGAAAGACGCTGTTTCAAAAATAACAAGGTGGAATGACACCTTATGTTATCTCTGGCCCTCACACATGCACACCCATGCATCCATGCAAACATACAGCCGCTCATACAGAAATGACGCCCCCTGCTACTCTTGTTTCCTATAGGCAAACATGTTACTACTTGATTTCTTCTGGTAATTAAAGCCCTAATCCTAGACTGACCATTCTCCCAACTGATCAAATACTTTGTCCTCTGTTTCCTTCCAGCCACATCTGTTCTGAGATCTATCATCTCAATTCCTGCATCCACAGCCTCTGTTTCCTTGTTTTGTGTGTTTGCTCTCTCATTTTGTATCCTCCTGAGAGACAAATCTCCAGGAAATAAGGAAAATGGGATTTCTGAATCCTTACATATCTTTAGAAGTTTATTTTCCTTTGATACTTTTCTTTAGCTAGACATAGATTTTAGGGTAAAATAATGAAAAAAATGGAGACTTTTGAAAGTTTTTCTTTTTCTTAACATCTAACACTGCTGTGTAAAGTCAAAACATCATTCTGATTCTGAGTCCTTTGTGGGCTCATTATTCTGTTTTTAGGCTTTTTTTTTTTTTTTTTTTTTTCTTTATACCACAGCACTTTGGAACTTTGTAGTTTGTGTGCTTAAGTCCTTTTTCATTTATTTTCTCATTTTGTGGGGCAGACTGGACTTTTCAATCTGAAAGCTTATGTAGTTAAGTTCTGGGAACTTCTTTACACCATTTCTGAGATAATCCCTCCTCCCCCGTTTTCTAGAGTTTTCTAGTTGGGTGTAATATTCTTAACAGTAATTAATTTTATTTCTAGTATAGTATTTGCAGAATGTCAACTTTATATTCTAAGACTTCTATTTAGTTTACACATTAGATTTTATTTCAGGTAGCTCTGCTAAAACATTAAAACAATATCCTATACTTACATGTAATCCTAATTTTCTCTGAGCTATTATTCTGAGAATAGTTTGCCATCACAAATGGCTTTTGTTTATATAGGGTTTAGTTAAAAAAAAAAATCACGTAGTTAAACTTAATTTCTTCCAAACTAGTCAAGTATAATGAAGAAACAGTCAGAAAAAGTAGCTTATGAAAATTTGTGACCATACTACAAATGGACCTTAAGTGTAAATAGCAAAAGTAAAAATACAGGGAGATAAGTCCAGTGATTAGATCTGGCTAAGGTGCGGGCCAGCTGGCAGTGGCCTGGATTGGATGTGGTATGCATTCCCATGTTCATCAAACTGCAGATGTTTGTGAATTCTCTCTCTACTCCCCTGACCCTTGCCCCTTGGGCTTATTTTCAGGCCATTAAACCTTGGGAAGAATATTTTTTAATCTCTGGAAAATGTTCTAAGTGCAACATTCCATGTATTGACTTTTTTCAGCAAAAGGGTATCCATGCTTTATCTTAGTCTTTTTTTTTTTTCCTGCTTACGATGTTATGAGTGTGTCACCATACAAGTGTGGAGGTCAGAGGAAACCTTAGGTGTCAGACTATACTGTACACCTGTGTAAGGTCTCTTTTGTTGTTCCCTGCATAACCAGACTAGCTGGCTGTGAGCTTCTCCTTATTCATCTGTCCCTGCCCCTCATCTTGATGGAGGAGCACTGGGACATGGGCCTGGCTTGACATGGGTTCTCACGGTTCTCATGGGAACTCAGCCCCTCATATCTGCATGGCAAGCACTTTACCAACTGAGTCACCTCCCCAGCCTGGGATTTTCTGACTGTAACCGTATACCACCTTATATCAATTGTTCAATTTTCAAAATGCTTTCATTTACAGTAAAAAATTAAAAGGTAGGTTTTAATTCCTATTTCACAAAGTTTTTGAGTTTAGAATAGAAAGTACAGCTTCATTGTTCTGAGCTGGAAATTGTAACAATAGTTTGTGTTGCATTATTTTGTATCTATAAAATGATTATCTGGTGCATTAAAAAGTGGTTCCTATCATTTTTTTTTTTTTTTTTTTTTTTGGCTTTTCCAGACAGGGTCTCCCTGTAGTCCCAGCTGTCCTGGAACTCACTCTGTAGACCAGGCTGGCCTTGAACTCACAAAGATCCGCCTGCCTCTGTTTTCAGAGTGCTAGGATTAAAGGCGTGCACCACCACGCCCGGCTTCCTATCATTTTAATACTGTAATCAGACATAGACTCCAGGAGTGACTGACTTAATGGAGTAATCAAGAGCCCGGCTTCCTATCATTTTAATACTGTAATCAGACATAGACTCCAGGAGTGACTGACTTAATGGAGTAATCAAGAAAGTCGCTCCTTGGATTTGCTAGTTTTGTAGTACCATTTGTATCCTTCTGTATCTCATCTGCTTATAAAATATGTGTCTTACATTCTTATTTGTTGCAAACTTCCCAAAGACGTCATTTATTTTCCCCAAACCTTGCACATATCTGAGATTCACAAAATGCTATCAGGTGACTCAGGTTGTTTTTAAAATCAGTTTTGGACAAAGAGATACTGTTTTCCTATTTTGAATATCTTGAAAGGAATTGTTGTTTACATATAAGATTTGTCCAAAACTGCATAATTCTTGAGGACGTAACCGGCATAGAGGCAATTTCATTTTTTTCTTTCCATAACAGTTTAAAGGCCCAGCCAATGTGAACTTGGCTTCCTGAGGGACCGTGTCAGCTATGTGTTAATGTTTTTAGGATACTAGCAGACCTATTTTCTGGACACTGCAGTTTGGCTTCCTGTGATGTACATCAGACCTGAGCTCCAGGATACAACCAGCCTTGCAAAGAAACCTTTCTCATGTGTGAACACCCATTCCTGTAATTTAGCCTTGCAACTCTCAACTACCAGAGGGCACATAACTCACCTCAGAAACTTGGTATAAATTCCAAAAGGAATCTCTTTATCTTCAGTAGCATTGGTGGAACAATTTATCTGCCTTTTAAAGAAAGTTTGCCCACTGCCACCATATCCTGTGGTTCAGATAACGAGGAACCCTGCCTACACTGTCAAGGTTACAGTCAGAGTCGGGAGAACTGAGACTAGGAGAGAATGTTTCCATCTAACATTTGAAAGAAAAAGAGGCTCCCTGCTGCTGCAATTAGCTGAGGTCCTCCATGTATCTTTCCTGTAAGTCCACGACCAACCTGCCCAGTTGATTTCTACTAATGTTTTAAAGACTCCTATCTTTTTTTTGTCAGTACAAATATTAGAGGTTTAAAAGTAAAATCTGAAATTATCATCATGATTTCAAATAGAACCAGAAGATAATACTGCTTCTTACCTGTCAAGAATATATTACAACTACTTTTATTTCTCCATACACAGCTACGAATTCCAGGTCAAACCTAAAAATCCGCTTGGTGAGGGGCCAGCCAGCAAAACAGTGGCGTTCAGTACAGAATCAGGTAATGACATCAGAGGGAATTCCCAAGGACACGACATAGCAATGCTTTGCAGAGGACCTTGCTGGAAACTCAAGTACCATCTTTAATTCCTAAAAAAATCCATGAAAAAAAAAAACTTAACTGATGAAAGTGCCCTTATGGCAACACCACTTACACATGTCAAGGAAAGAAATTCAAAGAAAAATGTAACCTATACTACAAAATGTAGCAAATGAATGCTTGCTTCATTGTATGCTAACAATGAAAATACCAGTAAGTCCATCATAAAGGGGATTCCTGGGTTCTGCGAAGCTGTCTGGACTTTCCAAACTTCAATTCCTCAGCAAAATGTGTCTATCTGCATGTACATATACGGCTACAGCAGTACTGCAAACTTTTTAAACTAACTAAAGTACAGGTCATGATATCTTGGTAATTTTAACACAGTTTTTGTAGAAAATTAAATGAGAACATTTATTGGTTGAAGTTAGAACCTATGCTCAAACTATACTACTCAAATAATTTGTAAATGATGCAGCTGCTGACGTACTAAAAACAAAAACAAAAACAAAAAACAACTTCTAGATTGAGTCTTTTAGAGGACTGTATTGTTTTGTAAGGAAGACAACTCCAAGCACCCATGGTCTTCACCACACAACTGTAATATTCTAACTTTACCTTTTATGTGTGCTTTCTCCTCAGCTGACCCAAGAGTTAGTGAGCCAATTTCTGGTAAGTGCTTGTCTCAGTGGGAAAACTACATACACGTGTAAAGTAAGGAAGTACAGCAGAGCTTGAACTAAGACAGTATGATATTAAACTCAAATCATGTGTTTTCCTTATGCAGCAGGAAGAGACGCCATCTGGACTGAAAGACCTTTTAATTCAGATTCTTACTCAGAATGTAAGGGCAAACAGTACGTTAAAAGGACGTGGTATAAAAAATTTGTAGGAGTGCAGCTGTGCAACTCTCTGAGATACAAGATTTATTTGAGTGACTCCCTCACAGGTAAGCAGGGCCATGGGCTGTTCTGACCCTTTGCCTTCATAGCCACTATAAATTGGTCTATCTATGGAGAGTTTCAGCCACTTAATGGCTACTCAGTATTCTACACAAGTTTTCCTGTGAGAAAAAATATTGTAGAAAAGTTACCACAGTTGATCTTAGAAAATAAAGACTTAAAGACATGCTATTAGAAAGTAGATAATAAAAATGAAACCTCCAACAGTGCCTTCAGGGCCAGCTTGAATGCATGGGTAGGTGCTCGAACATCCAAGTTCAGTTCTTGAATTCATGGGCAGGTGCTCACACATCCAAGCTCAGTTCTTGAACGCATGGGCAGGTGCTCGCACATCCAAGCTCAGTTCTGTTAGTTATCCAAGGCTTAAAATTCTACTGCCAATAAAATGAGTGTATTTAACAACAACCATGGGAGGAGTGTGACATCTTTAAAATGCTACAAAGGAGCCGGGCATGGTGGTGCACGCCTTTAATCCTAGCACTTTGGAGGCAGAGGCACGTGGATCTCTGTGAGTTCAAGGCCCGCCTGGTCTACAAAGTGAGCTCCAGGCCAGCTGGGACTAAAGGGAGACCCTGTCTGAAAAAGACAAAATGCCACAAAGGAGTCAAACTTCTTGCACGATACTGATATTTTTTCTTCTATTTTCACATCATAAAGCTTTAATATGTAAGATTGGTCCCAACATTGAGAGATGTATATCTGTTCATTTATTCAGCAAGTATGCATTACCTACCGTGTTATCAGGCATTGTTCTAGGTGCTGGTGACAAAGCAGCAAATAGCACATTCTTACTCTTTAAAGCAGCTTAACTCTCCTTTCCACAGGAGAAACAGAATACATAGGTAATTCATACAATGGCTTTGAAAACAGTTTTTAAATGGCTGAGACAAAAAATAGCTCAATGAAAATGGAAGCTCCTTTCTCTGGATGGTTTTAGGGAGGGTCTGTCTGAAAAGGCAGCTTGTCCACTAAGACATAAGCACAAAAGTTCTACAGAAAAAGGATGTAGAGGTAGAGGAAAGAGGAAGCTCAAAGGTTAGAGGTAGGACATACTGGCCAGTCCCACTAGTTTAGCTGTGAATCAGTGAAGAGATCAGGCAGGCAGGACTAAACTTACAGACTCTCATTTTATTCTGAGTACAACGGGAGATTGCTGGAAAGACTTATGGGAGTAGTTGCATTTTTAAAAGTCACTAGTGTCTGAAAATGAAGAACAACAACATAAGGAGGTAAGACTACAAGAAGGGCATCAGATAGTAGTCCACTTTGTATTTCAAGCGACACTGGTGGCTTGATCTTCAGGTGGGAAAAGGATGATTCTCTGAAATTATTAATTAGGGAATTGTCACGTACAAAGAAAGCAACATTTTTTCTTCATGTCTTGTGCTTCAGGAAAATTTTACAACATAGGTGATCAAAGGGGCCATGGTGAGGATCACTGCCAGTTTGTGGATTCATTTTTAGACGGCCGCACAGGGCAGCAACTCACTTCTGACCAGTTACCCACCAAAGAAGGTATGCTTTCTGATCCTCCTCACAGCCTCAGGGCTTTGAAAATTAACAAGAATAAAGATTAGTCTTTAGCAAGTCTGTATCACTCCCTGGCTTCTGTCTCACTGAACAAACCTGCTTATCCATCCTTTTTGCTCACTTAAAAACTGACAAATTAGTTACTACCACAGAAAGAAAGCACCGTATTTCCTTTAAAAAGTTAAATGAATTAAAATAAAAACAAATCTACTGAGAAATGAATAAACTCAGTACCCTGCTATAAATATATATTCGCCCCAAGCTGTGTAATAAGGGTTGAACATTAATCCTTACTCAAGCAGTGCAGAAAGGAGTAAACTGTCCAGAATTACTCAGGAAACATCAGAATATTCTTTAAATACTTTTAAATTAGTTGGTAAAACTGTCAGTGACACCATTTGTCCACTGACCAAAATACCAAGCCTCCAAAGAGATGACTCCACAGGATCCATGAACATGACAAGCAGTTTAAAATACTCAGACGGTACTACCATCCCATTCTGACCTGCTGAGACAAATGGCAGGAGTCGATTTCAAGTCCTATGGCCATCATATCTCGGGATCAACATTAGTTTCTGTTGCTAAATCACTTTTGCATCACTCAGAATGATCTTCACACACTCAACATCCTTGAGTGAACAGTGAGGGCAAAAATATAATGTAAAATCCATTAAAATGAAATTATTTTCTCTTTTAGGCTACTTCAGAGCTGTTCGCCAGGAACCAGTCCAGTTTGGAGAAATAGGTGGTCACACTCAAATCAATTATGTCCAGTGGTATGAATGTGGGACCACAATACCTGGAAAATGGTAGATGTTGCAGTCATGTCCAGAAAGAAAACAACCGCTGGAAATTCTAGTGTTTGTCATAATCAAAGCTCTTTTGTTTACGATGTATAAAAGTTTGCAACCTAATTAATAGCAGTATTGGATGTTTATTATTAGAAAAGATTACTGAGAATATTTATCAGGTTTTACAAAGTCATTTTAAGAAAGCAAGATATTAACATTAATAGAGTAACATTTTTAGGGAAGCTGGCTCCCTATTCATATTTTAAGAGATCATTTGAATATTATTTATCACACTGTTGTAATGTTTTAAAATACTTTTATAACAGAATTAACATCAAGTCTTTAATATGCTTTATAAAGTTTTTACTTCTATTGATGTGTATGTTTCCTGTTAGTTAATTCCATAAATCTCTACTTGGTTTAACTTATTGGATCAATTATTTTCAGCTCTTTTATCATCTAATAGAAAAAGGGTCTACTATTTACATTTAAACTTCAATTCTTTTAGCCTCAGCTGAACAGATTTTGAGTTTAAGTAGTTATTAATGCTAAGATTAATAAGCTATTAGGAAATTATTAAAAACAATTTACTTCAACCAGCAAATTTTATTTCAGACAGAAAACAGCTGAGAATCTAACACAGTGTAAAATTATCAATCTTTTCTGTACCCACAAATGTTAATCTCTGAAAATACTTTCTCAAACTATTCCTTTAAGCAACTGTTTTCATGTTTTACGGTCCTATTCAAGCTGTATGCAGAGATGAGTGTGAAGTCTGAGCACGGGAAGATAACGCATGAGATAGATCCCTACTATTTTCTTGGATATCTGTTATATATTTATACATTAAGGGTCAATGAATGAATGTATCAAAGGATGTTTTTGTGATTCTGTTCAACTCAAGATGTAAAGAAAACAAAGCTCATTTTCATTAAAAAAGTTACTGCTTTCCTTAATGCGGAGATGAGAACACTGCATTGCGATCCACTTTCTGAAAGACCTCCATGTTTTCAGTAGGCCTCACTTTATCAATGCTACATTTTATACTTTTCAAACAAGTATAAACTCTGCAATAAAGAGATGTTGTTTTTTAAAAGACTGATTTATTTTTATTTCTCAATAGTTCTCCAGTATTTACATAAACCTCTATGTTCGTAAGGAAAAAAAAAAAAAAATCAATATTAAGAGTTAGTCAATCCCTACTGTATTCACATTCTAAGTAGCAAGTCTGATATAAGCCCATGATTGTTAAATGTGTTTCTTTCCCTGAATGGAAATCTGTAAGTTAAAATGTTCATAAACTTTATTTGAAAATCATATACCAGTTACAATTTTTGTAAAATGTTTATTTTTCTTATATATGAAATATTAACGATTAAATTACAAGACCACTACTGGATTCAATCACCTTTATTAGCCTATCAATGTTACATTTTATACATAATATCTAGTCATCCTCTCAAACGGCTCTATTTTAGTACATCATGTTAATAGTAAAAAGCCAAGTATGTCGGCGGCTAAACCTTAACCTAGCTTTTTAAGTCTCTGGGCAGGGAAGCTAGAAAGCCAATCACTTTACATACTTTTAAAGAGTAGTGTTCCAGAATAACTAGGAAGCTACATTTTTAAGCAGGGGAGGAAACAATGTTTATTTGGTCATTTTGTGTGTGTTCTGGCAAATTATATTTCAATTGACATTGACAGCAACAATGATATCATAAAAATGCTTTGCTTTTCAAATTTTTGAACTTCAATACAAATTGAAACAAAATCGTATTGGAGTCTTTGGGGAGGCAATTAGCTGTTAGCTACATTCATCAGTGTAGCTCAGCCTCCTTATCGATAACCAGGTCCAGGTTGAGTATAGCCCTGACCAAAAGGAGGACGGTTACGTGCATAGGGGTTAGGCCCACTAGAAGGAGGGGTCATGGTACTTCCAGGAGCTGGGGTAAAACCTGGTCTTGGTTGATAAGCCCCAGGCTGGCTTGGAGCCATTCCAGGCTGAGAGGAAGGGGGCACAGTGTAGTTAGCAGGCTGAGATGTCTGAGTAGTATAAGTTTGTGGAGGGTACGTGCTCGCCTGGTACTGCTGTGGTGGCTGAGCAGGCAGTTGTTGTGACTGACCAGAAAAGGCAGGAGCTGGTGCCTGAGAAGTTAGCTGTTGGCCATATCCCTGGAACTGCTGAGGTTGCTGGGGTCCAGTCTGCTGGCTGTAACTAGCTGAAAAGGCAAAATAAATAACATATATATCTTGGTTCTCTTTGATTAAAAGTTTTCCAGAGAATTAATTAGTCTTACTGCTATGGACCAAAAATGATTAAAAACTTAATAAATATCTCCACAAACATTTATGTAGTGAATGATAAATTCCATCATAAAATATCTTAAAATGGGGATTTATCTACATAATTTTTAAATCTACTAATCTTAACTTGAAATTACTACACATGTATTTTTATATTTTCATACAAATGCTTTGAGACTACATCGCCCTTGAGAACAAATTCCTATTCTCACATAATTCCTAGAATAGAACAGATGCTCAAATGATCAATGAAAGAATTATGCTTTCTAGGAAGATGAAAGTCTTTAAAGCAATCAATCTGGTTCGGGGGTGGGAAGAAGGCCTATTTAATAGTACCAGGTAAAAGCACATTACAGAGAACAATTTTTAAATGAAATAATACTAAAACTATTATCTTTTCATACTAATTGTTTTAAAGTGTTTACACTCTACAATATTTAAGCCATTGTAAGAATAAATACTCTACCATTTCCACACTTCTTACAATCTTTTATATTTGGTATCTGATGCTTTTTGTCTTTATAACTCAAATTGTGACTAAGCAGTATGGTATAACAATCAAAAAAGCATACTATATTGCCCCACAACATGAACATCTACATTCATTATTTACTAGGGTATAATTAAAAAAAAAATCTGCTTCACTGAAAACTTTTATCTCTACCATGAAACACACCTGCAGCTACTTGCAATGAAACCTCTCCATTGACTGGAATCCTGTCAGCATTAAATACCAGATACATAAGACAATTATTAAAATATGTACAACCCTGCATTTAAAAAAAAAAAGGATTGAATGAATTTGAGTATATTCTGAACTCACCTTGAACCTGGGTTCAAAATTTACTTATGAAAGAAACCTTTATGATATAGTCCATGAACAAAACTGGAAAAGGTCAGAGGGAAAACTGACAAACCGACAGTGTAAAAGATCGTCAATGTTACCACCAACCACCAACAACACTAAAGAGTCTCTACATAAGAGTATTTAATTGACTACTTCCTTATCTCTCAAGTAATTAGGACTAGTGGATCATAAAGATAATTTGAAAAGGACTAAATTTTACTCAAGTGAGGACCCTGACTAAAGTTAATAAAAGCAAGCTTAGATATCAAGTATCGAAAACATCTTACTTATGGTGCATCTAAATAATGAACTCAAATTTATGATACGATCTCTCGAATAGCATGTAATTTCTCCTCTCCTACATAAAACTTAATTTGTGTGTGTGTGTGTGTGTGTGTGTGTGTGTGTGTGTTTGCAGTTTTGTGTACATCAATGCAAGTGTCATTGAGGAGAAAAAAGGTACCAAATCGCCCAGGACCTGGAGTTACGGTGGTTGTGAGCCACTTGACATGAATGCTGGGAACTGAATTTGCATCTTCTGGAGACAGCAACATCTCTTAACTGCTGAATCATGTCTCCAGTCAGTCAGTCTCTCTCTCTCTCTCTCTCTCTCTCTCTCTCTCTCTCTCTCTCTCTCTCTCCTCTCTCTCCTCTCTCTCCTCTCTCTCCTCTCTCTCCTCTCTCTCCCTCTCCTCTCTTCTCCGTCTTCCTTCCTCTCTCTGTCTCTGTCTCTCTGTCTTTTTGAGACAGCATCTCCCTGTCGCCACAGCTGGCCTGGAACTTGGTACAGAGATCAGGCTGGCTTTGATCTCAGAGATCTTCCTACTCTGCCTCCTGAGTTCTGGGATCAAAGGAATGGGCCACTGACATGTCTCCATTTCTCACATACACCTTTAAAGCTTAATGTTTTCATGTAAATTTTTGAGGGAACTGAAATCTAAATTATCTTTTAAAATAAAGACACAACTAGATTCTTTTTTTTTCTTTATTTTTTATTCATTTCTGTATTTGTATGATTACACTGTCTGCATGCAAGTCTGTGTACCCGTGTAGTGCAATGCCGCGGAGGTCAGAAGTGGGCGTCGGATTCCCCTGGAACTGGAGTTCTCCTGGAATTGGAGTTCCAGACGGTTCTCAGCCGCCATATGGGTGCTGGGGATCGAACCCGGGTCCTCTGCAAGATTGGTCGGCGCTCTTAACCGCTAGGCCATCTCTCCAACCCCCACAACTAGATTCTTAATTATTGCTCAGGAGAGAGAATAATAAACCCTACAGCTAAGGATGCCATTTCAGTAGCAGCCTACTAGGCTTTTTAATCATGTGACAATGCTTCTGTTTTGACTACTTCTTGGCACTGTTGTCCCAAATCCCCTCAAAATGAGTAACTTTGGGTTAAAGAGTACCACAAATTTCAAGATGTGTAACTGTTTTTTAAAAATCAATAAACAGCTTACAACAAAGCCTAAAATGTTTACCACTCTGGGGCTGGGCGTGGTGGCGCACGCCTTTAATCTTAGCACTTGGGAGGCAGAGGCAGGCGGATCTTTGTGAGTTCAAGGCCAGCCTGGTCTACACTACAGAGTAAGTTCCAGGACAGCTGGGGCTACAGGGAGACCCTGCCTCAAAAAGACAAAAAAAGTTTATCACTCTGGTCTAGATTGGAAAATGCAAAATGGTATGAAGAAGTACTGAACTAAAAAGTCAAGAGAGCTAGATTCTGTTGCAGATCCTTCACTGAATATGTGCACATCTTGAAAACTCATTGTCTCATTCATAAAGTGAATGACTCAGACACCAGTGATTCCCACACTGACTGCACATGACCTATGATGCTTTTAAAATATGAAGCTGGAGTCCCACGCCCACCCAAACAAGTCTCTAGCAACGGGGCCCACATCTGAAGACACTCCTCAGGTGATCCTGCAGCACTAGGAGGGCCAGTCTGGATCAGATGACACTTTCACCACAGCTCTGGTAGCTTATTTCTCTAAATTATATATAATTTGTGACATATTTTTTTTTATTTAAAAGGACAACATTCCTCTTTTCTGATCTAAATTCCTTCCATCTATTTCATACCATGAAATGTAGCACCAGAGAGTAAAATCACTTTATAGAAAACACAACAAAACGGCTGTATGTCTAAAGAATATCTCACACTGTAATTACTGACAAAATCTAGTGGTCTAGGTCAGCAACTCTCATTCCAAAAAAGGGGTCAAGGTTCAGCCTCTTTTCCTATAAAGGGGCAGACAATACTTTCAGTTTTGTGAGTCACATTATTTCTGTCACTGTGGCAACTGCTGACTCAACTCTGCTACTACAGTATAAAGTACTGTAGCAACAGCAATGACAACACAGAAAAATACAGGGTGGACATTTACTAATAAAACTTCCTTCGCAAAACCAGGGAATTACTATGATGCACTGTAGGCTATAATTTGCTGACCTATACCCTAGTTAGTAACACAAAACCCCTAAAGTACAGTTTTGTTAAGATTCAATTTACAGAAATTACTTTTTATTACAATTGATATTTTGATAGATAAATCTTTTAAGATTACAAAATAAGGGTTGCATACATATTCTAATATAACTGAAAAAAATTACCTGAATTATAACCAAAGCTACACCAAAGAAAGTTATCATATCCAAATGAATAAAATCTTCAGTGGTCAGATGGTCAAACTAAAAAAAAAAATACTGCCATCTATGGGAGTGGGGCCTAGCAACCAACGAGCTCCTTGGGGGTTCTGCCGCTATGAGAACTGAAACCCTCTACATCAGATAGATGGTGACTGGGTTAATCTTTAGCTCTGGTAATCTAGTTTAAACAACTATTATTAATTGCTTGAAATCTACTGTAAATTATTCATGATATTCTATACATATAATTCTATAATCCCAATAGACTTAAATACATACACAGTTTAAATTAGTGCTTATCTTGTAAGTTTGCTTTTGTATGTGTGAGAGAACTGTTTATATATCTGCAGATACTGAGTCCCCTGAAATTATGTGCTACATAGAAATGGAAAAAAAAATCCAATTTTGCCCTCAATTCTAAATTATCTGAGAGGCTAAACTGTTGATTTAAGACACAGTTTTGCAGCAACACATTTTTATATATACATTAGTACAGAATCATCTATAATCATGTCTTATTTATTCACTGTACAAATGAAATGCTGACTCAATAAAACATGTAAAAATTTAAATACATGCTGCTTCTCCTAATAAGTACTTAATACCTATTTGAGTACTAAAAGCCAGGACTTAAAATTTAACAAATATAAAAAGAGATTAAAAAAAAACATAAATTAACTCCATTTTGAGACCTGCTCACCTGAATACTGAATACCATACTGCTGAGGTGGAGCCTGGGCCTGCTGCGCACCATAGCCAGCCTGCTGCTGGTACTGCTGGTACATCTGACCTAAAGGGAAAATGGGAAGAACAGGAAGGTTCAACTTGGCAGAGAGAAGCAGTTTTAGGGCACCTATTACCTCTCAATTCATTGATAATATATTTGTAATCCTTTAAATGTCCATCAAGGATGATTGTTCTGCTTCAGACAAACTGCTAAGAATTCTAGCTAGTACCAAACATTAAAAGATGCATATTTTAGAGCAATATAAAATTAAGGGAGGAAAATGTGAACTCCTAAACCTAAAAGAAAAAAAAGACTGAAAGATGCAGGACATTTATGGCAGAATGCATGATCTGATGATCTGGGGTGGGGTTGGGGGAAGGGAAAGGGGAATTTGCCTAAATTGAACTGAAAAATGATGGCTGAAACACACAAGACATCAATAAAAGCAAAAACAAACAAATGAACAAAAAACCAACAAGATGCAATCCCAGTGGTTACCACTTCTTAAATTCCAGGAAACCAAAATGTTTCAAAACTGTATATCACCAGATAAGTACTAGTAATGTTCAGTAAAAGAATAGAAAATCAATAAAGAAAAACTGGAGAAAAGGGATAAATTCTTCAACTTTATCCTTCACACTACAGCTTAGCAATGCCTTTCTGACGACTCTTCGCTCTCTTCTCATCACCGCCTACTTGGTTTTGGGCAACTACCAGATCAGACACAGGATCCCAAGAGGTGCCTGCTTTAAATAAAGAAGGGTAATGCTGACCTTTTTTCTCAATTGTTACAGGATAACCATGGCCTGGATAAACAGTGATGTTGTTAGTTTGTAGCACCATGCTCTACAGTGTTTGTACTGGGACAAAATCAATAATGAAGCCGGGCATGGTGGCACACACCTTTAATCCTAGCACTTGGGAGGCAGAGGCAGGTGGATCTTTGTGAGTTCAAGGCCAGCCTGGTCTACAGAGTGAGTTCCATGACAACTGGGGCTACAGGGAGACCTTGTCTTGAAAAGACAAAAAAAAATAAAATAAAATAAAATCGCATAATGACACATTTCTCAGACAGTATCCCATTATTTACCTTATCAAGCCTTTTAAACTTTACTTTTTGCTTTTTAATTTTCTTTTGAGACAGGGTTTCACTAGTAGCCCTGGCTAGTCTGTAATTACCTATGTAGACTAGACTCGTGTCGGACTCACAGATATTAACTGCCTCTTGTTTATTTTTACACTTAATAAAGTGTTATTATTTATACATGAAAACAGTGAGAATTTTTTAAAACTATGTTAAGCTAAAAAGTATAAGTAATCATAACATATAAAGGACTATTACAAATAAAACAGTAACAAAAGTAACAAAATTTAAAATGAAAGAAGAAATATAAGGGAAGAATTTATCTCTTGATAAACCTGTAATAAATTTTTTGGAGCTCAGGAAATCTGTCCTGAAGTATTGCATTTTTGAAATGCTAAGTATTTTTGTTTGTTTGTTTAGGTTTTTGTTTTTAAATTTAATGTAGGGCCTCACATATGCTAGGAACATGCTCTGCCACTGAGCTACATATACTTCAGTCTCTCCTTGGGAGAAAATTTTTTTTTTATTTTAAAAAAATATACAGTTTAACTAAGACCTTGAAATTTTTTTTCCCCCCCTTTGGTTTTTTTAAGAAAGGTCTCCTTATATCCCCAGATGGCCTGGATTGCACAAATGTCCATGTGCCTCTGCCTCCTGAGTGCTGGGACTAAAGGTATATATCACCACACCCAGCTGATATACTTAATTTTATTCTGAATCATTAATTTCCTAAGAGATTTTGTTTACCAAATGCAAGCCATGCTTTCTGTTGATAAAATAATGATCTAAATAACAAATGATGTCTGTGACTCAGTATTTAGTCTATGTCAAAGGTATTCACTGAAGCAGCCTATAGCTCATCATTTATCTTGAGTTATAAACTGTATACAACACAACAGCTACTAGCCACATGTGGCAACTGGGCACATGAACAGCAACTAGTCTGAAATGGGGTATTTTGTACATTGTTTGAAATGTTTCATAATCATCATCCCATCTCAGATTTCTAAGGCTCAAAACAAAATAACAAAAAAATCCAAAACACCCTTCCTAAACTAGTACATATCAATATACTAGACGCTCTGAGCTAAGTAAAATACATTATGAGAATTGATGGTACCTTTCAAGAAGAGTATTAATGCAGCTAATAGCAAACTTTGTATGACATATAATTCATACAGATAATATAGATATGGAATTAGATCAGTTATTAATCTTTTGACTGATAACATATTAACTGTATATTTTTATAATGTATGTTTAAATAAATGCTGTAACAGTTGTAGCAAGGTATATAACTAAAAGTCACTCCAAAGTAAATGCATTCAAATGGAATTAATCTGATGCTGCTGGAAAGAGTACATGGCTGCTGAAAATACATCATTATCAACTGACCCTTTTGTACACCACCTGGTGTTTACTGTGTTAAAGTGGAATCCTAACATGCATGGGCATCTCACAGAAATAAGATCATTACTGGTATTTCAAGCAGCTACTCTAAAGATCAGTATGTCCTTAGCCACGGCCTACAGAGTTTAAGTGTGTCAGTCTATATTCACTTAATTTGTTTTTATAGCACTAAATCATGCTATCAGTAAACATGTACAATTTGACTATAAACACCTCAGGAAATACTGCATGTGTCCCTTCCCCCACATGGGCTCTAACTCTATTTTACCTTCAATCTGACCTGCTTGTGTCTGAGCTCCTGTGTATGGAGGCTGCTGAGGCTGCACCGCCGGTGGGTGTGCTGCTGAGGAGGAAGAAGCAATGCTGTCGGGTGTTCCTGAACGGTCTTCTGCAGGAGCACTGGGTGGCCCTAGACGGTTATGAAAAGTCAGTTTAGTACCTTCTCCAAGGTTTTTTTTTCCCCTAGTAAGCTCAATTAAAAGACACTAAAAATAAAAACTCCATAATGAATATTAGCATAAATTCAGTCTTTCACATTAAGTCCGGCATGCGTACATTTAATCCCAGCACTCAGGAGATAGAGGCAGGCAGATCTCTGTAAGACTGAGGCTAGCCTGATCTACAAAGCAAGTTTCAGGCCAGGTGAAGCTACAAGAAGGCCCTGTCTCAAAAAGATGACAAAATAAAAAGGAAAATAAGAAAAATTCTTTCTACCATATGCAAAATGCTCAATTACCAAGTCCTAACCTCCCCCTAACAAAATAAAAACTCCTGTCTATAGTTAACCAAAACAGTGCTTTCTTCTTTTTTTTAATTATTTTTATTTTATGTGTACGAGTGTATTGCCTGCATGTATGTTAGTGCACTCTTGCCATGCAGTGCTGCAGAGGTCAGAAGACAGTGTCAAATTCCCCTGGAACTGGAGTTATGGACAGTTCTTAGGTGTCTTATGGGTGCTGGGAATCGAACTTGGATCCTCTACGAGAGCAGTGTTCTTAACAGCTGAGCCATCTCATCTCTCTACCCTGTTTTCTCTTTTTTTTTTTTTTTTGTTTTTTACATTTTTGCATGTGTATGAATGTACTGTCTGTATGCAGGTCTGTGCACCCGTGTCGAGCAATGCCGCATAAGTCAGAAGAGGGTCTCGGACTCCCCTGGAACTGGAGTTCTCCTGAAATTGGAGTTACAGACAGTTCTCGGCTGCCATGTGGGTGCTGGGGATTGAACCTGGGTCCTCGGCAAGAGCAGTCGGTGCTCTTAACCACTAGGCTACCTCTCCAGCCCCAACCCTGCTTTCTCTTTTAACAGGTCTGTACTGTCAATAATTTGAGCTTAACCCCCCTGGTTAGATATAAAAGGACCGCACTATTTCTCACAACTAGCCTGCTCACATGTCCCTCTTTCAGCTAAAATGACTGACTCCATAATTTCACAGTGTATCTATTAAGTTTTGAGCTTCATTATCACTTTTCTCTTTACCTGTTTACAACATTCACATATTAACAGTCTTAAGAATCTGGTTATAATTCCACACATCTAGTAAACTTTTTGACCCATATACTTTATTCAATGCTGAATTTAAATATTACTCTTATTATGAGCCATACTCATTTCTAGTTCGTATTTGTAAGTAGTCCCACTTTCCCTCCTAAGAATTCACGCTCGTGCCCATGCTGCTGATTCATGTCTGCTTCAGAAGGTCTAGGACTTGAACTTATAAATCCTTCCAGGACAACACAGAAGTGACTGTAGAGAATCGGTTTCAGTTCTAATACTGTGACAGTCAAAAGTATATTCTGATGATAACTTCTTTAAGTTAACCTTGTTTTAGCAACACAGAAGAGTGATTAAAAGCAAAATTTGGGGAGCTAAATTACCTAAGTTACAATTCTGGAGCTAATAATAGCTACTGACTTTGGGCATGTCCCTTAATCTCTGTGCCACAGCTTTCTCAATCACATAAAAGGTATAATTCCTGGGGCTGGAGAGATGGCTCAGGGGTTAAAAGTACTGACTGCTCTTGCAGAGGACCTGGGTTCAATTTCCAGCAACACATGGCAGATAAGAACCATCTTTAACTCCAGGTCCGGAGGAATCCAACGCCCTCTTCTGACCTCTGCAGCACTGCATAACATGAGCGCACCAACCTACATGCAGACAGTACACTCACATACATAAGTAAAAAACAAAACAAAACAAAAAAATTACCGAAAAAAAAAAAAGGACACTAATTCCTACTTAAAAGGTTACTTATAAAAAATGATTAACACTTAGAAAGTTCCATTTAGGGCTGGAGAGATGGCTCAGCGGTTAAGAGTGCTGACTCCTCTTGCAGAGGAGCCAGGTTCGATTCCCAGCACCCACATGGCGGATAAGAACCACCTTTTTTTTTTTTTTAACTTTTTTTTTCCTATGTGTATGAATGTACTATCTGCATGTAGGTTTGTGCACCCATGTCGTACAATGCTGCAGAAGTCAGAAGAGGGTGTCAGATTCCCCTGGAACTAGAGTTCTCCTGGAATTGGAGTTACAGATGGTTCTCAGCCACCATGTGGGTGTGGGGATCGAACCCGGGTCCTCTGCAAGAGCAGTCAGTGCTCTTAACTGCTAGGCTATCTCTCCAGCCCCAAGAACTATCTTTAACTCTAGTTCCAAGGGAATCCAATGCCCTCTTCTGAACTCCCGCAGCATTGAATGACATGGTTGCACCAACCTACATGCAGACAGTACACTCATACACATAAAAAAAAAAAAAAAAAAAAAAAAAAATTGGCCCTAAGGTAAAAAACTGGAAATCTTAGTAAAAAGACAAAAAGAAAAAAGTGAGAGCACTGTTGTTTGGCCTGTCTTCAATTCTTACTGGCAAGTCCATCTACTCTGTGGCTGCCAATGCTTTTGCCACTCTTCAAAGACATGAGACACAGCATTTTAACCTTCCAGTATGGACTTGAAGACTCATGTCTCTCCAAGAATCCTCTAAGCCTTCAATGCCAAATGGGGACTACTGAGACACCCAGCTTGTGGACTAAGCAACTAAGGGGATTTCAGCCTCATCAGAGTATAGACTGCCATTATTGGACTACCAGGCTGTATCATGGAGGACAGTGCAGGGGATAGAGACAGGACGTATACTTACTGGACTTCATTTGAGGACCATAGGAGGAAAAGACCCCCATGTGAAGCAAAGGTGCAGGATTGATAGTTGTTTGGGATTGCCAAAGAGGAACTTTTGAGCACTTCCTTAAGGAAAACATGACATCTTCTAAAAAAAAAAAAAAAGAAAGAAAATACCCCTCCAATTCAGGTGATATGGGTATGTATGTATATATTTATGTATACATAAATATATATATAAGCAATACAAGTTAGGGAGAACAACAAAAACAAAAGAACTGGAAAAAAAACTCTGGAAAGACTCAGAAAAAGATGCACGACTTGTATGGCAGAGTGCAGGGACTCAGGTGGGGTCACTTTATGGAAAGGAAAGTGGGGTCATTTCCCTTTATGGAAAGGCAAGTGACTCTAAATTTGGTTGAAAAATGTTGTATGATTTATTTTAAAAGTTTAATAACAATAAAAAAATAAATAAAAATCCAAACCTTCAAAGAATTACTAAGTAACTGATCCTGAGAAATATTATAATTATTCAAAGTATATTATTAAGGAATAAAAACAACCATGATCACTTATTAATTTTCAATGAGAGATGTCATGGATAAATTATAGCAACCCATATTGGCTTTATAGGCAGTTTCTCCAGTAGTTATCAACATGGAAACTAATTTGCCAAAGGGCATTTCTGAGCATGGGATCAAAATACGGGCAGAGAGATTTCTTATTTGATAGTTTAAGAACCTCACTGTTTGCGTAGCCTGGTACACTCATCTCCACATCCAGCCCTCTCTCCATGTTCCATGCAGTTCTAGGATGATACTGTCTCTAGGTAGCCCAGAGAAATGTGCTGAAATCAGATTCATTGGCTCTATGCTTCGAGATTCAAGCTCAGTAGACCTGAGGTCCCACCTTGTATTAGTTGATGTTCTGTTACTGTGATGAAATCCTTGAGAAGAACAGCATGGGAAGAAGCTGCACCAGCTTATACTTCATCATGACGTGGCGGCGTGGTGGCAGGGGCATGAGGAAGCTTACCTCTTAGTAAGGAAGCAGAGAGGGACAAATGCTGGAGCTTAACCCGATGTCACCTTTTATTCAGTACAGGCCTCCAGCCCATGGAGATAGAGTTGTCACAGTAAGCCTTGCCAAATCAGGAAATCTTTCCTGGAAACATCTTCATAGACATTCCTAAAAGTGTATTTTCTTAGCAATTCTTTTTATTTGTTTGTTTTGCTTTGCTTGAATCTGTGTTGTCAAGCTGGCCTTGATCTCACAGAAAGCCACCTGATTCTGATTCCCAAATTCTGGGATTAAAAGTTTATGACACCACTTCTGGCTCCATGGTGATTCTTCATCCAATCAAGTTGAAAAAGAAGATTATCCATCACAGACTCTATCCTCTACAGCTTTAACAAGAATCCCAGGTGCTTGAGAAGCATAAGCTAGTAAGTTCCTTTACCTTCACATAGGCCTTTTTCTTTTGCTTCCTTGTGGGTCTGACTAATCCTGTTCTAATTAACATGGTCTTTCTCTGGACTTGTGAACACCCCCAGAGGCTTCACGAAAGCCACCATTGACAAAACTCCCAGAATCTAGATACTGCTCCCGATGTGGTCCCAGTCTCCACTCAACGTTTCTTGGATACGTTCACATTGAGGATGAGAGTTAGAAGGTGGGAACACCATGATGTGAATCCCACACATTATCTAGAAGTACTAGAAAGGTGTTTTTCATAAAATATTGCTGAAGGTAATTAACTTGAAGAGAAAACTTTGCTTCACTTTGAAGCAGACTGAGATTTTTTTCATTGTTTATGGTTATTGATTTTATTGAAATTACCAAAGAGGAAATCAGACCTTACATACTGAGTAACAGTCATCCCAACTTCTTTCCCAGTCCCCTAATTACTAAACCGAATGTCCTGTTCCTCATATTATAAGCCCATCTGTCCATTCATTCTGTAAACACTTATGGAGTGTTTAGTATGGGCAGCTGTGATTTTCAGTTTTTGAGNAAAAAAAGAAAGAAAAGCACACAGGTGTTTGCTATTATTAATATCAGATAAAATATACTTCAGAGTAAAAGAAATCAGAAAGAGACAAAGAAGGCCATTACATTTTTTCATAGTAAAGGAACAATCCACCAGAAGATTTCACAATTATAAACACATATGCACCAAAATTCTTTGTGCACAAACTTTTAAAAAAGACAATCTCAGGACCACAGAAGTTTCAAGACTAACCCAGCACTTTCATAGAAATGGCGAGGAACCTTCCAATACCCCATGGGGATTCGCTTTGGACAGCGTCAAACAGGACAAAAATACCAACAGGATGAGGACATCTGACTGAACGACACATGTGAAGCACCAAATGAGACCCTCATAGAACCTCCTTACCGGAACATTCCATCCTTAATACCAGAGAATACGACTTCTACTCAGCACACCCCACGGGACTTCATCAAAAAAGTCGACCACATCTGGACACATGGAACCTCCACAAATACAAAATAGTTTGAAATAATTTCATGCTTTCTTTCAGACCACAGTGCAATGAAGATCTAACATCACACCAGGACAAGCAACCTTTCCTGCCTACAAGAACACCATGAAGGACCTAAAAAACACAGCACTCTGAATAACTAAATGGGTCAAGGAAGAGAATAAAAGAAAGAACATTAAAAAACATCCGGGGAATGAATGACAATGGACCAAACAACAATACAAAACCCATGGAAGAGAATACCTTTTAAGAAGCTAAGTCTCCTTAAGAGTGGAAATTATAGCCTCTGGGTGCCTTATTAGAAAAAGAGAAAGAGACAAGTGAATGAACTCTAACACGTTTTACAGCTAAAGAAGCACTTTGAGAGGTCAAAACAGAGAACCTCTAACGCAACACAGACAGGAAGATGAGATAACAAAAAATCAGAGCAGAAATCACATTTAAATAAAAACAAAGAAACAAATGAAAAAAAAAAAAAAAAAAAAAAAAAAAAAAAAATGGTTTCTTTTTTTTTTAAAGAACAAAACTCGTTAGCCCAGTTAACAAAAGAGAAAGAAGGGGAAAAACTCACAAATCCAATACCAATTCTGTGATGAAAAAAGGGGAATATCACAACGGACAAGGGAAAAAGGATTCCAAAAAATTATATGGGAATATTACAAGAACCTATATTCAACCAAGTTTTTTTGAAAATCTAGAAAGAACTGGAATGAATATGCTTTAAAGTCCTCGGGAATCACCAAAGCATTGGCCAAAGGTGAGACCAGCAGCCTTAAGAACAGACCACATAACTATGAAGAAAATAAGCAGGAAATGTTAGTAAGAAGCCTCCAGGACTAAATAAAAGCCCAAGGCCCAGACGGTTTTCACAGCAGAATTCTATAAAACATTTCAAAAAGACCTACAACCACTATTTCTAAAATTATTCAGAAGGATACAAAAACAGAGGAAATTCTCCCAAAATCCTTCTACGAAGCCCAAGATCACTCTATTTCACCCAAACCAGGGGCAAGCAAGATCCAACTTAAAAAAGGAGAATTATAGACTCCTCTCCCTATGAAAACACAGAATTGCCAAAATCTCTAAAACAGAATACTGGCAAATCGCAAACAGACACACATTAAAATAAATCCTAAAAATAAAAGTATTAAACACAGAGAAATAAAAAAAAAAAAAAAAAATACGAAAATCAATAAACATCATCAAACACATAAATGGAATCAAGACAAAAACCACACCCTCAGATTGATTGCTACTGAAAAGCCTTTTGACAAAATCCGAGCTATCCCGTAGACATGCGGTAAGAATGGATCTGGGATAGGCAGATGAAATGGTATTTATTGGGAGGGCATTTCCTCAAGTAATCAAAGCCCAGACATACGGGAACAACCCACAGCGCCAAATAGTCATCTTAAGCATGGTAGGAGAGTAACCCAATGACAGAGAACATTCCTCCTTCTCTGAAGAGGTAGGAACCCGGCAAAAGGTTTGCCCCTCTCACCACACTCCTCTTCAACATAGTTGCTTTAACATTGCTGGGAGCTAAATTAAGGCAAGGAAAAAAACGGATATTAAAGGAGTATCATAAATTGGAAAAGAGGGAACCTTAATCAGGAAACTTTATTCCCTTTTAGTCTGCGATGACTGATGATTGTTTAATTTAAGGGATGCTTAAGAATAAATCACCAGAGATAATCTCCTAGAAAACGATATTAACAGCTTCAGCCAATAGTGGCAGGTACAAATAATCTGAATTAAAAAATCAATTGGCCTCCCTTGTCTTGTCCACAACCAACCAATCAAGGCGAAGACTTAGGAGAAAGAATTTCAAAGAGCCCTTCCCTACTCACAATAGCCTCACAAAAACACTAAGATACCTAGGAACAAACCCTAACCAAAGATTACAATAGACTCCTACAACAAAAATTTCTAATCCCACCCCATTTCAAATGAACGAAACTCTAAGAAGACCTCAAGGAAGATGGCCAAAAAACCTGCCCATGCTCAATTGGATTGGCGAAAAATTAACATTGATAAAAATGTCCATGTTACCAAAACTCTTGATAAGGATTTATGGCACTATCCCAATCAAAAAATCCCCACAGAGCTTCTTCCCAGGCCTTGGAAAACAAAGTTCTTCCGTAAATTTACATTTGGATAAAACAAAACAACAAACCAAGACTAGACCCGACACTCCTATAGCAATACCCTGAGTGAAAAGATCTACACCAGGAGGGACTCTACTATACCAGATTTAAACTATAACTACAGGGCTATAGTCATAAATCAAAACAGCCCGCTGGTACTGGCACAAAAACAGCCCTTTTGACCAATGGAACAAAGACCGATAAGATCCAAACTCCTGAGCACATACACATTGTCACATACTCATATTTGACAAGGGGGCAAAAGAAACCACAATGGAGAAAAGACAGCCATCTCAGAAAGTGGTGTTGGAAAACTGGATCACCACTTGTAGAAAGACATGATATTATTAAAAACCCTACACTCTCACCTGTTGTACAGAAAGTACAATCCCCACGTGATTATGACTTATATTAAGACCTCAACGTTGCCACCCAAACTTTCTGAAGGTGAGTAGAAGAAAAGTTGGCAGCATACTACAAGACATAGGGTCGTATAGGAATCAAGACGTTCTACAATCAGGACAGCAGCTGCACAAGAATTAAGGTCGCCAATGACCAATAATGCGGACTCATCTCATAACTCAAACAGCCTTTGTACATCAAAAGAAACAATCAGGAAGTGAAGATCAAAATCCCACAGAGACTGAGTGGAAAGGAAACCTTCACCACCAGATTAATTGACAAAGCAATTAAAATATACTAAAATACAAAAAAAAAAAACAAAAGAACAAAGAAAAAACAAACAACGACCGCTCATGATGGCAGCAAAAGAAAACTCTGACAACAGAGACTTCACAAGTGAGTGTATTATTCTGAGAGAGGTAGATGCTGAAAACACCTCTTCAAGAACCTGTTCTCAATCATCTTACTACATCATTTAGGATCCCAATGCAAATTAAGAACCACCTTTAAGGATAATATCCTTCTTTTACTCCAATAGCGAACTGGCTAGGAGTCAAGAAAAAACAATGATACCAAGCTGCTCCTGACGACGTCGGGAGATGTGTTGTGGTGGAAAGGGGGACACAAAACTCATCCAACTTCTGGTGGAACTGTTAAAAACCTTGTACACGCTCCCACTATGGAAAAAGTTGTGGCCCGTGGAGAAAAGTGATTACCCCCTTTCCGTTAGAAGGAAAGAAAAATGTGTGCAGAGAACGCAGTGTGGGAACCTTGGAAGACTCTTGGAACATGAAATTGCCACCTGACACACAGCCATTACACTTCCTCGGGCAATGTTACCCTCACAGACATCACGCCACCCACAGATAGACATCGATACATACGCGCCTGTTTATTGCAGTCTCTTCTCACAATATTAGCGAACAGATCGGAAGCCACACTAAATGCCCCTCAAACTGACGCTCAGTGGATAGAGAAAATGTGTACATCTACACAATGGACATCTATGCAGCAGTAAAGAAAGCGGACATCACAGCTTTGAGCGGGAAAGATGGTTGGAGCTAGGGGACATCATGATGAGTGAAGTAACGAGTCCCAGAAAAACAAACGATGCATAGTATCACTTCATCTGTGGGCTAGTGCCAATTGTACACAGTCGTAAGTATTTCTTGTGTAGGCCCCCCTGACCTTTTGTCCAAAGCAGTTGGCCTAATGCCATTTTTTGGAAAACAACAACAACAGAAAATACTGCATCAAAGAACTGACTGAAACAGTGAACTTCTGCTCAAAACAGTCAACTTCCCCATGGAAAATATTGAGAAAGACTAAGAGATGGAAAGCATGTTTGGCAGAATGCACGAGCTCTGGTGGGGTGGGGGAATGAGCGGGAACATGGGTCTAGATTTGTTAAAAATAAATAAATAAATAAATAAATAAATAAAAAAAAAAAAAAAAGAAATGGAGTGGGTCCTTGCAGACATATACTTGAAGAATGTATCTCTCAAAATACATCCTCCTTTTAAGTTATTTTCTCAGGTATTTTGTCACAGCAGGACAAAGCTGACATATCACTGTAGTGGATATAAGGTTGTGAGCTAAAGGCAAATACATTAAATACTATCTCTCTTATATACAGGTTAGTAATATTGTTCATCCCACTTTTCTAACACGTCATCCTCCTCATTTACACATTTCCATGGCAGCCAAGTTTTTTGTTCCCAACTACATCACACCTGAATAATTACAATCACATCCTCACTGTTGTCTCTGAGAAGAGTTTTTTCAGCCTACAACTAAATATACAAAGCCATGAGAAAAATGGTGTTTAAATTTTTTTATTATTATTTATGTATATATTTTGCTTTCATGTATGTAAGGGCACCTATGCATACAATGGCTGTGGAGGCCAGAAGAGAGCATCGTACTCCCAGAACTGGAGTTATAGACTATTAGCCATCGTATGTGCTGGGAATCAAATCTAGGTCCTCTGCAAGAGCAGTTAATGCTCTTAACTGCTGAGCTATCACTCCAGTTTCCCCAAAATAGCATTTAAATCATGCCAATCACAATTATAATATTCTGGTATGGCATATATGACATTACAGTTTCAGATTGGCCTCTATACTGTATTTCCTAACATCTTAGGTTGTTGCAATATTAATTCATATTTTAGTACTCTAAAATTTTGTCAAATGTATCATTTGTCTGATTTTTGCCTTTTGCCAAGAAGGTAGCATATTTAATAGTTTGTCTGCTCAAAATTTTCACACAATTTTCTTTAATGAATAATCCCACTAAAATGTCAAATAAATATGAAGAGATCACATAAATATCCTGTTTCCAATTCCTAAAAACGGCAAAGTAAATTTGTTCAAATAAACCATTTAACATATAACAAAAACCTGAACAAAGCAAAAGAAAACAATTACTTAAAATAGTTCTAATTAAATGTCACAAAACCCAGAAAGTTTACACCAATGGAAATGGACCAGGTTAGGAATTTCAAGCCCTGACCTCTGTAGAGTTAATGGCTGAAAACTATGGTAGGAGAAGCAGCTGAAAATGAAGGATGAAGCTCTCTAGAGTAGGACTATCACTGATGGGATAGTGGCTTACACCAAAATAATTATAAACTCTGCCTAAGTCCTAAGCTATTCATCTAGCTGGGGAAGTAAAGATCCTCCAATGGGATTTCAGAAAAAAGTTGCACATACTGTTAAAAGGACTCAGCAAAGATGCTCACTACTTGTCCCCAAGGATTAAGAACCTGCTGGAATTCAACAGCAAAGCTCTCAATAAAAAAATAAAACATCAAAAATCACAAGTCAGTAAGACACACTAACCAAAATACCCAGTTTTCAATGTAAAACTGTTAAGACACAGAAAGAAACAAGAAAATTTGACACACACAGGAAGGGAAAGCAGTCAATAAAAACATTCCAAATAGGCCTAGATGTTAGATGCTACCAAAATATTTTATTATTATTTTTTATGTGTATGAATGTACTGTCTGCATGTAGGTTTGTGCACCCGTGTCGTGTAATGCTGCAGAGGTCAGAAGAGGGTGTCGGATTCCCCTGGAACTGGAATTAAAGGCGGTTCTCAGCCACCACCATATGGGTGCTGGGGATCGAACCCGGGTCCTCTGCAAGAGCAGTTGGCACTTTTAACTGCTAGGTCATCTCTCCAACCCCCTAGATGCTACCAAAATTTATACCAAACATTTTTTTAAGGTTCTTTTGGGGGGAGAGGTATGTGATGTGTATGCTTATGCGTGAACATGTGCCTGTGGAGGCCAGAGACAGAGGCTGACATCAAGTGTTCCACTAATACTCTCCACCATATTTTATAAGACAGGGTCTCTCATTAAACTTGGGGCTTCCCATTTTAACAAGACTGGCTGGCAGCAAGCCCCTGGGATCCGCCTGTTCTCCATGCCCCATTGCTGATATAAACCCATACCACCACACCAAGCTTTTAAGTGGGTGCTAGGGATCTGAACTCAGGTAGGTCCTCATGCTTGCATAGCAAGTACTTTTACCCACTGAGCTACCTCTTCAACCATATGTTAACAAAGAATTAAAAATATATCTAAGAATTAAAGGAAAATAATTTAAATAAATGTACAAATAAAAAACAGCAACAGAAGTATAAACTGTTTTTCTTCAAAGCCAATTTGTTATTGAAGCTCTGTGCATTTAGAAGTATAACTGTTAACAGTAACTACATAAACTATATTAATAGAAACTACAAAAATTTTAGTGCCAAAAGCAGAATAAAATATAATAGTAAAAAACTTAGTAGCAAGGTTCAACCACCAGCTGGAAAAGGCAGAATCAGTACCGAGAATTCAGTTCAGCAAAAATTCAATCTAAAGAACAGTTAGAGAAAAAAAAAAAAAAAGACTGAATAAAAGGTATTAACCTTCAGAGCTTTGAGACATCAATGAATGTACAATTAGAATCCCAAAAGAAATAACATTGAAGAATGGCCAAAAAAATAAGAGGAAAAAATAAATCACACTGTAAACATTGCTTTAAAGTTAAAAACCTTATTCATATAAAACCATTTATACTAAAGCAAAAATTGGTTTAATTTAAAATTTCTCCAAAATAAGAAAAGATAACAAGACCATCAAATGCAATTCAAATCCTACAAAAAAATCTAAAATATAGCTTTTAACAATATTTACTTGACACAATGTTTGTTCTGAGGTAAAAGAAATCTCTTAGAGGGTGCTAAAATCACGTATTTCTTGACTTTTAAAGAATATAAAAACTTCTATATGTAAAAATTATTGACTGAATCCTTAAGAGTTGCATATCTCACTGTACCCTTGTTTTCTTCAATGAAGAAAAAGGAGATGAAGGATAAGAAAGAGAAGGAACTAAACTCACCTGAAACCTGATCATCTGTTAAGCCAAAGGCTGACATGACATTTTTATTGATTTCATCTTGGTTTTTCAGAGGGTCGAAAGCTGACATACTTGCTGCCATGACCTGAGTAGACTGCTTTCCAGAAGAGTCAGAAGCAGCAGGCTTTTCTTCCCTACTATCCACAGCGTCTACATGAATAAAGGAATAAACCAGTTTACTTTATCTATACTCAGTAATACAAAAGACACAAAGGCAAGTAAATACATTGTGCATAAATACTGTCTGGAATGTTAAGAGTAAGAATCTGTGAACACAGGACTGTGGATTATTTTACTTTCTTCTTTTTTATGTGTTTATAGTTTTACTTTTAAAATCAGAATTAAATAGATAAAGATACAAGATAAGTAAGATTTTCAAAGGAAATTACTGTGTCTCTCTATTTAGGAGTATGGATTAAGCTGGGTACAGAGTGGTACATGCCTATCTGGCACTGAGGAGGCTACCACAGAAGGTTCAAGCGTTCCAGGCTAGCTTGAGCTGCACACAATACTGTCTCAAGTAAGAGAAAGTAAGAGAAAAACAAGAATAAAACATTAAATTAAACCTCTAAAACAAACAAGCATTTTACTTTTTATTTTTTTTGGGGGGGTGCCCAAAGATCTATATAGAGAGAAGGGGGGGTACTCATGTGGAGGTCAGAGAGTACTTTTTGGTGCCACTACTTAAGAGTTGTCTAGCCTGTTGTTTTGTTGACAGGGTCTCTCAAGGACCTGGGATTCACCAAGTAGGCTACTCTGTGCTGACCTGTGATTCCCAGGGATCTGCCTGTTCCTGCCTGTACAGTGCTGTGATTATAATAAGCAAGCCATTATATTATATACTTTTTATTTGGGTTCTGTGGATTGAGCTCAGGTCCCAAGGCAAGCCAACTGAGCTATCATTCAAGTCCCACCACCATAATCTATAGACTCTGTAAGTTATATTGACAAATGTTTTATTTTGTAAAAAAACTGTAAGTTATATTGACAAATGTTTTATTTTGTAAAAGAACTGAAACCTTATCTAAAATCAGGTTTACATTTACATTGTATTTCTATTGTCTGTTGCTCCACTTTAACATAGAAATTAAGCCAGACAAATTTCAGACTTAATCATCTATAAAAAAAAAGCACAATTCTGCTACTTATCTTAAATACTCATTACTTATTAAAGTACTTGTAGATAAAATATGCTTGGACTCTGTGTCAAAATAATATAGAAGGTGTGGAAGTACTGATAACATGATAATCATGTCTATAGATATTATCTATACTGAGTTGAGATGACACTTCTGGAAGGTGAATGTGGATTCAGGGGATTCAAGATAGTATTACGTCTGCTTTAATATTTAAAATTTTTTCATAATTCAAAACCCAGAAAACGCACGCCTTTAATCCTAGCACTTGGGAGGCAGTCAGAGGCAGGCGGATCTTTGTGAGTTCAAGGCCAGCCTGGTCTACAGAGTGAGTTCCAGGATAGCTGGGACTACAGGGAGACCCTGTCTCAAAAAGACAAAAAAAAAAAAAAATTAAACAATATGCTTCAAATGTAATTCCTTTGCATTTACATTTATGTAAAAGACATGTAGGGCCTGGAAAGATGGCTTGGTGGTTAAGACTGCATATTGCTCTTACAGAGGATCTGAGTTCAGTTCCCAGCACCCATATCAGGTGGCTCACAACCAACTCTACCTCCAGCTCCAGGGGATCTGATACCANAAAAAAAGAAAGAAAAGCACACAGGTGTTTGCTATTATTAATATCAGATAAAATATACTTCAGAGTAAAAGAAATCAGAAAGAGACAAAGAAGGCCATTACATTTTTTCATAGTAAAGGAACAATCCACCAGAAGATTTCACAATTATAAACACATATGCACCAAAATTCTTTGTGCACAAACTTTTAAAAAAGACAATCTCAGGACCACAGAAGTTTCAAGACTAACCCAGCACTTTCATAGAAATGGCGAGGAACCTTCCAATACCCCATGGGGATTCGCTTTGGACAGCGTCAAACAGGACAAAAATACCAACAGGATGAGGACATCTGACTGAACGACACATGTGAAGCACCAAATGAGACCCTCATAGAACCTCCTTACCGGAACATTCCATCCTTAATACCAGAGAATACGACTTCTACTCAGCACACCCCACGGGACTTCATCAAAAAAGTCGACCACATCTGGACACATGGAACCTCCACAAATACAAAATAGTTTGAAATAATTTCATGCTTTCTTTCAGACCACAGTGCAATGAAGATCTAACATCACACCAGGACAAGCAACCTTTCCTGCCTACAAGAACACCATGAAGGACCTAAAAAACACAGCACTCTGAATAACTAAATGGGTCAAGGAAGAGAATAAAAGAAAGAACATTAAAAAACATCCGGGGAATGAATGACAATGGACCAAACAACAATACAAAACCCATGGAAGAGAATACCTTTTAAGAAGCTAAGTCTCCTTAAGAGTGGAAATTATAGCCTCTGGGTGCCTTATTAGAAAAAGAGAAAGAGACAAGTGAATGAACTCTAACACGTTTTACAGCTAAAGAAGCACTTTGAGAGGTCAAAACAGAGAACCTCTAACGCAACACAGACAGGAAGATGAGATAACAAAAAATCAGAGCAGAAATCACATTTAAATAAAAACAAAGAAACAAATGAAAAAAAAAAAAAAAAAAAAAAAAAAAAAAAAATGGTTTCTTTTTTTTTTAAAGAACAAAACTCGTTAGCCCAGTTAACAAAAGAGAAAGAAGGGGAAAAACTCACAAATCCAATACCAATTCTGTGATGAAAAAAGGGGAATATCACAACGGACAAGGGAAAAAGGATTCCAAAAAATTATATGGGAATATTACAAGAACCTATATTCAACCAAGTTTTTTTGAAAATCTAGAAAGAACTGGAATGAATATGCTTTAAAGTCCTCGGGAATCACCAAAGCATTGGCCAAAGGTGAGACCAGCAGCCTTAAGAACAGACCACATAACTATGAAGAAAATAAGCAGGAAATGTTAGTAAGAAGCCTCCAGGACTAAATAAAAGCCCAAGGCCCAGACGGTTTTCACAGCAGAATTCTATAAAACATTTCAAAAAGACCTACAACCACTATTTCTAAAATTATTCAGAAGGATACAAAAACAGAGGAAATTCTCCCAAAATCCTTCTACGAAGCCCAAGATCACTCTATTTCACCCAAACCAGGGGCAAGCAAGATCCAACTTAAAAAAGGAGAATTATAGACTCCTCTCCCTATGAAAACACAGAATTGCCAAAATCTCTAAAACAGAATACTGGCAAATCGCAAACAGACACACATTAAAATAAATCCTAAAAATAAAAGTATTAAACACAGAGAAATAAAAAAAAAAAAAAAAAATACGAAAATCAATAAACATCATCAAACACATAAATGGAATCAAGACAAAAACCACACCAACACCTCAATTGATGCTACTGAAAAAGCTTTTGACAAAACCGAGCATCCCTTCATGCTTAAAAGGTCCTAAGAGAGAATTGGAATTGGAGGGATCATTCCTCAATTGTAATCAAAGCCACATACGGGAACAAGCCCACAGCCAAATATCATACTACATTGAGGAAATGACAGCAACAATTCCTTCTTAAAGGTGGGAACCCAGAAAGGGTGCCCCTTATCACACTCCTCTTCAACATAGTTGCTTTACACACTTGCTAGAGCAATAAGGCAAGAAAAAGGATATTAAAGGAGTAAAAATTGGAAAAGAGGAAAGTCAAAACTATCCCTTTTCTGCTGATGATATGATTGTTTAATTTAGGGATGCCAAGAATTCCACAAGAAATCTCCTAGAAAAACGAGTATTCAACAGCTTCAGCAAATTAGTGGACAGGTTACAAATAATCTGAAACCTTAAAAAACATGGCCTTGTACTTGTACACCAACCAACAAAGCAACTGGAGAAAGAATTTCAAAGAGACCTCCCACTCACAATAGCCTACAAAGAACAATAAGATACCTAGGAACAAACCCTACCAAAGGATTACCAAAGACCTCTACAACCAAAAAATTTTTAAACCTTTAAAGAAAGAAAATTGAAGAAGACCTCAGAAGATGGAAAACCGCCCATGCTCAATTGGATTGGGAAAAATTAACATTGTAAAAATGTCTCCATTTTACCAAAAACTCTTGATATAGATTTATGCAATCCCAATCAAAATCCCCAAGAGTTTCTTCCCAGGCCTGGAAAACAAAAGTTCTTCAATTTACATTTTGGAAAAACAAAAAGACCCTAGATAGACACACAGCAACCCTGAGTACAAGTATCTACACAGGAGGGATCCTCTACTTATACCAGATTTTATAAACTATAACTACAGTGGCTATAGTCATAAAAAACGCTGTACTGGCACAAAAACAGACCTTATTGACCAATGGAACAAAGACCGAAGATCCAAATCCTGCAGCACAGCTACACATTTCAGCATACTCATATGTTGACAAGGGGGCAAGAATACAAAATGGAGGAAAGACAGCCAAATCTTCAGCAAGTGTGTTGGAAATGGTTCACCACTTGTAGAAAGACATGAAATTAAAACCCCTACCTCTCACCCTGTTACAGAAAGTCAACCCCAGATAGGATTAAAAAGACCTCAACGTTGAAACCCAAAACTCTGAAGGTGAGTAGAAGAAAAGTTGGCAGCAACTACAAGACATAGGCGTTAGGAAAAGACTTCTTACACCATCAGACAGCAGGCTGCACAAGAATTAAGGTCGCAATTGAAAAAATCGCGACCTCATCAAACTCAAAGCTTTCTGTACATCAAAAGAACACAATCAAGGAAGTTGAAGAGAAATCCCACAGAATGGGACGAAACCTTCCCTGCCAGATATATTTGACAAAGCATTGATTTTCCAGAATATTATATAAAATACTCAAAAGAACAAAGGAGAAAAGAAAAACAAACGACCGCTTCAATAGATGGATGGCAAAAGAAAACCTGACAACAAGGAGACTTCACAAGTGAGAGAATTAGAGATAGTCTTTGAGACACACTTTCCAAGACTGCTCAACAACACTAGATCATTAAGGAAATGCAACATCAAGAACCACTTTAAGGATAATATCATCTTTCTCCAATAGGACTGGCTAGGGTCAAGAAAACAATCGATACCAAGTGCTGGAGAGGTTGTGGGAAAGGGGCACAAAACTCATCCAACTTGCTGAGTGGAATGTTAAAAACCTCTGTACACGCCCCACTATGGAAAAAGTGTGTTGGAGAAAACCCTTTGTGGAGAAAAGTGTGAGAGAAGCAGTTTGGAGAACTCTTGGAAGACTTTGAATGAATTCGCCACCTGACCCAGCCATTACACTCCTGGGCAATGTACCCTCACAGACATACGCCACCCACAGAGCAATACAATGCACGCGCCTGTTTATTGACAGCCTTCTTCACATTTCAGCACACGCTCGGAACACACCTAGAATGCCCCTCAAACTGACGCTCAGTGGATAGAGAAAATGTGTACATCTACACAATGGACATCTATGCAGCAGTAAAGAAAGCGGACATCACAGCTTTGAGCGGGAAAGATGGTTGGAGCTAGGGGACATCATGATGAGTGAAGTAACGAGTCCCAGAAAAACAAACGATGCATAGTATCACTTCATCTGTGGGCTAGTGCCAATTGTACACAGTCGTAAGTATTTCTTGTGTAGGCCCCCCTGACCTTTTGTCCAAAGCAGTTGGCCTAATGCCATTTTTTGGAAAACAACAACAACAAACAACAAACAAAAAATAACTGCAGTCAAAAGAACTGGACTGAAACCAGTGAACTTCTGTCAAACAGTCAACGTTCCCCATAGCGAAAAATATTGAGAAAGGCACTAGAGAGATGGAAAGCATGATTTGGCAGTAATGCCACGAGCTTCTGGATGGGGTGGGGAATGAGCAGGGAACATGGGTCTAGATAATTGTAAAATAAATAATAAATAAATAAATAAATAAAAAAAAATTAAAAAAAGAACAATGGAGCTGGGGTCCTGCACAGACATATACTTGAAGAATGTATCTCTCAAAATACATCCTCCTTTTAAGTTATTTTCTCAGGTATTTTGTTTCAGCAGCAGGACAAAGCTGACATATCACTGTAGTGGATATAAGGTTGTGAGCTAAAGGCAAATACATTAAATACTATCTCTCTTATATACAGGTTAGTAATATTGTTCATCCCACTTTTCTAACACGTCATCCTCCTCATTTACACATTTCCATGGCAGCCAAGTTTTTTGTTCCCAACTACATCACACCTGAATAATTACAATCACATCCTCACTGTTGTCTCTGAGAAGAGTTTTTTCAGCCTACAACTAAATATACAAAGCCATGAGAAAAAAGAGGTGGTTAATTTTTTTATTGTATACTTATGTATATATTTTGCTTTCATGTATGTAATAGGCACCTATGACACAATACACCATGGCTGTGGGCCAGAAGAGGGCATTCCTGTTACCCCAGAACTGGAGATTGAAGTATTAGGACTATTAGCCATGTATGTGCTGGGAGATCAAATAGGCTCCTAGCTGCAAGCCAGTTAATGCTGACTTAACTGCCTGAGCTATCACTCAGTTTCCACCAAAAATAGCATTTAAAATTCATTTGCCAATCACAAATCTATAAATATTCTGCTATGGGCATCTATATGAAAACATTAACAGTTTCAGATGGCTCTATACCTGCTATTTCCGTAACAATCTTAGGTTGTTAATCGCAACAAATATGTAAATTCATTTCTTATTACTCTAAAATTTTGTCACAATGTCATACATTATGGCTGATTTTTGCTATTTGCCAAGAAGGATAGCATAAGTTAATCGTTGTCTGCTCAACATTTTCACCAATTATTCCATGTAAGAAAAATCCACTAAAATGATCAAATAAATATGAAGAGATCACATAAATATCCTGTTTCCAATTCCTAAAAACGGCAAAGTAAATTTGTTCAAATAAACCATTTAAACTATATAACAAAAAACACTGAACAAAGCAAAAAGAATAAACACATATACTTAAATAGTTCTAAATTGAAATGCACAAAACCCAGAAAGTTATACCAATGAAATGAACCAGGTTTAGGCTAATTTCAAAGCCCTGACCGTCGCTAAGAGTATAATGGCTGTAACTATGGTAGGAGAAGCAGCTGAAAATGAAGGATGAAGCTCTCTAGAGTAGGACTATCACTGATGGGATAGTGGCTTACACCAAAATAATTATAAACTCTGCCTAAGTCCTAAGCTATTCATCTAGCTGGGGAAGTAAAGATCCTCCAATGGGATTTCAGAAAAAAGTTGCACATACTGTAATAAGGACGCTCAGCAAAGATGCTCATACTTTGTCCCCAAGGATTAAAACCTGCATGGAATCACAGCAAAGCTCTCAATTAAAAAAATTAAAACATCAAAAAATCACAAGTCAAGTCAAGACACAACTAAACCAAATACCAGTTTTCAATGTAAACTGTTAAGACACAGACAAGAAACAAGAAAATTTGGCACACACAGGAAGGGAAAGCTAGTCAATAAAAACATTTCCAAATACGGGCCTAGATAGTTAACGCATGCTCACCAAGAATTTATTTATTTATTTTATATTACTGATGTCATGAATGTACTGTCTGCATGTTAGTTGGTGCACCCGTGGCGTGTATGCATGCAGAGGTCAGAAAGAAGGAGGTGGATTCCCCTGGAACTGGAATTAAAGGCAGCTCTTAGCCACCACCATCATGCTGGTGCTGAGGGCAATCGAACCCGGGTCCTCTGTTCCAAGAGCAGTTAGGCACTTTTAACTGCTCTTAGGTCATCTCTCCAACCCCCTAGATGCTACCAAAATTTATACCAAACATTTTTTTAAGGTTCTTTTGGGGGGAGAGGTATGTGATGTGTATGCTTATGCGTGAACATGTGCCTGTTGGAGGCCAGGACCAGGAGGCTGACATCAAGTTTGTTCCACTAATACTCATCACCATTTTTATAAACAGGATCTCTCATTAAACTTGGGGCTTCCCATTTTAACAAGACCTGGCTGGGCAGCAGGCCCTGGGATACCGCTGATTTCTCCATGCCAATGCTTGATATAACCCATAACCACCACACCCAACTTTTAAGTGGGATGCTAGGGATTACTGAACTCAAGAGTAGTCCTCTGATGCTTGCTAAGCATACTTTTACCACTGAGCTACATCTTTAACCATATCGTTAAAAAGAATTAAAATAATATTAAGAATTAAAGGAAAATATTTTAAATAAATGTAAAAATTAAAACAGCAAACAGAAGTATTACAACTGTTTTTCTTCAAAAGCCCAATTTGTATATTTGAAGCTCTGTGCATAGAAGTATACTGTTACAGTACACTACATTAACTATAAATAGAATACAAAAATTTTAGTGCCAAAAGCAGAATAAAATATAAAAATAAAAAAATTAGTCGCAAGGCTTTCAACACAGACTGGAAAAAGCAGAATCCAACGATATCCAGAGAACTATCAGTTCAGCAAAAATTCAAATACTACAAGAGAAGTTAGAGAGAAAAAAAAAAAGAGGACTGATAAAAATGGTATTAAACTTCAGAAGCTTTGAGAATCCAATGCAACTGTACAATTAGAAGTCCAAAAGAAAATAACTTGAACGAAGGGGCCAAAAAAATAGAGAAACAAAATAAATCAACTTGTAAACATTGCTTAAAGTTAAAAACTTATCATATAAAACCATTTATACGTAAAGCCAAAAATTGAGTTTAATTTAAAATTTCTCCAAAATAAGAAAAGATAACAAGACCATCAAATGCAATTCAAATCCTACAAAATAATCTAAATATAGCTTTTAACAATTATTATACTTGGACACAATGTTTGTTCTGAGGTAAAAGAAATCTCTTAGAGGGTGCCTTAAATACGTATTCTTGACTTTTTAAAAGAAGTATAAAGACTTCTATACTGTAAAAATTATTGACATGAATCCTTAAAGTTGCTTATCTCACCTGTACCCTTTATTTATCTTCAATGAGAAAAAGAGAGGAGATATAGAAGAGAAGTAAACTAAACTTCACTCTGGAAACCTGATACTCTGTTAAGCAAAGGCTTGGACATGACAATTTTTATTGATTTCATCTTGGTTTTTCAGAGGGTCGAAAGCTGACATACTTGCTGCCATGACCTGAGTAGACTGCTTTCCAGAAGAGTCAGAAGCAGCAGGCTTTTCTTCCCTACTATCCACAGCGTCTACATGAATAAAGGAATAAACCAGTTTACTTTATCTAACTCCAACGTTAGAGACAAAGAGAAAAAGAGAGTAAATACATTGTGCATAATTACTGTTGAATTGTTAGAGTAAGATCGTAACCATCAGGACTGTGGGATGTATTTTACTTTCTTCTTTTTATGTGTTCATAGTTTTACTTTTAAAATCAGAAATTCAATAGATAAAGATACAGATAGTAAATTTCAAGGAAAATACTGTGTTCTCTATTTGGGTATGGATTAAGTGGGTAAGAGTAGTGGTACGATGCCTATCTCGGCATGGGGCTTACACAGAAGTTCAACGTTTCCAGGCTAGCTTTGAAGCTGACACAAATACTGTCTCAAAGTAGGAGAAAGCAAGAGAAAAACAAGAATAAAACATTAAATTAAACCTCTAAAACAAACAAGCATTTTAACTTTTTATTTTTTTTTGTATGTGTATGTGTGGGCACATACATGCCAAGTGTCATTGTACTCATGTGGATGTCAGAGAGTACTTTTTGGTGCCACTACTTAAGAGTTGTCTAGCCTGTTGTTTTGTTGACAGGGTACTTCAAAGACCTGGAGTTCACCAAGTAGGCTACTCTGTGCTGACCTGTGATTCCCAGGGATCTGCCTGTTCCTGGGCCTGCTACGTGCTGGATTATTAATAGCAAGCCATATTTATATACTTTTTATTTGGTTCTGTGGATTTGAGCTCAAGTCCAAGGCAAATGCCAAACTGAGCTACTCATTCAAATCCCAACCACCATTAATCTAGAGACTCTGTAAGTTATATACAACAATGTTTTATTTGGGTAAAAAAACTGTAAGTTACTATGACAAATGTTATATTTTGTAAAGGAACTGAAACCTTATCATAAAATTCAGGTTGACATTTACATTGTATTTCTATTGTCTGTTGCTCCACTTTAACATAGAAATTAAGCCAGACAAATTTCAGACTTAATCATCTATAAAAAAAAAAGCCAATTTGCATCTTTCTTAAATACTCATTACTTATTAAAGTACTTGTAGATAAAATATGCTTGGACTCTGTGTCAAAATAATATAGAAGGTGTGGAAGTACTGATAACATGATAATCATGTCTATAGATATTATCTATACTGAGTTGAGATGACACTTCTGGAAGGTGAATGTGGATTCAGGGGATTCAAGATAGTATTACGATTGCTTTTAATATTTAAAATTTTTTTTTTTTGTCTTTGAACTGGAGTTAAAGACGACGCCTTTAATCCTAGCACTGGGAGGCAGTCCAGAGGCAGGCAGATCTTTGGAGGTCAAGGCCATCTGGTCTACAGAGTGAGTTCCAGATAGCTGGGACTACAGGGGACCATGTTCATCAAAAGACAAAAACAAAAAAAAAAAAAGATACCCCAAAAAAAAAAAAAAAAAAAAAAAAAAAACCCAAAACAAAACAAAACAAAACAAAAAAACCTGGTAACTTTATTTTGTAAAAGGATAAAAGGCTTGCCTAAAGATAGGATCTATTAAAGTGCACGGAAATCAGTATCTATACCAATCCCTACTGTCCTCACCATGCTCATCTTGCAAACTAATTTCCTCCATGACACTACTAATCTTACCTAGGCCCCCAACACTAAATACACCACATGGCTCAGAGTTCTAGTCTTAGAGAAGAATGTATGCCACCGCGTGCAACTGCAGCACAGTATCAGGTGTACTGACTGAATTCTGATCTGTATTTCAGACTATCTGCATGGTTAATCCCTGTAGAATTATATGCAAATGTTATATTAGCATTTATAAATTCTTCTGCGAGAATGGCCAATTAAAGTTTTCATGGGGTTGGAAAGATGGCTCAAAGGATAAGAGCACTGGCTGCTCTCACAGAGAGCAGGTTCCCAGCACCCACCTGGTGGCTAATAACTATCCCCAAGTGCAGTTCCAAGGGATCCTATGCCCTCTTCTGACCTCCCCAGGCATTGTACAACACAAGTGCACTTATACACATATACATGCAGGTAATACACTCACACATAAAATTTAAAAAAAATAAAAAGTTTTCATTAGATCCTTGATTTAAACTAGCACTTGTTATTTAGAAAGGCTAAGTTTAGAGTAAGTAAAGTACTTGCTCTGTAAAGATTAGGACATGAATTGGGATCCCCAGAACCTGTGTACAAAGATGGGTGCAGTGGTGCACACTAGGAAGCCGAACCTACCTGACAACAGGTGTGAGGCGCCTGAGGCGCGACACCCAAAGCTGACTTCTAAAGGCATGAGCGCACACACGTAGCACATGCTTTTTTACCAACCAACACATGAGTATGTACATACACACAGAAGCAAACAAATGGGGCAAAGTTCAGAATGACCAATCTTAGACCTCAACTATAAAAGCCTTCATTATAAAAAAAGAGATCTCGGGGCTGGAGAGATGGCCTAGCGGTTAAGAGCGCCGACCGCTCTTACAGAGGACCCGGGTTCGATCCCCAGCACCCACATGGCGGCCGAGAGCCGTCTGAAACTCCAATTCCAGGAGAACTCCAGTTCCAGGGGAATCCGAGACCCTCCTCTGACCTCCGCGGCATTGCACGACACGGGTGCACAAACCTGCATGCAGACAGTACATTGATACACATATAGAAATAAATAAAATAATAAAAAAAAAGTCTTATTTTTATTTTTAAAAAAAAAAAAATAATTAAAAAAAAAGGATTTTAAAAATATAAAAAGAAAGACACTCCATACATTTACAGTATTTCAGTCCAATCTCATTATTCTGAGCATATGAACATGACAACATATTATGCCGTTTATTAATTGAATTGTTAAATAAGCACTTGTACCAAGAACTACAACTCCATTGATTTTGGCTAAAAAAAAATCACAAGATGGAAACAGAAGAAAAAGTAACAGAAAAAAAAAATGACAAAAAAAAAAAAAAAAAAAAAAAAATTAAACCAAAAAAAAAAAAAGAAGAAAACGACAAGAAAAGAAACAGGAAAAAATCAAGGGGGTCAGGAAAATCAAGGGGCAGGCTAGGAAGTTTTATTGGCTTAATAGGTAACACACCAGAACTGGGATCCAAATTCCCAAGGGAAGAAGAAAGGACAGGCGACATAAGGCATATCCCTCATCTGTAGGAATGGCAGTACTAGTACCAAGTTACCTAGTTGTAAGGGCAAAACTGATGCAACATTAATGTTATAGTCCTGATCTGATGAAAAAAAACTGTGCTCTTATAATTTGTGAATTCCTTAGACAGGTCTTAGAACTAACTTACCATTTACTTTCAGACTTACTTTTGGATTTTTAGTATATGATGGAGGGTATGTGCGCATCTTTTAGAGGGCATATAAAAATTAAAATGGAAAAAAAAAAAATTAAAGAATAAAAAAAGTAAAAAAAAAAAAAGGAGAATCAAAGGAAAAATATGATACGGAAAAATAAACGCTTGTTTTCACAAAGATATTATGTCTATGATTTAATATAGGTACAATGTATTAGGCTAGTGTAACTTAGCATTTTCTGGATGCCTAACAACCATAACTTAAGGCCCATACCAATTTGGCCAGAGGGGAACCTAAAGGTGATAACTTTGTTCCTTGCCCTCAGAGGTCAACCAAGTCTTAAGGGACTATGCATGGGGGCATCTCTTGAAATGTCCTGCAAATGTTGGTCACCAATCTTCCTGTTTAGGGAGGTCTTAGAGATCCACTAATGGGACTTCAGCCAGTGTCCAGTCTATAAAGGGGAAAGTCTGCTCATGCTTCAAAAAAAGAAGCCTGGTCTAGAAAGACCTGATTTTGTCCTGAGTGGATGGAACTGGTAAATGAAAAGCTGAAAGGAGCCAGGGGCTCCCACCTCCCCCCACAAAAAAAAAAAAAAAAAACCTGAGAGATCCCTGAGGACCAGAGATCCTCAACCGACCTTAAGAAAACAAAAACCTTGGTTAATCTGGGCTAACTATGTGGCCTTAAGTATCCAAAAGGAAAGTAAAACCAGAAATAAATAATCAGTAAGGCCTGAGGAATTATACTTCAGATATAAAACATGAGATCTTAGTAAAAAGACAAAAAGAAAAAAAGAGAGAGCACTGTTTTTTGGCCTGTCTTCAATTCTTACTGGCAAGTGCATCTACTCTGTGGCTGCCACTGCTTTTGCCATTCTTCAAAGACATAAGACACAACTTTTTAACCTTCTAATATGGACTGAAGACTCATGTCTCTCCAAGAATCCTCCAAACATTCAATTAGATGGGGACTACTGAGATACCCAGCTTGTGGACTGAGCAACTATGGGGATTTCAGTCTCATCAGAGTATAGACTGCCATTGTTGGACTACCCGGGTTGTATCACAGAGGCCAGTGCAGGGGGATCAAGACAGGATGCGTGTTTACTGGATTTCATTTGTGGGACCATGGGAGGTAAAGACCCCAGTGTGGAGCACAAGGACAAGATTGATGGTTGTTTGGGCTTGCCAAGGAGAAACCTTCAAATACTTCCTCCTTTAAGGAAAACATGACATCTTTTAGCAAGAAAAGAAAAAAGAAAATCCTCCAATTCAGGTGATATGTGTATATATGTATGTATATATTTATGTATCTATATAACTATGTATATATATACATATATATATTGAAGCAATACAAGTTAGGAGAACAACAACAAAGGAACTGGAAAAAAAAATCTGTAAAGACTCAGAAAAAGACGTAAGACATGTATGGCAGAGTGCAGAAACTTGGGTGGGGTGGGGGGCATGGAAAGGGAAGTGACTCTAAATTCGATTGAGAAATGATGCATGATATATGGAAAAAGTTTAGTAAAAATAAAAAATAAATAAATAAAAAACACAAGACAACAGGAAAGAGAAAGACATAAATAAGCAAGAAGAAGGATAAAGAATGGGAAAACAGGAAGAAGAGAGAAAAACAAAATTCCAAAATTATTTAGAGGCAAAATACTGATTAATAATAACTAAGTCTCAGGGATTTAAGAGACTACACATGCCACTTCTTTTATAAATTATCTTTCTATGACCCTTATTAAGTAGCTATCTTGGTCCATAAAAAGCTGCCATGTTGTAGTTTTAAGCATTTAAAATCATAAGAATACTTTAAATATTTTAAAACTAAGAACAATTATTAAAATATTAATTTTTAAGATGAAATACCTAAGAATATTTTAAAAAAAAACTACTTTCAAGATCTGTTAATAGCCCTTGTCTTTAATTTTTATAAATACTACATGTCATCTTTAAAATGCAAAACAGGGGGCTGGAGAGATGGCCTAGAGGTTAAGAGCGCCGACCACTCTTGCAGAGGACCCGGGTTCGATCCCCAGCACCCACATAGCGGCCAAGAACTGTCTGAAACTCCAATTCCAGGAGAACTCCAGTTCCAGCGGAATCCGACACCCTCTTCTGACCTCCGCGGCATTGCACGACACGGGTGCACAGACCTGCAGGCAGACAGTACATTGATACACATACAGAAATAAATAAAATTAAAAAAAAATATTTAAAATGCAAAACAGTTTTGCTTGGCATATTATTAGGTTTTTTGCTTAAAATACATTTTAAAGTACCTTTTTAAAGTACTAATCTAAAATTATTTTGCACCTGAAACTTGTTACTCTATAGTTCCTAGATTCATTATTTATTACACTAAGGATAGCTCATGAGCCAAAATGATTTGAAACTGACCTAAACAATAAACTGAAGAGTCTAGGCTAAATTGTGAAGGAACTATCACAAGAGTACTAATTACTGATATATTCAGTTATGCAGTCATTTGCATAGCACTATGAATCAATCTAGGGCACTGCACATGCTAAGCAAGTGCTCTACCACCTCACCAAGCCCTGTCCTACCCCAGAGTTCTTTTAAAATGGGATTCCATGCCCTATCCTCTAGGAGGTTCATGACACAATTCAAGAAGCAGTATAATGTAACTTCACGGTAATCCTGACCTATAGCTTTGGGAACACAGCATGAACACTGGCACAGAGGCAGAGGGGCAGAAGGAAGAATAAGAAAAAGTCAACTCTAGTGTGCCATCCTATTCCTACCAAAGAGTCAGTATGGAAACAAAACAAACACAAGTTCTGCAAAATGATATAAGGGCAAGTCAGAACCAAATAAAACAAAACAAACTCACCATTTTCAGGAATACTGGTGGATGGCCCTGGTTCTCCGGGGGGTTCCAAGCTATCCAATAAGCGATTCACTTTATTTCGAAGTTCTATCAATTCTCGACGAAGATATTTCACCTGACTTGATTCAAGGGGTCTTGGCTGACCATTGACTAAAATAGAAGCATCAATTTGTTTGGACTGAGGAGATGAAACTTCAATAAGTGTGCCACTACAATAATATGCATTAAGTAAAAATAGGAGAATCAAATTTTATTTTTAACATTTATTTTGCATGTATATATGTGCAATAAGTACTTGAAAGGAGGCCAGAAGTTAATGTTAAGATAAGAGTCTTCCTCTACTGCTTGTAACTCATTTTTTTTGAATGAAATTCTAAAAAAAAAAAAAAAAAGGCAGAAAGAGGCAGTAAGGGAGGGGTGACAAACAACCAAACCTTACTTTTTTGGAGACAGGGCTTCTCTCTGAACCTGGAGCTCACCAACTGCCTAGACTAGGTTGCCAGTAAGCCCCTAGAATCTGCCTGTCGAAGCCTACCCCAATGTTGAAGTTAAACATGTGTGTCATCATGCCTCGCTTTTACATTTTTGTGTTAATATATAAAATATTAATGCAAGTATTAAAATAAAGTAACTTTGAAATGTAAACAAATCAAACAAGATACGTAGTTGATGTCATTTTAATAATTCTTTTTAAGGAAAGGACAATTTATTGCTAATAGCTTACTTTATAGAAACACTATCATCAATCTTTCTTGATGCCAAACCCATGGCTTATTAACTATGATGGCAAAAAGGCTTACTACAAGAACTACAATAAACCAATACTTTTATGAAAATCACCAAATTAAATTACTTTTAATAAAAATTATGTAACTTCCAAGTTATATTTCATAGTATGCAGTGTTTTTGAAATTAAAAAAAAAAAAAACCTAGTGCATACATATATGTCTTAAGACAAAATATGGCTGACAGGTCTGTTATCCCTCTTGCCTACTTTGGCTTCAAAAAAAACCCAGCTGATCTAAAGAAGTACATCATTAAAAAAGTGCAGAATTTATGAATCCACATCAACACTGTCCTATGACTTTCAATCAAATCCCTTCACCACTGAGTTTTTTATTAGAGAGGGAAGAAAACAACAACAACAACACAACAACAACAACAAGGACACAAGGCTATGAATGCCAACCCCAGGATAGTTCAAAAATTAACCTAAGCTAAAATGCTTTATGCCTTGCTAGGATACCTATATACAAACTCTTGATGCACCTAATTAGGAAAAACACCTATGTGGAAATGATGGTTCAGGGAGATTCCTGGTTAAACATGCTTCAAACATCAAGCCACCAATGTAATCTTTTAGAAGATAATCCACTACTAATTCACATATTCTCAGGTAATAGGATGTCCAATCCAATTTTCTGTACCCATATGAACTAATTACTGACTTTCACTGGGTATTACCAATTTTCTCCAAAGCCTGAAAAGAAAAGCACTTCTGTAGACAAGCCCCGGTGTCACTAGACTCTAGCTTGGTACTCACTTACCAGTGGTTGTGACAGCCTGTCAAACACAAACAATCTAAACCGGAGAAGTTCACTCTGTGCCCATGATAGACTAGATCATGTCAAAATCCAGACAACTATACAAAAACACTAGCCAAAATGACAAAATACCCCTTTATGCTGGCTAATAACAACAACTACTCTGCTTTAAGCAACTGCAGTTATAGCCTCATTCGATTCTTCTTACCTTCTACATAAGCCTTCAGTACAGCAATTATAAAATCAGCCCCACTTCCTGAAAGCATTTATCCACAGTAAAGCCCTACCTCCGTGAACTGGATCCAAAACCCACCTAATACAAGCTCTAGCCCTTCAGATTCTGACACACTCCACTTGTTTTCCCTGGTGTTAATTCTTCATTATTGCACTAGTCAATAAGTGTAACTTTTGTTCAACTACAGGTATGTTCTTGATGATTTTTTTCTGATCTATCTAATCAGAACTTTCAAGTTCCTTATATTAATACTCCTAGCACTGTCCATCAACTGCCATCTCTAAACCCATCATGTCTCTCTTAAGAGTCACCATGCTTTGAATTATATCCAATAAATATTTACATTCCAAAATTATGTTATTTGTTGGGGGGGGGGATGGCTTGGCAATTAAGAGCACTGGCTAAGTTTGCAGAAGACCTGGGTTTGAATCCCAGCACCTACTTGGCGGCTAACAACCATCCATAACTCCAGTTCCAGATCTGACACCTTCTTCTGTTCTCTGTAGACACTGCATACACATGCAGATATAACACTCATACACAAAAAATAAATTTAAATTTTTATTTTAAAAATTACATAATTTTATTAGTAAAACTTTAGGTCTCCAATGAAATAGGCAGAGCATGCAAAAAGGATAAAGTTAGTAAACACCTAGCTCTGACAGCTGGGGCTACAGGGAGACCCTGTCTCAAAAAGACCAAAACAAACAAACAAACAAAAAATCATAACATTTTCCCATCCATCTTCCTGATCATTAGTAATATAGATATTAAATCTCTTAAGTCATCTTGAAATTTAATGTCTTACTTCATAATTTTAAATAATATTCTGCACTTGTCCTGTAAGAATTCTGTCATATTAGATTTATCTGTCCTATATGACTGTAGCTGGGATTTTAGTTACAGATATGTGTGCATGAGGTACTTTGGTTGTATTTACCACCTCTCTCCTTTGCCTAATATTTCCTCTTCTACTTCTGTATATTCCACATATTAAAAAACATGAAATACTTGTCTTTCTTAATATGGCTTATCTCAATATGATTTATGTGTCTAATTCATCCACATTTCTGCTAACTTGTAATTCTTTCATTTGAGGGAAAACAGCACTTGTTCTTTACGACATGCTACATTGAAGAATCCCTTTTTATTTCTAGTTTGCTGTGATTTTTAACACGACTGAGATGCAAATGTTTCTACCTACAGAGATATCTCAGTTTTTTATATACTTACTTTGGTAAAGGAAAGAAGTTGATTCTTTAAATTTACTTTATATTTTCCTGAATTAGAAATCTTGGCAATGGTCTGTTTTAATATTCACTGCTGAATCTGATGTGTTATTATTTAATATTTTTATCTACACTATAAGTGTCACTGGTCTGCATTTTTCAGGCTTAGTTTCATGCTAAGGTTATAGTAACCTAATAAAATGAGTAAGTATAGATGCCCTATTCATTTTTATTGAAATTTTTATGTGCTTCATACATAATTTTTCAGTCAGTCTTAATCGCCTTTATACCCGCTTCTCCCTAGGCACCCCCTCCACCCCCCAGTTCGCACATTTGGTCACTTGTACTATGGGGTCCATTGTGCCAAATGACTCTGACTCCTCAGTGCCAGTTCATCCCCTGACCTCTCAGCAGCCTATCCAGAGTCCTTTTCCTAAAGAAGGCTAGTTCTTCCTCATTTGACCACCATCAGCTTCCAATATTTCTTCAGCCAAGGTTGGGCTCTGCTACCCATTTCAGCAGTTCTGTGTTGGGTTTTTGTCCATCTGAGCTTGCATGGGTCTTGTGCATGCTGATACCAATGGTGTAGGTTCATATGAACAGGGTCCCAGGGGCTTACAGGAGTCATTTGGTCATGCATCACCTCCCTGGCTCTTACACTCTTTCTGCCCTCTCTTCTGCAATGTTCCCTGACCCCTGGGTGGGTGACACTAGCTGACTATAGGCAGCCTGTCCATGGAACTACACTCTGCAGACTCCTATTCTTCACGCTTTGGCCATTCAGGCCCTTTTCAGTTCCAGATCTTCTGTTGCAAGGGAAGTTCCCTTAACAAGAGTTAAGAGGTAGTTAATGCCTTATTGGGTCCTGGTTGTATGATGCTTGGGGTTTATGTGTAGAGGATGCATTGTATATGTGTCACCTAGCCATGAGCAACTCACAGGCCATGTCTGTGTATCCAATTGTGGGACTCTGTACTATTCTCATCTGGTGCAAAAGAAGCCTTCTTCTCTGAGTGGTGTCTGGGACATTTGTCTATAAATATAAGGATGCTTTTTTTTTTTGTAGTTAGTAAGATATTGCCTTAGCCTAGGGATATGTCAACCTTGGGGATTTCTCTAAGATCTATGACTGCTTCAGCTGTATGCATCTGGCTATGTTAACTATATCACACATAAGTTTCCCCCCACTGGGTGGACTTTAGGTCCAATTGATTAGCCACTGATTTCCCCCAAGATAAAAGTGCCACTATTGTACCGATGGCATATGCCATGCTGGTCACTGACATGGATATTTGATCTTGGACCTCTGACTGATGCTCTCCCTTAGCAGCTTGCATAGTGCTCTCCAAAGCTATGGAGCTCACCTTCAGGGGAGGTGGCTTCCAGGTCAGATCCAGCTCCACTGCTCAAAACCTGGTCTCCAAAGTATGTTCTGTCTTCAGCAATCGGGTCTTACCTTCAGGTTCCGGGAGGCAATCAAGGACTGGGGCAATAGGCCTTGGGAGTCTCTTGGACTACCCTGGCCAATGACTCAAAGGAAGGCTTTTCCTGTCTGGTACTGTTTTTTGTTATGTAGCCTTCATCTTTGCATATGGACTAATGTAGAGGTATTGTATGTGTCATTTGTCAACAGATTATTAGACTAATATGATTCTCACAGGGTTTTTACCCCATCAAAGCATTATTTCTCTCTCCCCTTACCTGTCTAGTCCTCCTTCCATGTCTTCTCCATTTAAAGTATCCCCATTTCCCTTGATACTGCCAGTGGCCTATGTTTGGTCCCACTTCTCTTGGGCTCCTTATTTTCCTTTATCCCCACCTTTCCTTCTATAACCCTTCCTCTCCCCTCCCATTTAGATACCTTGATTTTATCCATTTCTCTGTAACACGTGGCTATTCATTCTTTAAAACAGTTTGTTGTTTTTTTTAATTTTATTTTTGTATGTGTATGAATGTACTGTCTGCATGTAGGTTTGTGCACCCGTGTTGTGCAATGCCGAGGAGGTCAGAAGAGGGTCTCAGATTCCCCTGGAATTGGAGTTCTCCTGGAATTGGAGTTAGAGATGGTTCTCAGCAGCCATGTGGGTGCTGGGGATCGAACCCTGGTCCTCTGCAAGAGTAGTTGGTGCTCTTAACCGCTAGGCTATCTCTTCAGCCCCCTAAAACAGTTTGTATAACAGAGATCATCTCTTAAAAAAAAATGGTCTTAAAAAATAAAAAGAAAATATACTTTATCAGTTTACTACTAAATAGTTTTGATGATTAAATAACAAAATACATTAAAAGTTTGGAGCAGAGCTATCAGAATGTTAAGAAATCGGGTCCTTTAAGAGATTCCTTGTCACTATGTCATCATTTCTATCATATCCAATAAGCATTCTGCCTTGCAAATTTACTAGTCCTAAGACAAAACAAAATCTAAGATTAAATTTATCTTGTATCTGTTTTTATTAGTAATATTTTTAGCCTATCTGCTTATTTATTTTTTGCAGTGTTGGAGCTGGAAGCACAGTCTTTGCACATTGGAAGCAAGTATTCTGCTACTGAACTATATATTCCAGTCCTGTCCTTAAGTCTTTACTCCTTGAAAATAATACCTAATGTATCAGGCTTATGCTAAGCCCTGAGAAGAAGTAAATATATACATATACAGGGAAGATAATTACAAGTTCTTAGAGAACTCAGATGTAGTTTTAAGACTCTAATTACTTCTAAATAATGACATAAAATATTACTATTTATGGTAACAAAGCAGATACAGAATTTAATACATGCCAACTTTCTATTAATGTTCCCTAAACATAAATATCCCAAATATTTGAAAATTCTGATATTACAAAATTAGAACTATACTAGTCTTAATTAAAAATTTCCAAGTTCTAGCTCCTCTTAAAAACAAAATAATTTTGGGGCTAGAGAGATGGCTCAGCAGTTATGAGTTCTAGCTCTACAACTGCTCTTGTACAGGACCTGGGTTTGATTCCCAGCACCCACGTGGCGGCTAAGAACCATCTTTAATTCCAGTTTCAGGGGAATCCGACGCCCTCTTCTGACCTCTGTGGCACTGCATGACACGGGTGCACCAACCTACATGCAGACAGTACACTCATACACATAAAAATAAATAAATTGATTAATTAAAAAAAATTATAATCTTGTTTTCTCAAATCAAACTTCTATCACTTTCTTTATAAGAAAGTTTCAGGTCTTCATCTGAATGCAAATAATTTAAGTATCTTTAATGTGTTTTCATGTAACTCAGCCATTAAAAGGAAAAATAGCCAATACAAATAAAAATATAATCAACAGTAGATTCATTATAAAGTTTGTCACTGCCTGTAACTCCAGCTCCAGAAGGGTCTGGTGCCCTCTTCTGGCCTCTGCAGGCACTACACTCATGTGGCAGACACACATGAACACAACACCTATATAGACCCTGTCTCGAAAAGACCAAAAAAAAAGAAATATAAAGTTTGTCACTCACCAAATAATGTCAGTTTCAGAATTCTACTACATTGGATTGCAAAGGAAAGGTCAGAACTATCAAAAATTGTTATAAGATCTCCATCTGAAATTAAAAAGGAAAAATTCAGATTTAATAGTAGTAAACTAAGGCGTATAAAAATTTTAAATCAAGATGTAAATCAAAGCAAAATTAAAATCTTCCATAAAAATCTTTAAGTAACATCTAAAAAATATTTGTTAAGATTACTAAACATTTGTTTACTACCCTTTAAGTATTCATCACATCCTCACAAGAACATGCAGCACAGGTTAATAATCATGTACTAACTGCTACTCCTCACTACATGTGTAATATCACCACTGATTATCAGTCTGAAATCTTTCCAATTAAAAACATTTAAATATGTCTATTAAATATGAAAGTAACAAGGATTCTCAAGGTTCAAATCTTAATTCTTAATAAAATAAACTGACACACACAGAAGGGAACTCATATATAACAATAACACAAGAGTTTACAGAATTGTTTTAATGAATAAGCAGAGTGGATGACTCTTTTAGATCATTAATCAGGATGACACCAAGATGAAACTAGAATCTTCTGCAGAAAAGTATTTTCTTAGGTAAATAAATATAGAGTATACAGAAGATGGAGATCCCGTAAGATGCCAAAGACAAATAATACTATAATTACCATATCAATTCCATGCTTCAAAAGGCTAGGGAAATTGTTTTCCAGAAAAAGAGCAAGAAAAAAACAGCAACAGTGGAGTCAGTTGACATCTCTTCAGGTCAGGGGGAGGTTTCGTCCTGAAGAGGTCTACTGTACTGACTTTACAAGCCAGGAAGATTTTATTTATTATTTTATTTATTTATTTATTTATTTATTTATTTATTTATTTATTCATTTATTTATTTATTTATTTTGTATGTGTATGAATGTACTGTCTGCATGTAGGTTTGTGCACCCGTGTCGTGCAATGCTGTGGAAGTCAGAAGAGGGTCTCAGATTCCCCTGGAACTGGAGTTAAAGACGGTTCTTAGCCACCATGTGGGTGCTGGGGATCAAACCCGGTCCTCTGCAAGAGCAAGGCAGATTTATTTTAAACAAAGATGTCAAAACCAGGCATAATTGCACACCTTATAACTGCTTTTAGATCTTTATAACCGGACCTACTTCCTCTAACACACACACCTAATGTTCAATTCTCAGGGATTCCACTCATAAACTATTTTCAAGAAAATATAAATACAAAAAGAATGAAACTTCCCATAATCCCATAATCTGTCTTTTTCTTTCCTTGAATCTGACAACAATGAACATCTCTGATGTAGGAATATTACTGTCCTTCTACTCTAGTTACTAACAGACCATGGAACAAAAATCTGAATTATTAAAAATACTTTTTACAAACCATATACATAGAAATATGACATCATCACTGGAGAGAAGACCACTGTCAATAAGGTACAAACTACCAACAGACCCATTCGTATTTTGTAGGACTATGAACTAAGAATGGCTTCTATTGGGCTGGAGAGATGGCCTAGCGGTTAAGAGCGCCGACTGCTCTTACAGAGGACCCGGGTTCAATCCCCAGCACCCACATGGCGGCTGAGAACCGTCTGAAGCTCCAATTCCAGGAGAACTCCAGTTCCAGGGGAATCCGAGACCCTCTTCTGAACTCTGTGGCGTTGCACAACACGGGTGCACAGACTTGCATGCAGACAGTACATTCATACACATACAGAAATAAATTAATAAAAAAAAATTTTTTTTAAATAAAAACAAAAAGAATGGCTTTTACATTTTTGAAGGCAGTAAGACCGAGGGAGGCTTTATATATGACACACGAATGCCTTTTCTATGATACTTCATAGAAAATAATTCACTGATCCTTCCCCTAAATGAGAATGGGGGAGAAAAGAGAAACTGAGTCATTTTAAGATATGCTATGTTCAAGGCAAAAGCAGATTATCACAAAAGACTTATTTTGAGTTAAGGTGCTGGGATGTAGCTCAGTGGTAAAGTGCTTGTAGTAGTCAGGAGGCCTTGGATGTGGTCACAAGCCCAGCGGGGTAGAGGGGTAACAACTGACAAAATTAAAAAAAAACAAATTGGATTGTACAAGAAAGAGAATGAAGCATTAGACTAAGGAATATGCTTGAAAGTCATAGAGGTGAAACTATATTATCAACAGATGAGATTTCTAAAGAAAAGGAGAGAGAACACGAGTGATTCTCAAAAATCAGTTTTGGGTACTCATGGATATGTCACAGAAAAGAATTAAGACAAGTAGATGGTAGCTAAGCTGATCACTAGCTGATTTACCTTCCCTTTGTGCAGTGTAAGTTGTACAAAAATGGCAACAGAGACATGAACAATTTCCATCTGCATCTTAGCAAAGTCATGTGACTGGATTCTGGCCAATGCAATATAGGTAGAACTAACACCACCCATGTAAACGTCTTCTGGTGCTGTTGGTCTATCTGCACGCTTGATGTACATGCTCAAAGTGAGTAAGCCAAATGTTGTAGATAACACAGTTTGTCAGCATGAGTCAGAAAATGATTTTTTGAATGAACCAGTAAGATTTCTATAATAATAACTGTCATGACTTAAGCCAGTCTTCACAGAGAAGCAGTTATTAGTTTTACAAAGAAAATCAGGTCAAGCACAGTGCTAGAGACATTGAGGGATAACAGTATTTCACAAAGGACAGTGTGGACAGCAAAGCTAAATGCCAAGTTCAAGATGAAATACGCAATTCTAATAGTAAAAAAGACACTGGTAAACACCAAAAAAGCAAATTTCAATAGCAATCTTAATAAAGAGGTCTAATTAAAGAATAGAGAGTAAGAGCTGGAGAGATGGCTCAGTGGTTAAGAGCACTGGCTGCTCTTGCAGAGAACACAGGCTTAATTCCCACCAACCACATGGCAGCTAACAACAATCCATAACTCCAGTTCCAGGGAATCTGACCTCCTCTTCTGACCTCTGTGGGCACTGCAGAACACTGGTGCACTTACATACATTGAGGCAATACATTCATACACATAAAGTAAATTGGGCAGAGGCAGGCAGATCTTTGTGGGTTCAAGGCCAGCCTGGTCTACAGAGTGAGTTCCAGGACAGCTGGGGCTACAGGGAGACCCTGTCTCAAAAATACCAAAAAAATAACATGGGAAAGATGTATTGAGACCACACATGCAAGCGTACAGATGGCCTCTGGAATACCAGAAAGTGTTACCAAAGGCCACTAAACCAATAAAGCAAATACGGGTCTCCTTGAGTCAAGCAAGACTCCACCGTCAGCACCAGCTACACCTCACCTGCCTGGAAATACTGTGCAGCAGAGGCAGCCATATGCCTGTATATCCCAAACCTAATTAGCTATTGGCTCTCTCCTTGGAGGAATAACCCATGGCTGATGCCACAAGCTTATATCCTCTACAGGTTAGGAGATGTTATAAGCCACAGTAAGACCCTGTCATATTTAACAGGAAAAAATGTAATTCATGGATTAA
>VZQC01011911.1:0-237010 GCA_009823505.1 Rhizomys pruinosus | reverse complement strand
AAAAAAAAAAAAAAAAAAAAAAAGTTAAAAAATATTAAAAAAATAAAAAAAAAAACCTATTCTCTGTGGCCAACTGAGTCTTGAAGTCTTGAAGCAGGTAATAAACTGACAATGTACCATTAGCATAATTAGCATAATTCACATTCTCAACACAGAAAGTTGTTTCTGCAACAAAATACCACATCTGGCCTGGCACAACAGATCACACCTGCAATCTAAGCATTTGAGAGACTGAGGCAAGAGGGTCACAAGTTCCATGCCAGTCAAAATAATAAAGACATCTGTTTTTGTTTTCTCATATTCAGAGAGCAGAGAAATTCTTTTTCATTCAATAATACTGGGGCTGGAGACATGGCTCAGTGGATAGGACCACTGACTGCTCTTGCAGAGGACTTGGGTTCAATTCCCAGCACCCACATGGCGGCTAAGAACCGTCTTTAACTCCAGTTCCAGGGGAATCTGACGCCCTCTTCTGACCTCCGTGGCAATGCATGAAACAGGTGCACCAACCTACATGCAGACAGTACACTCCTAAACATAAAAAATTAAAAAAATAAATAAATACACACTAAGAATCTCTTTCACTTTAGGAAATATAAATGAAATATGGACAGAAGGAAAGAAAGAGTACTTGAAAAAAATGCACGAGAATGTCTGATAATTAAAATTCCCTTCCCGTGGGGCTGGAGAGATAGCCTAGCAGTTAAGAGCACCGACTGCTCTTGCAGAGGACCCGGGTTCGATCCCCAGCACCCACATGGCGGCTAAGAACTGTCTATAACTCCAATTCCAGGAGAACTCCAGTTCCAGGGGAATCCGAGACCCTCTTCTGACCTCGGCAGCATTGCACGACACGGGCGCACAAACCTACAAGCAGACAGTACATTCATACACATACAAAAATAAATAAAATAAAAAAAAAATTCCCTTCCCGTAAATCACATTTTAACTTACCAAGAAGTTGTATAAACTGTACGAATATCTTATTTAAAAACAGTGGCCACTCAAGGCTGAGAAAGGGGCAGACAGTCCAGTGACAAATGGACAGAAGAACATAATAATGCCTAGACCTTAAGCACCACAATGTTAAGATATCCTTACCTTCATCTTTATACTTTATTGTGACTTCATCATTACTCAGAAGTTTTCCTCTGAAAACTCGCTGCATCATTAGCACTAATTCATCATAAGTAATATCTTCATTATGAATGGGAATTCGTCGAATATCCTCCCCAAGTTGAGCTTTGATAATTAGCTTCCCACTTAGGTCCAACTGTCCATTCATGGTGGACTCCAGGATGTTCTATATATACAACTCTAAAAGAAAAAACTGATGAAAATAGTTTTGCTGATTAAACAAAGAAACACTTTAAAATTTCAGAACAGAGATATTAGAATGTTAAATTATGCCCTTTTAAGAGATTCCTTGTCTCAGCATTAGCATGTTATAAATGGTCAGGAAGCAACTTTATTACAAATACGCGTTGTATATTTGTCATAACCCAGAACTAATCTCTATTATCGTTTTACCTGTATACATCACTGCTAATCATTTGTCTAAAAACAAATTCCTGATCTTTTGCGCCAAAGCTGCCTCTCCTCAAGTTTTCCACACCTTTACTGGCAAGTCTTTCCTTCCAATTTCTCAAGGCATTAAAGCCTTGGCTCTTCCTTTTTCTCACACTTTACATCAAAGTGCCAAAAAAACCTGGTTAACACTTTGAAATTATCTTGGGAATCCAACCAATTCAGTAACTTCACTGCTATCAACTGAATCCAATTCAACATATCTAAATTATCAAAAAACAGTCATTAAATGGTCTGCCTATTAACCTTTGTCCACTTTTATTACTTTCATCAAACCAGAGTTTTCCTCTTAAATAAAATCTATTATGCTCAGAACCTTCTAATGGATAGTCACTAAAAAGGAAAAACCTGTCATGACCCAATCTCCAGCCTAGTACTTAACCATATTTCCTAGTCTTTCCCTCTTCACCCTCCAACAGCAAAGCCTGAAGTTCTCCACCCCAACTCCAGGCTTCATGTTCGGTGCTCCTTTTGCCCTGGACTCTTGTTACACCCTCACATGATCTAGATCTCTAACTAAATGCCATTTTTATCAGGTTTTCCCCTAAAAATCTGATTTAAAATGGTCCCACATCACTATTGTCTCAACCTGCTTCATTTTCCTTCAAACCACTCAACACTATTAGACATTAAAATCTTATTCTTTTACTGTCCTCTCCACTAGAAGGTAGGACTTGTTTACTTAGTCTTCCCAGGAACTATGACTGCCTTGCACATGACAGTTACTCAAAGAGATGATGGCTACAAAACTGTTAACTGTAACTAATACTAACCAAGAAAAGAAAGCATGTATAAACACGAAAGCAGAACCCCTATTTTCTCTAAAATAAGATCTCAAGAGTATTATTTTTGTAACTTCCTATTTGGGGAACTTGAAAAGACAAATGATATTCTCCTGAACTTTCTCACAAGACCAACCACTATCAAGCTACATAATTTCATTATTCTGCCAAGCCACAAAGGGCCTATTTAGGATCAAATAACAGATTCATCCCTTTTCTAGTGCAAGAAAGTCCTAAACATGTTAATCTAAGGATACAGGCCATTCTTATCATCAACTCTTCTGCATGTTCCAAGCAAATGAGCACTCAGAGCCCATTAAGTTGTCCTAAAACCTCCTACTGGTCATTTTGATCTTTTATACTGGCAACTTTTTGTTTTCTTCCCTAAAATCTATTTAATCTCCATCATCACACTGCAATTACTCATTCTGGCCTTTTTCTTCTACATGTGGAAAAGCACTAACTTGCCCACCAAACTATTCAACGTGAAAATATAAATGTCCCAATATTCCTCATATAAATGATCCAGTCTTTCCAGTTAACTACTCCTTCAGTGAAACACTCCTTTCACCATCCTCTGGCCAGATAGCGTTTTTATGAATAAGTCTGTAACAAAATGGGGTATTAAAAGCAGGCCAACTATAAGGTCAATGCAGAATAAAATTAACTATGGTCCACAATCTAGATGCCATATTTATCTTAATGAAAATCAGGAGTTTTTGATCTGCCAATCTCATAATGGACTTCTCATAAAGACTGTGATGAACTGAAACCTCTACACAACCAAATTGGTCCTCTGTAGTCAGGAAACATTTACAGAATACCTACTATGTGTCAGGCTCTTAAGTATATTAACTTTAACAAGATGGCAAATATTCCATGTTTTCATTGGCAGCCTAAGAGGATCTTTCAATAATTAGTGAGTTTGCTGCCGTCTATGTACAGGCTGTACAGATTAAAGACTAAAGACCACTGTTAAGTTTCAGTAAAATGTTATTATCTATTACCACCAGTGCCTAAAATAGTATCTGGCATATGAAAGTTATGTAAAGAATTTTTTTGTTTTCTGCACAAAGGACCAATAAGCAACAAGGAAGTTCTCACAAAAGCATCTGAAGCAAGCTGGATCAAATCAGTTAAATTAAGCCATTTTGTCGCCAGGCGTGGTGGTGCACGCCTTTATTCCTAGCACTCAGGAGGCAGAGGCAGGTGGATCTTTGTGAGTTCAAGGCCAGCCTGGTCTACAGAGTGAGTTCCAGGACAATCTGGGGCTACAGGGAGAAAAAAAAAAAAAAAAAAAAGAAACAGGAAAAAAAAAAAAAAAAAAAAAAAAAAGCCATTTCATGGTACCTTCTTTTTGTGGCCAAGAGGGATCCTCCCATTAGATACACTCCTAATTAAGACAAAGTTTCAACATCAAATATACTTGATAATATGCTCTCTGATTCGACGGGGAAGTAAGCACTCGGCTCCAATGAACCTCAAGACTAAAGTTACTTGTCTTTGTATCTGCAATGGATGGCCCAAATTCACTTCTGGCGTTTCCTACTAACGAAATTTTCTTTCGTTTTTGCTAAAGGCTGTCTCTCATTAGTGTTCTCAGGACAATACCCACGAGATTATTTTCCCTCCCACGGGAGCATCTCATCCACACAGCTGTCAATTCTGGTCCTCTTTTTCTCTGTCAAGATAGAGATTAATTAGTTCCTAGGACTGTGGGTCGGATCCCTGCAGTACTACCCTCCTATCTTGTCCCTGGACTCTGCAGTCCAGAAGTGACTCAACCACTAACTTGCCCTCCTGGCAAGAACAAGTTTTCTGAGTATTGGGATAAGCAGACATGGGAAGGACACAGAAAATCTGACCCCTACACTAGGGTCTAAGTTCAGTGGTCAAATCTCTGGTTCCCAGGGTGTGGTACACACCTTTAATCCGTAACTTAGGAGGCAGAGGCACAAAGATCTCTCTGAGGCCAGTCAGGTCTACATAGTCAGCTCCAGGCCAGTTGAGGCTAAACAACAGTTGTGTCAAAACAAAACAAAAAAACCCTGTGGCTCCACTTACTCTGAGAGTAAGGCCCTAATCAAATTCAGAAGTGGTTTCTAAGGCACCTTCTGAAAACAGCAGTTTCCTTCAAGAAATCCTAAAGCAAATAAATCTTTGAGTATTCCAAGACAAGAGGCCTCAAATCTGTCTGACCAAAAGCACTGAAAAAAGATGGTAAAGATTTTAACTAGTAGCTATGTGTGCTCAAGTTCTCCAAGGCTTACCTTCATCGCATGCAAAATGAGAATAACTAAATTTGTATGATCCTAGGAATGATTTCTCAAGATCCTGTATCCATAATTCTTCCTACAGTGCCCAGAAAAACAAAACTTAGTTAACTACCCTCATCCTATAAAAATGAGCTGGGCCTCCAAACATTCGATTATGCACGACATAGTCCAAGATTGAGGTTCCTTTTTTGTGATTTCCCCAATCAATTTACACCCTCAGGGGCCACCACTCTCCACCTTCGAAGCAGCTCAGTGGGTAGGGTACGAACGTTCCAGACCTTCAAGCCCCTTTTTTCTATCTAGGCTCAGTCGATCTTTGGAACTAGGGAGACCAGGAACAGCGAGCGTGTCTGCAGGCCCAAGCGCACCCAGGCAGGCAGGTAGGCACTCAGGCAGCACCCCCTCCATTCCCCTCCCCTCCCCCGCACGGGGGCTTCCCCTTCTCTACTCAAAGCCCCTGTCCACCGCCCCACCCCCACCAGCCGGGCGCTGGGAGGTTACAGACGCTCTCCCTGGTCCCCCGGCCTTCTCCAGGCCCGCCGTACCCGCTGGCCGAGGCCGCCCCTCTTCGCCGGGCTGCGCTGGGGCCCGGCCGCTGGGAGGTCTCCGGGCTCCGGAGTGCTGTAGAGAGGCCGCGGTCACGGCCGGTCGGCTGTCCTTCGCGGCCTCGCTGAGCTCGCAAGCTGTGCAGGCCCGGCCAATCGCACACACCCAACAAGCCTAGCGAGGGCCTGGGTCCAGTACGTGGCGGTGGGAAGAACAGGGGCGGGAGCAAAGAAAGAAATCTGTACTGTTGCCCCGCCTCTAGGCGCGCAGACCAGCTCAGAACGCATGCGCGGCGCCGGGAGGCGGGGGGCCGGAGAAGACCTGGCGCATCTGGCGACCCGCCCCACGTCCTTACTGGATGGCCGGACTAGGAAGTGAGAGCTGGACCGGGGTACGCGTGCGCAGCGGCTCCCCAGGCACTTCCGGTTTTCCTGAAAGCGAGTATTTCCCGTCTCTAGGCCGTGGGCGGGGCGTAGTCAGCTGTTCCGGAGTTTTTCTGAGAGACGAATGAAAACTGCTTCTGTTCATGGCGGGGTTGTCTTGGGCTGCTGACTAAAGGCTGCTGAAATTCGGCAAGTCCTTCACTTACCCTTTTCCCGCCTTCTTTGTACAAATCCATTCATTCATTCATTATTGGGAGCCCACGCTTTGCCTGCACTGTTGGGAATGGTGATGAGTCAGTTTGTGAAGGAGGAGTTGAAGGTATATTTAGGAAGGCCTACAGCCTGGTACTGGTATCAAAGGCAAAAGCTCAGGAACGAAAGCCAAAGGATTCCAGAAGGCTCTTGGAGGTTAAAGATTTGAACATACCCTACATACGATTAAGTTTATTTTTACCTTATACTTGAGACGTGCTGAGCATCAGGCTGAACCCTGAATTTTGGAGAGGTGGTTGATGTGTGTATGTAGGAAAGGGGCTTTGTAGAAGTTGCAAGTACATTTGCCTTTAAAAAGTTGACTAAAGGGGGGCTGGAGAGATGGCCTAGCGGTTGAGAGCGCCGACCGCTCTTGCAGAGGACCCGGGTTCGATCCCCGGCACCCACATGGCGGCCAAAAACCGTCTGAAGCTCCAATTCCAGGAGAACTCCAGTTCCAGGGGAATCTGAGGCCCTCTTCTGACCTCCGCGGCATTGCACAACACGGGTGCACAAACCTGCATGCAGACAGTACATTCATACACATACAGAAATAAATAAAATTAAATTAAAAAAAAAAGTTGACTAAGAAGCCACACCTTTTCAAACCCACCTGTCTGCAGTTTACAAGACACTCCTAGAGAACTGGGCTAAAGTAAATTTAGGAGTTGGTACCCATGCTCAAAGGGGTCTTCAGCTCCTCCTGGAACATGCTGTTTGTTTTTAAGGACAAGATGCTCATGCATTATTTAAGTAGGAAAATACTGTAAGAAAATTTTCAGCCTACCTTTAGAGGCAGATTTTAAACGTGGTAAGAAATTAGAGTTCACCTTGCTGTTGTCTCAAGTCATGGTAACTGAGACTCAAATTCTCAGGCTAGAATACTTACCTGCTCTGTTGTTACCAAGTGAGTACTAGGCCCAAATAAGTCATCTTCCTGTATTATCACAAAGCCTAGAAGGCCTCAATTATTATATCATGGTTTCATAGCAACTTATAGCAAAGTCCAACAAATTATAAGGGTCATACTTTACATGTACAAAACTCCACTGGAAGAACAATACAGATAAGAACTGTAATATAGGTCCCCAGAAAATAGCTTGTAAGAGATAGCAGCATTAGATCATTTCACTCTGCTTCCCTCCCTCTCTACTCTCTTTATCCTCCATTTAAGAGAGAGCATATCAAACAATGGGGTTTTCAGAAACATGAGCTATGTTCTACAAATGATTTATAACTGTTCTCGCCTTCTGAAATAACAGATCCTTAAAAATTAAGCTTAAAATTTTACAAACTGCTTAAAAATTGGCATTGTAAAATGGCTCAACCATCTTGAAAAACAACTTGGCAGTTTTTTAATAAAGGTACATATACAATTACTCTATTGTAATTCTTTGAGGTATTTTAAGAGAAAAGAAAATTTCAACACAGATTTCAAGACTGGTATAACAATTTTATTCATAATGTCAAGATTACATAGTTTTATTTTTTTATTTGTTTATTTTTGGTCTTTTTGAGACAGGTTCTCCCTGTAGCTCCAGCTGCCCTGGAACTCCCCATGTATACCAGGCCAGCCTTGAACTCACAGAGATCTGCCTGCCTCTGCCTAGTACTGGGATTAAAGGTGTGAGATACCACGCCCAGCTTGTTTTATTTTTATATTAAGGAACAAACTCACAATTCCTTAAGTAGATGAGAATTCCAGTGAATAAAATTGACAGAAGAGACATAGTTGGATTAAAATTGACAGAAGAGACATAGTTGGATGGGGAAAAAAGTTGATGGGAAGAGTTCCCATGTGGCTGTTGTATTTAGAATATGCATGTGTCCCCAAATATTCATACCCTGGAAGGTCATTCAGCAGTGTGGTGATGTGGGGAACTATATCAGTTTATTGCTTTCCCTACAATGTTACATATTGAAATGATCTAAATAGATAATGTGGAATCAAGTTATTAAATTATGTCATATGCAATTATTATGAGGTTTACAAATAGTAAAAATCATAATTTATTGTTAGAATTATGTAAAAATATTGAGTATTAAAAAACTACAGGGAATATGGAAAAGCAGAGAATGTGGTGAGTTAAGGAATTGTGAATTTTGCTTTTATACAGGTATGATTTATGAATATTATTAAACAGCTCATTAGAGTATAATGAACAAATTATATGTTTAATCTATACAAAAGATACTTTGATATATGATTGTCACGTTCATATAACGATCTCCTCTCAGGTGGATTTGTGTGTGCGTGAAAGCGCATAAACATGTGGTAAAAACACTTTGAGGTCTACCCTCAGTGAATTTCAGTAACACATTATTATTGACTATAATGACCAAGCCCATGCTGCCATGTATTAGAGCTCTGAAACTAATTCATCTTGTAGATGAAAGTTTGTGCCCTTTGACAATGACAAATGTACCCCTCCCCCAGTTTACCTCCCAACCTCTGATAATAGTATTCTACTATATTTTAGACTCCACATAGATGTGAAATTCTTCTATGTCTGGCTTATTCCACTCAACCTGTTATCCCAGAATAATCCACATTGCTCCAAATGGCAGTGCCACTTTCTTTTCTGATAATAATATTACATTGTATATATAGTATATAAAATCCCAATTTATGATGGTTTTCCATAAGTTTCTGTTTATGATACTGCAAAAGAAATATGCATCCAGTAGAAATTATGCTTCATATCTGAATTTTTATCTTTTCCTGAGCTAGTAGTATGTGATATGATAATCTCAAAATGTTGGGCATCGGAAGCAAGCAACAATTCCTGGTAAGCCATATAGTTATGACGGTAAACAAATTATACTGCACAGGGTATCATAAAATATTCAACAAATTACATGAGATACTTTACACCTTAATACTTTACATAGAAAATGAGTTTTAGGCTAGATGATTTTCTCCAAATCCAGTAAATGTGAGTGGTCATGTTCAAGGCAGGAGAAACTTGTTTGGTATGTTAGCTCTAGGAAGTACCTTTCAATTCATAGTATTTTAATTTTCCATGAGTTGATAAGGAGGTAAACTCATCATAAATAGCATCTATATATAATGCAACTTGTTTATCTATCAAAAACCCAGCACATACCTTTAATATGGTGAATAATGCTACCTAAACATGGCAATACAGATATCATTATGAGGTCCCAATTTCATTTCTTTAGGGTGTGTACCAAGCAGAAGGACTGTTGTATTTCACATTAGTTAAAAATAGGAGGTTTTTTGTTTTGTTTTGTTTTTGAGAGGAGGTCTCACTATAGCCATAGCTGTCCTGGAACTTGCTATGTAGACCAGGCTGGCCTCCAACTCACAGAAATCAGCTTGCCTCTGCCTCAGGAGAGCTGGGATTAAAGATGCAGTAGTACCACACATGACCCCTATTTTTAATTGTTGAGGGACATCCATACTGTTTTCAGTAATGGCTATGCCAAGCTACACTCTTACCAACAGTAAGCATAGTTCTCTTTGATGACATCTCGGCCAATATTTATTATTTCTTAGAGCCCTTTTTGTAACAGCCACTTTTTTTGGTCTTTTTTGAGACAGGGTTTTCCTATAGCCCCAGCCATCTTGGAACTTATTATGTAGACCAGGCTGGCCTCAAACTCATAGAGATTCACCTGCCTCTGCCTCCCAAGCTGGGATTACAGGGTGCGACACCATGTCCAGCCTGTAACAGCCACTTTAGCAGCTGTGCAGAGTGTTCATTCTGGTTTTGATTTCTGTTTCACTTTTTTTTCACCTATTAGCTATTTCTTATCTTTGGAAAAATGTCTATGTAGGTCCTTTGTTCACCTGTTAATCAGATGATTTCAGCTGTTGATTTGTTTTGTAATTCATTGTACATGAGTATCTATTAAAATGGAAATTTGCTGTCTCTGAAACTTAGCCCCCAGCAACTCCTTCATTGTGGTGAGTGTTTTCAGGCCTCATCTTTGGAGCCAAGAATATTGGTCATGTTAATGAGGTTCCACAGAAGCCGAGATTTCCCAGGGTCGACAAGCTGATGTAATCAAGCTGGTACTTTTGACTCAGATTTCTAAGTGTTTACAAAGCATGCCAAGCTCTTCAGATGAAGCAATGGTAAGCCGAAAGCAATGCGCTTGAGAATGATTTCCTTTAGGTAGTTACAGCAAAGAAAAAAGGAAGGAAGCTAAATGTTAAGAAGGAAAAGCTAATCGAAAAAGCAATCAAAATTGACAGTTGAACCGTGAACTTTCCTGTCACGCAGGAAAGCAAATCCAAAGGTCAGTATGAGTTGTTCCCCATGGTGTGGCATGTCTAGCCTAACGGCAGGGAGGGCCAGTTATCATACAAAGTTTACCAGAAAACATGGAAGATAGGAGCTGTTCATATACAGTATCGTAAATGCCAGTTCTGAAGTGCCCTGAGCCTGTCCTACAAATTTATTGCCTTTAAGTGAGCCACATTTCTAGTCCTCTATTAACTCAGTTACCCTGTTCTCCTTATGGACAACCCCATTCAAACACAGTTCAAACAAGGAAAATGATTCATGAGCTTTAGACTGGTTCATTTCCCAGCTAGATATTGTGTTTTGTCAGAAGATATAGTAGACCTTCCTTAAAATTTTCCTGCTAACATCTTTCTTGTTGTAACTGTCTATTGTTCATGGTAGCTTTTTAATCAAACCATCCCTCACCTCTCCTTTTTTTTTTTTATTTTTATTGAGCACATTTCCCACAACATTTTCCAATCAAATTTAGACTCTCTTTTCACAGTGGGTACTTGTCCCAGGTGGGACACATACTCAAACACAATACACATGTCTTATATAATGGACATAGCATTTCTGAGCCTACTTGTCCTTTGGTCCCTTTCTCTCCCTGTCCATTGTATCCTCTCACAGAGAGCCTCCTGAACTCCACAGGGCAGGAAGAGGTAGCAGCTAAAGTTCTTAACCCCCTTGCTAGTGAGAGCAGGTTGTTTCTCTTCAGCATACTTCATTTTGTTCTGAGCTTTAGTGCACTGTGACACTGGTTGTCTGCCTTAGATTCTGTATTAGTCACTTTTCTGTTGCTGTGATAAACCACCACGACCAAGGGAACTTATAAAAGGAAGAGTTTATTTGAGCTTACGATTAATGGTTCCAGGGAATTAGAGTCCCTTGTGGCAGGAAGCATGGTGACTGGGGCTGGAGCAGCAAGCAGAGGGTCACATCTCGCAATGAGCACAGGAAGCAGAGAGAGTGACTGGAGACCACAAGGCTTGTTAAACTCACTAAGCCTGCCCCTAGTGACATACTTCCTCCAGCACAGCCACACCTTCTAAGACATCCAAGAACAGTGCCACCAACTGGAGACAAAATGTCTGAATACTTAAAGCCTATGGGGGACACTATCATTCAAACCACCACAGGTTCCCTCTTTTAAACACCTACTCTATTTTCTGTTTTGGCTGGCACAATAAGTAGAATTTAAGTCCAGTGAGCTTTGATTTGTGGTTGCCAAGAAAAAAAAGAAATTTCTCTTCTAGCCACTTTAGCCAAAGTTGAAAATAATGTACAGAAGCACACAGAGCAAGGGAATGGGGAAATAACCCTGACACAGGACTACTCATTTTTCTAACTGGACGCTGTCAGGGCTAGAGAGATGTCAGCGGTTAAGAGCGCCGACTGCTCTTGCAGAGGACCCAGGTTCAATTCCCAGCACCCACATGGCGGCTAAGAACCATCTTTAACTCCAGTTCCAGGGGAATCTGATGCCCTCTTCTGACCTCCGCAGCATTGCATGACACAGGTTGTGCTGGATAGCTTTAGTGTCAACTTGACACACCTGGGTTGAGGGAGCCTCAATTGCGGAATTGGCTCCATTAGATTGGCCTGTGGCCACATCTGTGGAGTATTGTCTTGATTGTCGAGCTGAGTGGGGAGGGCCCAGCCCACAATGAGTGGTGCCACCCTGGGCAGGTTGTTGTGTACTGTTTAAGAGGTCAGGCTGGGCATGAGCCAGGGGAGCAAGCCAGTGAACAGCATCCCTCCATGGCCTGTGCTTCAGCTCCTGCCTCCAGGTTCCTGCCCTGAGTTCCTGCCTTGGGCTCCCTAAGTGATGAACTGTGACCCAGGAGATGTAAGCTGAATAAACCCTTTCCTCCCCAAGTTGGTGTCAGTCAGAGTGTTTTGTCACAGCAATGCAAGAGAAACTAGTAACACGTGCACCAACCTACATGCAGACAGTACACTCATACACATAAAAAATAATAAATTTTTATTTTATTTTATTTTATTTTTTAACAGACTGCATTCTCTCCCTCTGCTCTCCTGAAAGAGAGAAGAACGATCATCAATGGCAAGAGGCAGCTGCAGTAAAGCAACACCAGGAGCCAGCTTCCTGCTCAGGAGGGAATGCTACGTCTCCTCCTCGTGGTTTCTGGTACTCTACACAGTCAGAGAAACTTCTCTAGTAACAAACTATAGAAATGATCCCTGAAAGTATAGTCTTAATAAATAAATGTTTTAAATTTTTAAAACAGTTAACACTGTCATTCCTTTCATGTTTCATGAAAGAGCACTTGTAATTTAGAAAAGATGTTGGTAATGCTTAAAGTCAGGACCACAGATAGAAAATGGGATTGAAGCGGGTAGAGTACAGCATTCACAATGCCCGAAATCAACTTGGTCCTTGGATGTTACAGTAATCAAGTCAGTAAATCCACTTGAACTTTTAACCTAATTCGAGTTTGATTTCTATTACTGAACTGGAAGACTGCTGATAAGTGCCCCAGATGAAGGTTCAAACCAAAGGAATTATTTCCCCATGAGAGCATGTCAAGATTTCCTTGTTTATGTGAATTAGTCTCCACACTTGCATGTGGAGTTCGCAGATTTAAAGAGCTATTTCCAGAACATTATATGGATTTTAGTTGGTATACTCCAAAGATGCTATAAAAGCAAAGATAACAATTATAATTATCAATGGGAAGACAGAAGTTCCATTATCAGGCTAAATATAGCTCTTTGGTGAGTTTATTAAAGTGGCCTTAAGGTGTTTTTATCTGGATACAAATTTTCATTCAACCATGTTGAAACATTTTTCCTGTCTCCAACCCTACCTAGGTGTAGCACTATAGCACTAGCAGGAATCCTGTCTGGGTGTAGCACTGTGGTGCTAGTAGGAGCCCTGTCTAGGTGTAGCACTATAGCACTAGCAGGAGCCCTAAGTGTAGCACTATGGCGCTACCAGGAGCCCTGTCTAGGTGTAACACTATAGCACTAGCAGGAATCCTGTCTGGGTAAAGCACTATGGTGCTAGTAGGAGCCCTGTCTAGGTGTAGCACTATGGCGCTACCAGGAGCCCTGTCTAGGTGTAGCACTATAGCACTAGCAGGAATCCTATCTAGGTATAGCACTATGGTGCTAGCAGGAGCCCTGTCTAGGTGTAGCAGCACTATGGCGCTACCAGGAGCCCTGTCTAGATGTAACACTATAGCACTAGCAGGAGCCCCATCTGGGTGTAGCACTATGGTGCTATCAGGAGCCCTGTCTGGGTGTAGCACTCTGGTGCTAGCAGGAGCCCTGTCTAGGTGTAGCACTATAGCACTAGCAGAAATCCTAAGTGTAGCACTATAGCACTAGCAGGAATCCTGTCTGGGTATAGCACTATGGTGCTAGCAAGAGCCCTATCTAGGTGTAGCACTATGGCACTACCAGGAGCCCTGTCTAGATGTAACACTATAGCACTAACAGGAGCCCTGTCTGGGTGTAGCATTGTGGTGCTAGCAGGAGCCCTGTCTGGGTGTAGCACTGTGGCCTAGCAGGAGCCCTGTCTGGGTGTAGCACTATAGCACTAGCAGGAGCCCTGTCTGGGTGTAGCACTATAGCACTAGCAGGAGCCCTGTCTGGGTGTAGCACTGTGGCCTAGCAGGAGCCCTGTCTGGGTGTAGCACTCTGGCACTAACAGGAGCCACTAACTCTGGCACTAACTTTCAGAACTGCCTTTCGCCTCTACTTTCTTTACCTTTTCTACTTTCCTATAAGGTATCTTTTATATTACAGATTCAATAAACTTGGCTTGGCTTCCCTGGCAGTCCAATCTGTTTCTGTAATCATGCACATTCCTAGCGAGGACTGAGAAGGATATGACAAGATCATATGAAATTTGTTCCTTCCTTCATACACTCACAGTAGCTGATTGGTTAATGGCAAAACAAAAAGAAGTGCAAGGACTGCACCTCCCCAGTCCAGTGGGAGTGCACCCCACCTCAGCGCAAGGACCGCATCTCCCCAGTCCAGTGGGAGTGCACCCACCTCAGCTCAAGGACCGCATCTCCCCAGTCCAGTGGGAGTGCACCCTACTTCAGCGCAAGGACTGCATCTCTGAAATCAAGTGGGAATGTGTTCCACTTCAATGAGGTGATTTTCTATTTAAGAAGCCATTCATAATTTGCAGGTTTTAAGTTCTGTGAGCAGCTATATCTTTTACTGAGAGTCAGATACTATGTGTAAAGGTTTGGTATTTTAGTTGGTAGTTGAATTAATGTAAAGAGTTTAGAATGTTGAACAGAATGATATGGTCCAACAGAGGATTTTTGGATGTCAGGACCAACGATGACATACTTACAACATTCATTGAGGCATCTATAAAATAAGTGGGAGCCTTAGGGACTGGAGAGGAAGAAACAAAATTAGTGTGTTTAATAAATGTTTATAATTTTTGTGGGAAGTTTATACTGCAACTGTTTTATATAATTGGTGAGATCAATTTGTAACCAAGGAGTGTGGGGAAATGTAAAGAAGAACTTTTCCTTAGTAATGGGTAAAAATATAATATCTGGGTCCTTTGTCAACATGTATACAATGTGTCATTGAGAGACAGCTAAGAGTTGTCCTATTAATTGGACATAAGATAAATGTTTTTGTTGTTTGGAGTGAAGATAAACTCATTTTATTTTATTTTTTTCTAGGTTTTTGTCTGTAAAGATAAACCCATTTTAATGGTAATAATTTTTGAGCAATAATGGCAGTGGGAGTGTTTGCAGAGGGAATTACCACACATTGTACTGGCCAGTTATAATCAACTCTGTGAGAAAGGCATTCTGAATTTGTTGTTTTACTAGTTGCAATTTTAATAAGGCATCAGGAGATAGTGCTTGAGGGCTATTAAGTGCTGAATTACCTTTTAAAGTAGAAACCAAATTCATGTTGAAGCAGGAATGTCCAGAGATAGTCGAAGCCAATTAATATCTCCTAATAATCTTTGAAAGTCATTGAGAGTTTTTAGATTATCATGTTTAAAAGAAAGTTTTGGGGGGGTTGATTTTAGTATGGTTTAATATGTAACCAAGATATGAAACAGGAGTGGTACTTTGAATTTTTTTTAGGTGTTAAGATAAGTTTATATTGTTGTAATTTAGAAAGAAGTTTTTGGAAAAGAGTGTTTAAAGTATTTTGTTTTTTAGTAGAAATTAATATATTATTTACATAATGAATAATGTACTAAGTAAAATATTTTGTTCTTAAAGGTTGAAGAGCCTGATCTACATACCATTGGCAGGTAGTGGAAGAGTGTTTCATTCCTTGAGGCAGGGCAGTCCATTGGTGTGTCTACAAGGGGACTTCGTAGTTTGGTTGGGGTAAAGAAAATGTAAATCTGGGACAGTCCTCAGAGTGGAGAGGAATAATGAAAAAACGATTTTGTAAATTAATAACAATAAGTGGCCATTTATCAGCGATAAAGCAGGCAGGGGAGGGCAAGCCTGGTTGTAACAGGCCCATGGGAATCGAACTGTTATTAACATTTTTAAGATCAATAAGCATGTGTCGTTTTTTAGGTTTTTTAATAGTAAATATAGGGGAATTTTAAGGTGAGGTTGTAAATTTTAAATGTCCCTTCTTGAGTTGCTTTTATACAATATTATGGATAGCCCTTAATTTTTTCATAGTAAGGGGCCACTGAGGGGTCCAGATAGGGTCATTAGAATTTCAGTTTATTTTTAGCGGCTGTAATTTAGTGGCCCCTTTGAAAAAGGTTTAAGAATGGAGATTTTTGTATTGCTGTGTTGTAGAAAATCATGTCCCCATAATTTAACAGGCAGTGGAGTGATAAAAGGCAGTAGAAATGTTAAAATGTTATCAGCCTCTTGTGCTTGAAGAATCTCAGCACTGATAAAAGTTTGTTCAGCTGATGATGAGCCTACTCCTGACAGAGTAGCCTTGGCTCTTTCTTTAGGCCAGGAATTGGGCCATTTCTTAGTGCAAATGATAGAAACATTAGTTTCTGTATCTAGCATGTTAGTAAATGTCGTTTTTTAATATGAAGGGTCAACATGGGTCTAGAATGTTCCTGGAGTAGGGTGGTCAGTGCAGCAAATGGGGTAGTGCTGCCAAAGCCTCCAGTTTTATTATTATTAGTTCTATTCTTTGGACTACAATATGGAAGAAGTAACAGTTGTGCAATAAATTTTCCTTTAGGGACTCTAAGATTTTTGGATACACGTAACGTAAGAGAACCTTTTCCTTGATAATCTTTATATCACCAGAATGAACTATAAGACTCAACAAAGTGCAGCTACTTTGTCATAATAAATAGTGCAACTGTGTTTTTTGGAATAGGGCCATAATATCCTGTTATTTTATGAAGATTATGTATAAGAAGTAACTCCAAGGTTTTGGGGCTGGAATACCAATAGTGGCACTATCTTAGTAGCTGCTTGTCATTTAGTAGCTGCTTATCATTCAAATCTTGTGTTCCCTCAATTTGTATGGGGCCAAGGGCAGGCCCCTGTATTAGTTTCCCTGATGTGGTTTGTCTTTGTCTTATATTGGGTTTCCTTCCTTATCAAATTTAGATCTACATTCTCTAAGCCAATGAACCCCTTTTTTGTACCTTGGGCACATTCCAGGGGGCTTTCTTTCTGTAGAGGAATTAACAGGGTTTTTAGGAAGTTGATTAGGGACACAGCAGTCTTTACATACATGTCCCATCTTACCACAGTTGTAACATTTAACATTAGATGCTTTATGGACTGCAAAGTTTCTAGAGTTGCTATTCTTTTTTTTAAATTTTATTTATTCTTGTATGTGTATGAATGTATATCTGCATGTAGGTTTGTGCACCCATGTCTGCAATGCCGTGGAGGTCAGAAGAGGATGTCAGATTCCCCTGGAACTGGAGTAAAAGACAGTTCTCAGCCACCATGTGGGTGCTGGGGATTGAACCTGGATCCTCTGCAAGAGCAGTCAGCACTCTTAACTGCTAGGCCATCTCTCCAGCCCTAGAGTCGCTATTCTAGCCTTATGTTTGATAGAGCCAATATTCCTACAAGCCTTCATGTAATCCATAGTTGTTCCTGAATCTCTTATTAGTCTGACAACTTCCTGGCAGTCTTCATTAACATTATCATCAGCCAGTTGTTTAAGAAGGAGCTGCTGCACAGCAGTATCCTTTATAGCTTTCTCAATAGTATCTTGTAATCTACTAACAAATTGGGTATAATCTTTAGAAGGACCTTGCACAATTTTTACAAAAGATCCTCCAGCTTCATCTGCATCAATTTTTTCCCATGCCCTAATGGCTACCTCTTTAATCCAGTACATCATAGGCAATTGGATTTGATCCAACTGAGACTGAGTATCTGCTGCTGTCCCTGTGCCTGTTAGCATTTATGAGATAAATTAAATGAGCAGGATTAACATGAGAAATCTAATCCTGTAACACCTGCTTAGCTTCATCAGAAACCCACATTTGCCATTGTGAAAATTGTTGAGATATAAGCACCATTTTTGTTAAATGTGAAAAATCATGTGGGAGCCAATTATTCACCCAGGGTTTTAAGAATTTAACATTAAATTTAGAAGTTGCTCCATAAATGGTGCAAGCCTTTTTGAAATTGGTCATAACATCAAACCCCAATGCATTCCAGGAGTTAATACCTTGCTGCGGTGGTTAAACTGGAAAACCAAGCCAAGGATATTCGTGAGGAGGAGGCAGCGCAGAGTTAGTGCTATTCAGAAAAGGCAAAGAAGTAGGGAAATTTATCTAAGGAGAAGGAGGAGGAGGATTATGGGCAGAAGGAGCCATCAGGGAAGCTGGATTTGGAAAACCTTGGGGGGGAGTAGAGCACTCAGGTGGAAGGACTCTCGGCCAAAAGTGTCTGCAGCCACCCCCTGCGAGGGAATTGCCTCACCGACATGATAGCTGTCTCAGCGAAAGCAGGCTTTTATCATCTTTATTAATTTTATATTCATGTAAGGATTTAACTGTAGAAGCTTTAATATTGCATGTTTTTACATCCAGTCTTTTTAATACTGAGCAAATAATTGCCCATGTAATCAACCAATCTGGAGGGATTTTTTTCTCCTTGCTTATAAGTCTTTCTTACATTTACTTTCGCTTTCTCCCATGACTCTAAATCCAGTGCCACAGTATCCTCAAACCATGGATTGTATTCTAAAGTTATTGTATAACATGCTTCTGAGAGAGTAAAACTTTAACATTTATCTATTTCAAGAAATGATGAGTTAATGTAATAAATGGTTTCTTATTTACCTGGTGTCCCATTGCTGGTTACCTCTTTCTGCAGGAGTCCATGGTCTGTTCAGTTTAGCATTCAGGTCCCTGTTGGGCGCCATTTTGTGGTATTCTAGGTTCCAAGACTGGATCACCACTCGGATGAAGGACACGGACAACCAACTCAAAGGAAGACTGACAAAAATTTTATTTCTGAATCTTAAGCTTTTATGCCTCTCACAGCTTGCAGAGGTTACTCCAGGACAATCACAGAAAGCTACACAATGTATACAAGCTAGATGTAAGGAAGGCTTTAGGAGAAAAACAGAATCCAAGGTTCAGTAGGCCTAGCCATAAAAGTAAACAGGGAACATAGTGACATTGAGTTTCAGCAATGATATGTCTAATGATTCCTGTGTTTACATTCCATGCACAAACCTTCAAGGGCAGAGTCTTAGCCAAACTCTGCAGGCTTCTACCAAGCCCAAGCATTCAAGCACAATCATACCAAGCTGGCCCTCCGCCAACTCTTCGGGCTTCTTTCAAGCCATTGGCATTCATCCAGCAGGAGAATTTACAATGCCACAGTCTACAAAGTGAGTTCCAGGCTAGCTGGGACTCTGGGGAGACCCTGTCTCAAAAAGACAAGAAAAAAACTAGATGGAAATATCCAGAGGCTTTTAACAAGCACCTAATACATATCACTGTACATTTCTTACAGAGCTTGATTATTTTGGTCACAAAGCATTTGTTAACAGAAAATATATTTTCAGAGGGTAAATTGTTGCCAGATCTTCATTGGGAAATGCATATACAGATTTAAAATATTCAGAGATCACAGTAGGACATATACAACTTACCCCTATACTTATCAGAAGTTATTTTGTTGTAGAAAGTTTTTCCTGTTATTTTTAGTAAATTGAAAAAGAATTTGTTACTAGCTCTATGTTACTGTCAAAGTGTACCACTGTAACACTTTGACTTAATGATGTAAGGAGCAATGGTCACCTTGAATGGTCTACAGGATTTATTTCATTCACATAATAGTCTGTTGAAAACCATAGATACTAACAAATCCATTATCCCCATGATAACAAAGACCAAGGTTTTCCTAATTCATACACATGCAGAAAAATTGTAATTAGGTGATATTCTAGGAGAAATAGAGAAAAATAAACATAAAATTCACATGAGTGAGATAAAAAGAAAACCAGAATAGTTAAGTCTATGCCTTTGAGGTTGTTCACGCACTTGAGTTTGGTCACTTTCAGGGAAATGATGTTTCCTTCGTCGACACAGATGGCTCTAGCAACCTAAAGTGTTCATTTAGAGAAGGCAAAGACCTGAGCATGTCATACATCCTTACGCGCACTCTCATTCCAGTTGTTGAAGGCAATGGCTTCATTCTGCCAATGGAGGATGACAGTGAGTTCATCACTTTGGAAGCTTCACTCTGAAACACTTTTGTTTTAACGGTGTAGAGGATAAAAATTTGCAATCCCTGGAGATAGAATTAAGGTTTAACATTAGATAAGTGCCGTAGTACAGAGTGAAGAGATTTCATTTTTCCCCATCCCATCCATCTGCGGTACAGCTGCTCGCCAACCAGAGTTTGCAGCTGCTGTTCCTGTCCTTCCCATACATAAAGTGTGCACATAATGTAGATTTACAAGACCAGAGTTTAAGTCCTGTATTGTCATTTGCCGGCTAGGAACGTTTGCTCTTTTCCCAATCTTTATGATCTTTGGTTTTCTGAAGAGAGGAGATCAACTGTGGAGCTCTAGTCTGCCTTCAACTGCTGTGACAAAACACTCTGACCAACACCATCTTGGGGAGGAAAGGGTTTATTCATCTTACATCTCCCAGATCACAGTTCATCTCTTAGGAAGCCCAAGGTAGGAACTCAGGGCAGGAACTTGGAAGCAGGAGCTGAAGCACAGGCCATGGAGGAATGCTGCTTACTGGCTTGTTCCCCTGACCCATGCTCAGTCTGCCGCGGTTTTTTGTTTTGTTTTGTTTTTGTTTTTTGTCTTTTTGAGACAGGGTCTCCCTGTAGCTCCAGCTGTCCTGGAACTCACTGTGTAGACCAGGCTGGCCTTGAACTCACAGAGATACACCTGCCTCAGCCTCTTAAGTGCTGGGATTAAAGGCATGTGCCACCATGCCCAGCTTCAGTCTGTCTTCTTATACAGTTGAGAACAACCTTCCAGGGTGGCACTACCCACAGTGTTCTGGGTCCTTCCACATCAGTCAGCAATCAAGAAAGGACCCAACAGCAGGACAGATCAGAGAGCAAAGGACCCACCTCCAGGATGGATCAGAGAGTAATGGACCCACCTCCAGGATGGATCAGAGAGAGAAACAAAAACGACAGAATCAATAGAACCAATATCTATCTATCTATCTATCTATCTATCTATTTATCTATCATCTACCTATGTCTATATATGTCTATCTATCTATCTATCTATCTATCTATCTATCTATCTATCTATCTATCTAAAGAGATCTGTGTCCTGGGTTACCTCTGGAGAGATCTTGTGTGGGAGTCCTCTATAGGACTGATGGTATTTGGTGGGGATTTCTTATTTGATTTTCCCGTGCTGTTGATTTTTCTTTGTGCTTTTGGCATGTGAATTCTATTCCCTTTGTTTGTGATCTGACATGAAATTCAAATGTTTCTTCTTGCAAAAATAAAATAAAAACTGCAAAAAAAGAAAGAAAAGAAAATACCCCAGAGACCATTCCAATGGGGTCATTCCCCAAATGTGTCTCCCTCCTCCCAGGTGTACCAAGTGGACACAACAACAAAAAATTTAAACCCTGCTAGTCACTTTTCTGTACTATACAAATAGGAGATGAGATTGTCATAAGGATTTTAGCAACAAAAGCTAAAATATTTTCTACTCATTTAAAATTAAAATTCCATTAATTGGAATCCTGTTCATATCAGATCTATGCTTCACATTTAATCCTCGTTATTTGAATCTTCTCATTTAATTATATCAGTCCTAAAAAGTAAGTTTTCCTATTCCCAATTTACTTATAAGGACACTGAAATTCACATAAATTCAGCAATTTACCCAAGCTTATCCACCCAGTAGTCAGTAAAGCTTAGAACTGAATTATGCTTTGGTGATATATCTGATATTTGGTATTGTCTCTTGCTTGTAACTGTAACAGAAAGGCACTATGAAGTATATTATAACTTCTAAGAAGCCTTTCTTAATTCTTCAGTAACATTCTTTGTGAAACTAAAGGATTAAATATTATTTGTAGAGGTGGGTAAGTTGGCACCGTGGTTAAGAACACTGACCCCTCTTGTAAAGGACCTGGATTCAGTTCCCAGCACACACATTGTGGCTAACAACTGTCTGTAATTCTAATGCCCTCTTTCTGACCTCTGTAGATATTGCAGGACATGAGTACATTTATATACATGCAGGCAATATACTCATACACGTTAAAATAAAAGAAAAAGTTTTTTTTTTTTTTTTTTTGGTCCTTTTCGAGACAGGGTCTCCCTGTAGCCCCAGCTGTCCTGGAACTCACTTGTAGACCAGGCTGGCCTTGAACTCACAAAGATCCGTGCCTCTGCCTCCCAAGTGCTAGGATTAAAGGCGTGCGCCACCACACCTGGCTAAAAAAAAAAAAAGAGTTTTAAAAATACCATTTGTAGCTGAGTTGACAATATTGTACCAATGTCAATTTCTTGATATTGACAATATACTAGAATTATAGAAGTTACTGTTGTTGGGAAAAACTTATCAAATAATACTTTTAAACTGTACTGGTCTTCCTGGGTTTAATTATGCATTATGGTTATATAAGATATAATTGTAGGGCTGGAGAGATGGCCTAGCGGTTAAGAGCGCCGACCACTCGTAAAGAGGACCCGGGTTCGATCCCCAGCCCCACATGGCGGCGAGAAACGTCTGAAGCTCCAATTCCAGGAGAACTCCAGTCCAGGGGAATCTGAGACCCTCTTCTGAACTCCGCGGCGTTGCACGACACAGGTGCACAGACTTGCATGCAGCAGACATGCATCAACATACATACAGAAATAAATAAAATTAATGGGCTGGAGAGATAGCCTAGTGGGTTAAGAGCACTGACTGCTCTTGCAGAGGACCCGGGTTCGATCCCCCGCACCCGCATGGCGGCCAAGAACCGTCTGAACTCCAATTCCAGGAGAAACTCCAGTTCCCGGGGAATCCGAGACCCTCTTCTGACCTCCGCGGCATTGCACGAACGGGTGCACAAACCTACATGCAGACAGTCATTCATCACATACAAAAAAAAAAAAAAATAAAATAAAATAAAAAAATTAATAATAAAAAAATAAAATAAATAAATAAAAAATTAAAAAAAGAATAATTGTAAAGTTTGGCAAACGGTATTGGGAACTCTGTAGTATTTGCAACTTCTAATAGGTCTAAAATTAATTATTTTGGCTCTTCTCAGACTACTTTTTTTTTTTTTTTTTTTTTGGTATTTTTGAGACAGAGTCTCCTTGTATCCCCAGCTGGCCTGGAGCTCACTCTGTAGACCAGGCTGGGCTTAAACTCACAGAGATCGGCCTGCCTCTGCCTCCCAAGTGCTAGGATTAAAGGCGTGTGCCACCACACCAGACTTAAAGACAGTTCTTAGCTGCCATGTGGGTGGTAGGAATCAAACCCGGGTCCTCTGCTCTTAACCACTAAGCCATCTCTCCAGCCCTCTCAGACTACTTTCTACAAATATAAGTTTTCAGTAACTCTATAGAATTCCAGTGAAAAAAAGATTATTGTCAAGAATTACATGTCAAGTGAAATTTTAGATAATGTGTTATGTATCTAAAGAAAAATTATGAACTAGGGAACTCTTCATTAATATTTACTATCTACTAAGTACTAAAAATTATATTACCATCTATCAGCTGATTAAAGAAGGAAAATTATCAGGGCATTTCAATATAAGACTTGTCAAAAAACACTAGACAGTTAATTATAAAAAAATCAGTTAACTCACTTATCAAATGTACTTTAAGTGTTATAAATATTTCTTTAAAGAAAATAATATAGTGTAATTTGAAAATGTTAATTACACATATATTTTAAATTATAGCAATAAAACTAGGAGACAAGGAGCAATTAAACAGTGTTAATATGAGTTACCTAAAAGATAAAAGTGGTAGCATGTTTGCCTATACATGTGAGGCCCTAGGTTTGATTCTAAACCTGCAAAAACATTTATATACATAAACACTCTGTGGGAGGGTCCATTGAAGAATTGGGTATAAAGGCAATTAAGACTGATTGAAAAATTATGTATGAAATACACAAAAAATCAATAAAAGATTATAATAAAACAACCTCGTGAAGTACAAAGGGGAGACAGTTCTTCGTTTTAGGCCAACTAAGTTACTTACTTGCTAAGCACACTTGTGATAGAGATATAACAAACTGCAGATTTGCTATTCTATATTATTTCTAATATGCAGAAAGCAATAAAAATTACTATAAATATCTAGAAACAGGAAATGGATGAAATGACCAACCCATGTCATAGGCAAGAGACACAATTTCAAAATACTATTATAGTGTGCTTAAGCCAGTCAAAGAAAATATGCTTTCAGTGAGTGAAAAGCTAGGAGTTGTCAATGGGATTTAAAAAATCAGATCAAAGTACTTAAACTAAACAAGCATAATATCTAAAATAAATATACCTAATAAGTTTAACAGCAGACTAGATATAATTATAGAAAGATGAGTGACTTTGAGGATAGGTAACAAATTTTCTAGAATATCAAGAAAAATGAGGAAAATGAATAAATCTCAGTAATTTGTGCATCAGTATTAAATAACCTAACATCAGGGTGATGAGGATTCTCAGAAAGAAGAAAAATAATGGGACAGAAAGGGTATCTGAAAAATAATGCAGAAAGTCTCTAAAATTCGATGAAAAATATAAACTAAAATATTCTAAATATTCAGCCTTCCTCCCAAAAGTAAATGCAAAGAAAATAGTATCTAGTTATGTGACAGTCATAATACAGAACATTAAAGCTAAAGAGAAAAATCCTAATGCGATCGGAAAAATAACTCATTGCCGTAGATCATTATCATGAATGGCTGAGGACATCTCATTAGGAGATGTATTGATGTGCGAAATTTCTACTCCATATGCTAAAATGAAAAAAAAGCCTCTGTCAACCCAGAATAATCTTTCTCCTCCTCCTCCCCCTCCCCCCCTCCTCCTCCCCCCTCCTCCTCATTCTTCTCATTCTTCTACTTGTTCTTCTTGTTTGTCTTTCTGAGACTGGGTCTCCCTGTAGCCCCAACTGACTTGGAACTCCCTATTGCAGACCAGACTGGCCTGGTCACAGAGATCCGCCTGCCATCAGGAGTGCTGGGATTAAAGGCTTGCCTGGCCCCAGAATTCTTTACACAGAGAAAATATTCTTCAAAACTGAGAGCAACAGAGTTTTTTAGATAGAATGAAATACTTTGTTACCCAAAATTATTCATTACAAGACATATTAAGAAATGGCTTTAAGAGCTGAAGAGATGGCTCAGCAATTAAGAGCACAGGTTGCTCTGTGAAGAAGCCAGGTTTGGTTCCCAGCACCTCATGGCAGCCAAAGCCATCTGTAACTCCAGTTCCAGGGCATCTGTCACCCTCTTCTGACCTCCATGGGCGTTTCACAACATGGGTGCACTAACGTACATGCAGGCCATACATTCATATACATAAAGTAAAAATAAAAATTTTTTTGAAAAACCATGTTTTTAGACTGAAAGGAAAAGATACCACATGAAAATTTAGATCTTCAGAAAGGAAGGGAAAACACTGGAAATGTTAGATTCATGGTTGAATATAAAGTCTTTTCTCTTAATTTCCTTAAAATACATGTCTGTTTTTAAATAATTAATAGTAATAATAATATTACTTTGTGTGGTTAATTATTTTTGCAAATGTAAAGAAAATTTCACCATAATTAAAGAGAGGGGAGCAAGGAGACTTACAAACTTTGATTTTCTTGAGTGTCATAAAATATTAATTCCAAATTCATTATGAAAAGCTATTAATGTGTACTATATCTATAAATCTATCGTCACATGCAGAGATGTGTTGTTTAATTACTGAAATGTGAATTAAAATAGAATCATAATAGTAAATCTATTATAGTCAAAGTAGGGAGAAAGAACAAGGAATGACCACAGAAAGCAAATAGTAAATAGTAACGTGTGTCAATCAATATATAGATCTAAATGAATTGTATACTCTTTTGAACAAATGGAGGTTGTCCAAGTAGATAGAAAGGTAAGGCCTTTGTATTTGCTGGCTACATGATACATACTTAAGTATAAAGGCACAGAGGTTAAAAGGAAATATATATATTATGTAGCATATATGTTATATTATATATATATATACATGACAGCAATTATAGGTAACATATGCATATATATGTATATTATAGCAAGGGTAGGTAACAGATGAATGATACTTTATGACAAAAGTACTATCATAAATAAAAATCTTTTATGTAAAAGATGAAAGGACTAATTTATATAGAAAATATGAAAATCATAATTGTATCTCATGAGTATGAATGCTGGCATGAAGCATCATGTGACCCTATTAATATGTACAATTTTATATTTGTATGTCAGCCAAAATAAATTAAATAAAAAAATTGGTAAAAGCAGAAAATTCCTGATGTGCTGACTTTGACTTGAATGAAATGTTTATAACTCTATATATAACCACAGAATATTGTTTTTTTTTTTTCAATAATAACTACTTTGCTTACCAAGATAGTTCAAGTGCTGGGTGTATATGTAGTCTTAAAAATTCAAAAGAAAAAAAAAATCAGCAAACCCATGCCCGAGTTGCAACCTCTGTCAATAACTGACACTGCATATGAAGCACAGTGAGGCTCTCCCATGAATCTGCTGCATGGAGGAAAGGGAAGGAGGTGTTCTGTGAGCCAGCTGCCTGATAAAATATCTTCTGTTCAGAGAGAGGGACTAACATGCCAAACCCATAGCAATCTTACTCTGTGACCTCCAGGCCAGAAAAGGACACGGGGAGCTTTTGTTCTTCTCTCAAACTGTATTAAACTTAGTCTCCTAAAGGTAACTAAACTGTGATCTTCAGAGAGTTTTAAAGGAAGGAAACTTCAGTCCAGGGTGATATTCTCTACACTGATGTGTGTTTTGCTACTGACTATCCCATACCTGAGTAGTGTTGAAAAGGCAGAATATGTAGCTGAAGACAGTTCTGACACCAGTGTTATCAATTAGCATAAAATATGCCAGAATCCAGGTAACTCCAAAAACAACAGCAACTGATAATGTGTTAAGAGTCTTCTTTAGAGATGAAACCTTTTTTGTGCTACACAAGAGAAAAAGAAGAAAGAACATATGATTCACTGGGTTTTTAACTTGTTAATATCTTTTTCAGGACCTAATTTTATTTTATTTGGACTACATAAGAAATCATTCCTTTATTCTTTTGGCACACAATACAAATAATTGTAAGGGACTGCGATCTATCTAGTAGGAAAATTGAATAGATTATCAGGCAACATTCATGAATAGCATGTATAACAAATATCCACTGTGTTCACCTTCTACTTAATATCTTTGCTGCCTTTATATGTTCAGCTGCCCTTATACTTGCTCATTTATCATTTAACAGTGCTATTCCTCATGTGGAACAACAATGTTGGTACATCTTAAGTCACTAGAGAAAATGTGATTCAACAAGTTATTTAAAAATATCTTACCTTTTTCAAAGCTCAGGCAAAATCATTCCTTTAATACTACTGTAGTCAATTTCTTGAAGACTCAACTTTTTTTAAGAAAGAAATTTTGATTGATTGTTACCATAAGATTATCTAGTGAATTTTCTGTGTGGGCTGACTAAAGTAACTTGGAACTTTCTGGTGCCTTTGGATAATATGAAAAATAAAACATTTAGAGCTGGACTGTCCTTGTCTCTTACAAGTCTCTGCCCTCAGAATCTGGTCTTGGCTCTGTCACTTACTCTGGCCAAGGGAACATTTGCTGATGTCACAAGCCAGAGACTGGAAAACATTTCCTCATGTAGTTTGTCACCTTTTATTGCTCTTGAGAACCCTGATAGTGTTTGTGACTGAGCAAGGTGGGCACCTTCAAGGACAGACTCCTGCATTAATGTACTTTCGGTGTCCTTTCCTGTATCTTCAGTTAAAACCTTATAGTGCAGGCTGAGCATGCCCAAAGTCATCCTAGATAACCTGTCGGCATTTGAACCTGCGAGACTAGCACCTACCCAGCTAGCACTCAAACAGATGACAAAAAATGTTTAGGGGGAATTTTTTGGTCTTTTTGAGACAAGTTTTCCCTGAAGCCTCAGTTGTCCTGGAACTCACTATGTAGACCGGGCTGGCCTTGAACTCACAGTGATCCACCTCTACCTCCCAAGTGCTGGGATTAAAGGCATGCGTTACTGCGCCCAGCTGACAAATAATGTTTTAATTCTATAAATCATTAATTGTTGAAGTTAATTGCTTTGTAGCTGGCAAACACATGAAAGATGATTCATTAAAACAAATTATGTATCCCTTTCATTGCTACTAGGCTAATTTAAAAAACATGCACTGTAAGCAGTCAAAATTCAGAAATACAGTTTGACGCTGGGCATGGTGGTGCACGCCTTTAATCCTAGCACTTGGGAGGCAGAGGCAGGTGGATCTTTGTGAGTTCAAGGCCAGCCTGGTCTACAATGTGAGTTCCAGGACAGCTGGGGCTAGAGGGAGACCCTGTCTCGAAAAGACCAAAAAAAAGAAATACAGTTTGATTGCTAACTCTGTCTTAAAATGATGATATTTTCATACAGGAAATATAATCTAATTTGTAATTGAGCTATGAAGACTTTGTTAATTTTTTCAATGCCATTAAAACATACTTTAATGTCCAGCAGTATATTATTTCCCCATATTGCCCTCAAATAAGAGCTGTTATCCATATATGAACTGTGATACTTTGATTTGTAAAAAGACCAAAAAAAAAAAAAGGAATATACATAACATTATATTCGCATGAATGATGATGATTTTCATTTATATATTATCACTAAATGTATCCATTTGTGAACTTAAAGTTCACAGATGCTCTTTTGGGAAGTATATTTGGAATGACTAGAGTCTTGCAGAATCCAGTCTGAGCTCATACCTTCAGTTGTACTGTAGGCATGGGGTGGGAGGTCACAGCATGTATGTGTTCAGTGGTTTCTGTTCTTTCCCTATCAAACCCAAAGCTCTTAATTTATATTAGAAGGAATAATAATAATAATAATAATTATAACAATAATAAATGCTTCTTAGGGCCAGGAAAGCTATGGTAAGAAGGGGAACAGTGCTTGGGAACTGGTAAACAAGACAGCACAAGTCCCTTACAGGGAGTGTTACCTCAGTGTTGCCAGACAGTCCATGTGTTTCCAAGGGAAAATCTGAAGGGAATATCCCATTTTATATACTTAACAGTGAAGTTTGTTATTAGTTATTAGTGTTTCTAGTTATTCAATTTTCTTTCCTGAATATGTGGGATTAGAAGAGAAAATATTTTTCTTGACATCTTCAGGTTTTGATTCTGTTTAGGCTCGCACCACCATGCCTGCCTTTTCCCCGGGTACTGGGTATCAGCCATATCCTCATGCTTGCATGGCAATCACATTACCACCTGAGCTAAAGCCTCAGCCCCTTGACAAACATAGAGATTAATGCTTAAAAGGAATTTAAACAATATTATTTAACTTTATAGTTTCAGGTTTAATTGTGTTTGGACACAGAAGTGTGTCATGCAATACAGTGTACCAGTGTAGACTGTGAGGTTGAAAGAAAAGATGAGCAAACACTAAAAGTTTACGGGAATCTCTGCCGAATATTGCAGGCCCGTGTCTTTGTGTCAGAGTCTGAAAACTTCTGTAGGATTATGGAAGTATTACAGGACTGCATTACATGTAGATTGGTCTTCCCCAGCAGCCTTCCACTCTTACCTTGTCAGATTCTGGTTATTCTTCCACAGCACTTTGACTATGATTATGACAAGTATGACAACGTTGGTGATGAGAATAATGGCTACAGGGATGATGAATGACCATATAAATGGGCTTTTTATAAAATTATTGCCATTAGGAATTGCCAGCCAGCAGCTGTAAAAGGAAATAAATTATTTCTGTAGACCAAGAAAAGTATAAATACTTGTTCTTTGTACTGTTAAAGTTATTGGCATTCACTCAACTAAAATGGCTACTAAGAGCCCACATCCCTTGGCATCTTATGCACTTGAAATCAGTTTCAAAAATTCAGCCCATTATTCTGTTGACGATAATGCAATACGGGGGGGGGTCACTATACCAGACTTCAAAGTATATTACAGGGCTTTGGTCATAAAAGCAGCCTGGTACTGGCACAAAAACAAACCTGTAGACCAATGGAACAAAATTGAAGATCCAAACTTGAGCACATACAATTTCAGCCACCTCATATTTGACAAAGGGGCCAAGAAGACACAATGGAGGAAAGACAGCATCTTCAGCAAATGGTCTTGACAAAACTGGATCCCACTTGTAGAAGAATGAAATTAAACCCCTACCTCTCACCCTGTACAAAAATCAACTCCAAATGAATCAAAGACCTCAACATGAAACCTGAAACTCTGAAGGCGATAGAAGAAAATCTTGGAAGCAACCTACAAGACATAGGCATAGGAGAAGACTTTCTAAATCAGACAGCAGCTGCACAGGAAATAAGGTCAACAATTGACAAGTGAGACCTCATTAAACTCAAAGGCTTCTGTGCAGCAAAAGAAATAATCTGTGAAGTAAAGATAAAACCCACAGAGTGGGAGGAAACCTTTACCACTGATACATCTGCCAGAGCATTAACATCCAGAATATATATAAACTACTCAAAAAGAAGAAGAAAACAAATGACTTACTAAAAAGATGGAGTAAAGAGCTGAGCAGAGACTTCACAAGTAAGGAAGTAAGATGGCTGAGAAACATCTTTAAAAGTGTTCAACATCATTAAAAATTAAGTAAATACAAGTTAAAACCACTTTAAGATATCATCTCACTCCAATAAGACTGGCTAGGATCGGATCATGAAAACATGATACCAAATGCTGGAGAGGTTGTGGGGAAAGAGGAACACTCACCCACTGCTGGTGGGAATGTAAACTCATACAACCACTATGGAAAGCAATGTGGAGAACACTTAAAAGACTCAAAATGAGCCTACCACCTGCCCCAGTCATACTACTCCTAGATATATACCCACAAGACTCATCCTACTGCAAAGATACTTGCACAGCCATGTTTATTGCAGCTCTTTTCACAATAGAGCTGAGCTGGAACCAACCCAAATGCCCCTCAACCAACAAGTGGATAGAGAAAATGTGGTACATGTACACAAATGGAGTTCCATGCACTGGTAAAGAAACTGACATCATGGACTTTGCAGGTAAATGGATGGAACTAGAAGATATTATGCTAAGTGAAGTAACACAGTCCCAGAAAAACAAATGATGAATGGTATCTCTCATATGCAGATGCTAGCACCACATACTTACTTGTAAGGCAAACTGAGTAACATTAATGTTATATTTCTCTTTATCTAAAAGCAACCATGCTCTTAGAATGTGAATCCCTTAACGGGCTCTAGAATTAACCTACTACTTATTTTCAGACTTTATAATTTTGGTACACAAGTGGAGGGTATGTTTACATATTTTAGAGCAATATTAAATTAAAAAGGAAAAATGTGAATCCCGAAATATGATTTGGAAGTAACATACAGTTTATTTTCAGATGACATGACTTTAGTATATGTGTGACATATATAAATGCATATGTTGAAACAATACGGATTGGAGGGAATGACAACAACAAAAGAACTGGGACAGGGAGCTGACTGAAGCAGGAGAGTTCTTCCTCCCCCCAAAATAACCTCTGCTTTGAAAAACTTTGAAAAGACTCAGAAGGAGATACAGGACATGTATAGCAGACTGCATAAACTCAGCTGGGGTCGGGGACATGGAAGGGGGAATGAGTCTGGATTGAACTGAGAAGTGATGAATGGAATGCACAAAACTTCAATAAAAAATTTTAAAAAATCAGCCCATTAGAAAAGTCAAATAGGTTGGTTCTGCCATATTCTCTATGAAATGGTATGGAATAGTAGAAAGAAAATGGGCTTCTGAGTCAGACACTCCTGATTACTTTGTTATTATTATTATTATTATCATCATTATTATTGATGTTATTTTCATCGTGCTGGAAATCAACTTTAAAGATTTTTAAATTTAATTTATTTTATTATGTGTATAAATGTACTGTCTGCATGCAGGTCTGTGCACCCGTGTCATGCAATGCCATGGAGGTCAAAAGAGGGCGTTGGATTCCCCTGGAACTGGAGCCAAAGATGGTTCTCAGCCACCATGTGGTTAATGGGGATCGAACCCCAGTCCTCTGCAAGAGCAGTCGGTGCTCTTAACTGCTAGGCCATCTCTCCAGCCACTGGAAATCAACTTTAGACATGCTAAAGTAGTAGCTCTTCCTCTGAGTTACACCCCAAAACCAACAGTCTTGTGTGTTACTCCCTGTCATTAATGAAGTATCTTTTAGACAAATTATTTTTATTTTACTTTTGAATATGTAGCTAATCTTGGGTCAAAATACAAAAGACACAAGTGGTTATAGAAAGACAAGATCTTCCTCTACAGCCACCCAAGATTTTCTGGTCTCAATCCCCAATTTATTCAATGTTTTTGATGTATTCTTACACACTTAAGCTATGAAAATATCAGTAAAGGCATCATTTTTCTTAACAACTGAATTCAATAAATGCTTATATACCTCAATTAGCATACTGGAGAATTTTCTATTACAGAATATAAAAAGTACCCTTATTCCTTGTTTCATAGCTACATATTATTCCACTACTTTGGTATTCCATGATTTACTTCAAAAGTTGCCTACTGATAGACATTGTTTCTGCAGGCTTTGGAGACGGAGGGAAGGAGGGAGGGAGGAAGGGAGGGAGGGAGGGAGGAAGGGAGGGAGGGAGGAAGGGAGGGAGGGAGGAAGGGAGGGAGGGAGAGAGAGAATATGAGAGAATATTGTGGGTGTGGTGTGTGGACACACATATGTATAGAGGCCTGAGGACAGACTTGGTGATGCTACTCCTCAGAAGCCATCTACCTTATTTTGGAGGATGGGGCCTCTACCTTGGCTTGGAGCTCCTGACCCAAGCAGCTAGGCTGACTGGCCTGCAAGTCTCAGTGTTCTGCCTGCATCTGCTTCCCAAGTACTCGATTACAAACTTGCACTACCATGCTTTCTTTTCCCCCTAGATGCTGGTTACCAAACTCAGGTCCTCGTGTTTGCATGGCAAGTACTTCATCAACTGAGCTAAATCCTCAGCCACTTGATAGACAATTTTAAAGATTAATGCTTAAAATGAAATTTTAAAGTTGTTTAACTTCAGCTGCTTCTTGTTTTATGTGATTTTTTTCATTGTTTTATGTTTTTGTCTGTTTATTTTCCTCATCTTTTCTTATCTGAAGTGATGTGACCACTTCATGGCATTGTTGCAATAATTTCTTTTTTAACAAATATTTACAGAGAACATGCTTTGTGCCTCTTAAAGTTTCAAGTAGTGAAAGCTTGATCCCCAGCTGGAGGTATTAAGGGATGACTGATCCTGAGAGCAGCGGTAAATCTGTTGTTGAGTTCAGTCTGAATTTGGGGGTAAAGAAATAGCTTGATTAAAAATTTATATTAAATAGAGTCTGGATCGATGGCCCAGTGGTTGGGAGCGCTGACTGCTCTTGCAGAGGACCCAGGTTCAATCCCTAGCACCAACATGGTGGCTAACAAACTTCTGTAACTCCAGTTCAAGGGGATCTGATGCCTTCCTCTGACCTCCTCGGGCCGGGCGTTGCATGACATGGGTGCACTTCCACTCATGCAGGCAATATATTCAAACGTATAAAATAAAAATAATAAATAAAACATTTTTAAAGAATTTACATGAGAGCTTGGTTGGAGGTTCTAGCAGGGGAGCGCAGCTACTCGTATACACTTGACCGAAGACTGGTCCTCCTCTATGCGGGGAAGGTCGTCCCCTTCAGTGGGATGGATGCACATAGAGCGTTGAGGGAGGAAGGGGACACCTGCCTAGCCAGCCAGATCGGGCACAACTGCTCGCAAATTGGTTTTACATGAAGGATGCTTGTACTCACAGATTATCACTTATTGTTTAAAAAAAATGAAAACAAAACGAAACAAAAAAACAGAGAAAGATGCAGAAAAGTTACTGCAGAATGCATGATCTGGGATGGGTAGGTGTGGGGTGGGGGGAAGGGAAGGGGATATATGCCTGAAATGAATTGGAAAATGATGTATGAAATACACAAAGCATTAATAAAAAAATGCTTAAAGATTGAAAAAAAAAGAAAAAAAATTTACATGAAAGACTCATGAGATCTGCCACAAAGTAATTAGACAAATATTTATGAGTTGATCTATTATAGACTCGATAATGTAAGCTATGAGAATTATCATTTGCACTACTGTATGTACACTGATGCAGATGTTTGTAAGACTGGCCAGTGGCACAGCGATGCAGAGACCTGGAAGGGACATGCACTTGGATCCCAGTGTCCATCGGAAAATACATACTAGACAGGGAAACTCAGTCCTTCTCTCCTTTGCTGTAATTGGTACAAGAGGTAACCTGGAAGTTTTGTTATCACAACAACTTTCTGTTTGTTACCCTGAATCACATGACTCACATTTTGAAGCAAACTGCTAAGGAGGATGGATCCTAGGAGGCTAATTATGGAGTAGAATTTCGAGGGATGAGATAGGAAGGTCACAGGATGGTGGATGATATGAAAAATAAAGGCATGAGGTTTAGTGAGTATCCTACATGAACCTCAAATATATTAAACACTGATGATTTTGGCTTGATTTTACAGCTTTAACTTGTATAGCATAGATCCATAGGTTGTAAGTACTATGGTTAACTCCAATCTTTTCCCTACAGGAAAGTATGGTAGAATCCATTTGACAACGGCACAGAGAGAAGTGAGGTAGAGCATTAAGAGGAATGTGGCCCACTCTGCATTCACTCCTTGACCAGGGCTAGGTGGAGACTACAACAGCTCAGGGACTTGGGTCAGGGCTCTCAAGTCAGAAAAGTAGAGCTGAGGTCAGTGATTTAGGAGGAATTAGTGGAAGGTTAACTCAGGAGAAGCACAATAATCCCCCCTGTTTCTCAATATAACCCTTGACAGTATGTGAATATGGTGGAAAGTAAGGGGACAGGTTTGGAAATGAACTAGGTGATCACGTTACACATCCTTTCCTCTTGCCCTATCTGGTCTTATTATCAGTGGTCCAGTGTTGTTCTCGGCATCTAACATTATCTCAGGAAGGAATCTGTTTTTCATTATTGATGGTTCAGTGTGAATAAATTTAAGCAACTCGCTTTTCTCTTGAAGGCTTTTATAAAAATGGACCTAGTTTTGTGCCTAGATTAAGGTAAGAAAATAATAGTATAAAAGCAAACTACCTCTCTCGTGCCTTTAATCCCAGCACTCAGGAGGCAGAGGCAGGCAGATCTCTATGAGTTCAAGGCTAGCCTGGTCTACAGAGTGAGCTCCAGGCTGGTTGGGACTATAGGGAGACCCTGTCTCAAAAATATAATATAATATAATATAATATAATATATATATTTAAACTCAAAAAGATATTTAGAACACTATCTAAACAAAAAATCTGGAGTATGAAATCCAGGCAGGCAGTCAGGTCATGGATTTCTACAGCTGGCATGGTCAGGTGACTCCCCTGATACCATAGCTCTCCCCTACTGGAATTTGGTTTTCATTTGGGTTGGTTTAAGACCTTAGGTGGAATCTGGTGATAAAAATGGTTGGATTATACAAAAGAAAGATAAGTTAAGAGTAGCTGCTGGAAGTAGAAATACATGTAAAATGTTGAGCCTCAGTTTAGCTAAGCTAAGCTCAGCTTTCATCTTTCCTACATAAAAAGCAAACATCATCCGGTCAGGTACTTCCAATATTAACAGTTAATTATTCATGCTGGTCTTAGAAATATATTTTTGTTGTGTGATAGGTCACCATAAAATACTTATTGTAGTCATGTGAGCATGAAATTTGTTCATCTGAGTGAGACATATGGATGGACTCTCTGATATATTACATGTTTCATAGTTATTTGATATCAACCCCCACATAATGGCATAGGAAGTATCACTATTATTGCTAGCCACTCTCTAGATGAGGGAGCTAAGACAGAGGTGGTTTTTTTTTTTTTTGTCTTTTCGAGACAGGGTTTCCCTGTAGCCCCAGCAATGCTGGTACTCACTCTGTAGACCAGGCTGGCCTTGAACTCACAAAGATCCGCCTGCCTCTGCCTCCCGAGTGCTAGGATTAAAGGCGTGCACCACCATGCCTGGCAGACAGAGGGTTTTTAAGGATCACAATATCATGCCTTATGATTGTCTGACTTAATAAAATCATATAATTTTAATTTGAGAAAGCAGATTTATGGTTTTCAGGATTTATCATAGGAAATTTCCATGTCATATTTAAAATATAATACAGTTTTTGAAAAATTAAAACACCCATTAATAGGACAAGTATAAAGTAAAATGCATGTGTATAGAGATAATTAAAGCCAACAACAATGAGTAGTAAAACTTTCATGTCAAAGAAACAAGCATTTAAAGGATGTAAACTTACATTTCCTCTTGCCGATAGTCTAACTCCCAGTGTGGCTTGGTCCCACTCTGAGCATATACAATTCCCACTGTTACACCTACAACTATAGCTGGGGCTCCTGTGTGATGAAGAGAAGCAAGGAGTTAATAATTTATCTGAGCTGGAGATTAATTATAAAAGACTATAAATAAGTTACACATCTGACCTTTTCAGATATAGTCTTTTTCTGCCATGGGCAATATACTAACTGATCAACAAAAGTAGATTTAAGGTAGATTTCTTCTGTCCTCTCTAATTTTTTTATTTATTTTTTATGTGCATGAATGTACTGTCTGCATGTAGGTTTGTGTACTCATGTCATGCAATACAACGGAAGTCAGAAGAGGGTGTCGGATTCCCCTGGAACTGGAGTTAAAGACGGTTCTCAAGCGCCATGTGGGTGCTGGGGACGGAACCTGGGTCCTCTGCAAGAGCAGTCAGTGCTCTTAACCGCTAGGCCATCTCTCCAGCTCCTCTATTTTTTTTTTTTTTGTATTGTCTCCACATACCAATCTTATGCTGTTTCTCATTTCATTGTATCTCTTATCATAATTTTCATCATTAAATGTCTGAATTCCTCTTTCATTTGAGTAAATTTAAATTTATCACTAAGACTATTCTTCCTTTTATCTTTGTTGGGACCCAATGTAATTTTTTTCAAAACCAATTTTTTATTGAAGTTTTGCGCATTTCATACAACGTTTCTTAATAAAATCTAGACCCATTCCCAGTTCCTTGCTCCCCAACCCACCAGAGCTCATGCATTCAACCATAAATGTCTTTCATCATTTTCTCAGTCTTTCTTAATTTTTGAGAAATTTTACTGAGAGTCACTCTGAATACCTTTCTTGAAACATTTCCGTTTAGGTATCTACAAGATTAATTGCTTGTGATCTAAATCTAGAATAAATTAATAAAGAGATCTTTAAAAATTAACCTCCTTACGTTATCTCATACTATATCATACACCTGCCTTGATCCTTCACTGGGGAAGCAGAAACTATCCCTAATAATCACTTTATTTTCTTTTCCACTGCAAGGCCTTGGACTGTTGGTTAAGCCCTTTGATAGGTTTTCCTTTAAATTAAACAATTACAACAAAAGTAAATTCCTGAATAAGTGTCAAGGAAAACACTTACCCCATCCAATTAATGAGATGAAAAGAATGAAATGTGAGGGAAGTGGTTTCATTGTTCTAATCAGAAGGAAATAGAGTTGGGTAGCACTGAGTCCATTCCAGGTAAACGTCACCAGCAGAAAGTAGTGCAGCAAGGCAGCGATTGCAGTGCATGAGGGATTCAGGATTTCAATAGTGTCTCTTTCAGGTATTTCATTCTTATCAGAGCTAATAGCAACATCACTGTCACTTGTTTTTAAGTTTTTATTGGAGTTTTCAATGCCAAACATAAAAAGGAGGTTGAAAATCAGCATTGACACACAAAGACTGACCATTACCCAAGTTACTGATGTTTTTCTGACTTTCCTAAAAAAAAAAAAAAAAAAAGGAAAAGGAAAGGAAAGTAAATATAAAGAACTAAGTAAAAGTGAGGCAAGTGGAGAAACCATCAAACAAACAAAAACAATACTCAGGGAAACTGAAGGAATGGATAAATGTCATGGCTCAGTGTAAAGCCAGTTCATAGCCCAGTGAGCCTACTGTAAATCTTCCTTCACACACACACACACACACACACACACACACACTCACACACATTATATAATATATATTATATAATATGGTCTTATCTTCTTTCTACCAAGCAGTGAATTCAGCAAACAGGTTGATGTACCATTGCATTCTGATAAACAAAAGGTAACTAATCTTTAAAGGGAGCCCTAATCTAGTAGACTGTAATCTCCAGTATTTATGCTTAGTGTACTCTCCTCTCAGGCCTTCCTTTGCCTAGATTTACCTTTCTATAACAGAAAGCTGGCAGCCAAGATTCTTAAGTACGATAATTTTCAAGGTCCACAATACTTTCATGACCCATAACAAAGCTTAATGTCCTTCAAAACTAGAAGAAAAAAACTGGATTTCTAAAGTCTACAAATGTTAAATTATTCATTTTTATATGAATACAGTCATATAGTAATTTTAATTTTTATTTATTATCTTTTTAATACAGTAAAAGTCCCACAAAGGTAAAGGTGCCCCAGGTCTACAAAAGTCATAACAAATACACATCAAAAAGATCATCAGCTGTAATCAATTTTGTTTTATTCCAGAGATTCAGTGATGGTTCAATATACATAAGTCCATAAATGTAGTAAATCATATAAATGGACTTAAAGACAAAAATAACGTGGTCATCTTAATAGATGGAGAAAAGGCCTTTGACAAAATGCAACATACATTCATGGTAAAAGTCCTGGAGGTAATTGGACTGGAGAGAACTTATCTCAGCATAATTAAACCAGCCCCACATATATACAACAAACCCACAGCCAACATGATTATAAATGGAGAAAAACTAGAAGCATTCCCATTAAAATCAAGAACCTCCACACAAGAATCTCCACTCTGCCCACTCCTTTTCAGTGTAATGCTTGAAATTTTGCCAGAGAAATATGACAATAGAAGGAAATTAAAGGAGCACTAATTGAAAAAACTAACAAGCAATCAAAGAAAGAATTCATGGAGACCTTTCCATTCATAATAGCATCAAGAAAATATCAGTGAATAAAACCTATCAAAGGCATTAAAGAAACTCTGTGGGTGGATCCAGTTTGAGTGAGGGGCTAGTTTTCAGCTAGCATCTCTCAGGGAATAATGTGGTAGTCATGAGGATCCTCTGACCCTGCCCCATGAGGGAGCAACTTGAGACATCAGCACATGTTGCTAGGTGGAGCAGTAGCATACAAAGGGGCGTGATGCAGAGGTCTGGGATTGGCTGTGAAAAGTGACATCAACTTGTCTATATAAAGGATGAACTGCCTACAATAAAGGGAATTCTCCATTGCCATCACACAGAATTCCCAGATCTATCATTTTTGCACATATGCAAGCAGCAGTAGGCTTGGATTTCGAGTGTTGGGGCCGGTGGGTTAGAAGGGGATCGACCAGATTGGTGACCTGGTTTGCTGGTGATGAATGGTTGGAAGGGGGCTTTCCAGGCCACTAACCTGTGAAGTGGTAAAGAGTGTTCTTGCTAGTGGTGTGTTGGCTGGAAGGAGGTTTTCCAGGTCACCAGCATGTGAATTGGTGAAGAGTGTTTTGTGGGGGAGGCTGAAGGAAGCTGTCCAAGCATCAGCCCAGGGGTTCCTGGCCTGAGCGTGGTTGACTCAGGTGGACACGACCATGAGACCATATAGTACAGATCTCTACAATGAAGTTTTTAAATCTTTAAAGGAAGAGATAGAGGACACCAGAAGTGGAAGGACCTACAGGGTTCACAGATTGGTAGAATTAATATTGTGAAAATGATGATGTTACAAAAGGAATCTATAGATTCAATGCAATGCCAATCAAAATTCCCAGGATATTCATTCATCACAGAGCTAGAAAGAACAGATTTAAAATTCATATGGAATTACAAAAGGCCCCAGATAGCCAAAATAATATTGGGCAAATCACAATGCTGAGGGAATCACCATACTAGATCCCTCACTGTATTACAAAGCTGTGGTCTTTTTTTTTTTTTTATATCTTTGAGACGGGGTCTCCCTTTAGTCTCAGCTGGCCTGGAACTCACTATGTGGACCAGGCTGGCCTGGAACTCACAGAGATCAGCCTGCCTCTGCCTCCCAAGTGCTATGATTAAAGGCATGTGCCACCACACCCAGCTTTAAAGCTGTAGTCTTAAAAATAACATGGTACTGGCACAAAAACAGACACATAGATCGATGGAACATAACAGAAGATCCAAATATGAGTGCATGAAACTTTAGCCACCTGATATTTGAAAAGGGGCCAAGAACACACAATGGAAGAAACTCAGCATCCTCAGCACATGGTGCTAGCAAAACTATTTTTCCAAGTGTAAAAGAATGAAATTAAACCTCTATTAATCACCCTGCACAAAAGTCATCTCTGAATGGATAAAAGACCCCAATGTGAAGCCTGAAACTCTGAAACTGCTAGAAGAAAATATAGGTAGTAACCTAAAAGATGTAGGTGTAGGAAAAGTCTTTCTAAATCAGAAATCAGCTTCTTGGGCATTAAGTTCAACAACTGACAAGTGGGATCTCATTGGACAAAAAAGAAATAACCAAGAAAGTGAAGAAGAAACTCACTTAGTGAAGAAAATATTCACTTGTTACACATCAGACAGAGGATTAATATCCAGAATATACAAAGAACTAAAAAAACAAGAAAATAAATGACCAATAAGATGGGCTAAAGTCATGACCAGGTAGGTCTCAAACAAAGAAATAAAAATGCCTAAGAAACACCTTAAAAATTGCTCAACACCCTTCGTAATCAGACAAATGAAAATCAAAAGATGAAGGGAACAAAAGATATCAAATTCTGGTAAGGATGTGGAGAAAGGGGAAGTCATTCCTGGTGGGAATGCAAATTCCTTCACTTATTATTGAAAGCAGTGTAAGAAACTAAAAATGAATCTACCATATGATCTGGTTCCACCACTCCTTGGCATATACCCAAAGGACTCATCCTACTGTAGAGATAACTGTACATCCATGTTTGTTGCTGCTCTTTTTATAATAGCTAAGAAATGGAATCAACCTAAATGTCCCTCAGCTGATGAATGGATAACGAAAATGTGGGACATGTACACAATGGAATTCTACTTACTGGTGAAAATAAAATTATGAAAATTTCAGGTAAATGGATGGAACTAGAAACTGTTACTCTAAGTGAAGTAACACAGATTCAGAAAAACAGGAAAAGTATGTTCTCCCTCATTTGTGGATCTATTCCTATATTTGATCCTATTCCTTATATTTGAGTTTATATCCTGGTGTAACATCAGGCACCAAGAAAATGGAAAGGAAGCATGGAGGTAAAGGAAAGAATGAGCCTGGGAGAGGAGGATAAGAGGAAACAGATGTTGCCTGGAGGAAAATGGGGGTATTCATCTGGGAAGAGAGCAGCATAGTTAATACAAGGAACCATGGGGGTAAAGGAGAAGAAGGAACTCAAGAGAGGGTATGTAACAGGAGATGGGTATTACCAAGGGAGATACAGGGGTACTTAAACTAGTGAGAGAAAAAGAAGGTTGAATGGGGGTGGTGTAAAAGCCAGAAGGAAATCTATTAACTCAATATTTCCCTGAAAAAATACACATACAATATCTAAACATGAGTGCATGTTTATACCTGAAGGCTGCATAACAAGCAACAGTGCCAGACAGGAGAAACCTCCCTTTGAGTTGTTAGTTAAGGTAGTCCAAGAGACTCCCAAGAGGCTGGAAAGATGGCTCAGTGGTTAAGAGCACTGGCTGTTCTTCTCAAAGACTTATTACCAGCACCTAAGTGGCAGCTCACAACCATCTAAAACTCCAGTTCTAGGAGATCCAATGCCCTCTTCTTACCTCTGTGGCCATTGGGTGACATGGGTGGAGGCATAACACTCATAAACACACGCACACACACACACACACACACACACACATATATATATATATATATATATATATATATATATGGAGGCATAACACTCATAAACATAAAAATAAATAAATAAATAAATAAATAAAGTCCTTCATGGTGGCTCATGCCTTTAGTCCTAGCACTTGGGAGGTAGAGGCAGGCTGATCTCTGTGAGTTCAAGGCCAGCCTGGTCTACAGAGTAAGTTCCAGGACAGCCAGAGCTACAGGGAGACCCTGTCTCAAAAAAGACAAGAAAAAAGAAAGAAAGAAAGAAAGAAAGAAAGAAAGAAAGAAAGAAAGAAAGAAAGAAAGAAAGAAAGAAAGAAATAACAGACTTCCTAAATAACATAGGCTCTTTTCAGAACGTTTAATTATTTCCCAGAACTTGAAGGTAAGACCTTGCTAAAGACAGGACATACTTTGGACACAGGACTTGGAGCAATGGAGCTGGAGTTGACCAGGAAGCTGTCTCTCTGAAGACTAGCTCTCAGGAGTCTACATGATAATATGAAAGCTGCTAAGGGAGGAAATCAGTCAAAGATCAAACACAGCTCTAAAGCCTAATAATCACAATGGCTGGCACTGCAAAGTATCTCTATTGTAGTAGTGACACTTTTATCTAGGGGGTAATCAATAGTTATCTACTTGGGCTTAAAGCCCTATCAGAGGGAGGGAACTCATAGGAGGGCATTGTAAATATATTCAAGTACACATGGCTGGAGAAGTCATAAATCCCAGAGACAGCCTATCTCTGTCTTATCTTGACAAATGAAATTTCTTACTGTATGGATCCTTATTCTTACAGACAAGTATACTCTATTTCACATCTTTCTTTCTTTCTTTCTTTCTTTCTTTCTTTCTTTCTTTCTTTCTTTCTTTCTTTCTTTCTTTCTTTCTTCCTTCCTTCCTTCCTTCCTTCCTTCCTTCCTTTCTTTCTTCCTCTCTTTCTTTCTTTTTTTTCAATATAGACGCTATTGTAGAGTTTCACAACTGGTAACAGAGAAAATATGTCTGAGAGATGCCCAGCCCTAATGGACCTGTATGAGGCTCATGAAATGTAGTGGAACAGGAACAGGAGGTAGAGAGAGAAAATGCTAGCACACCCTTCAACTGTCAGCAGCAAAGCTTTCTCATACGACAGAATGTGATGCAGCTAAGTTTAGGAGAATAAGGGACCGCAGAGTCCATGTCTCAGGACAGGACTCCCACATTAAACCTCTTCACCCACATCTCAGGACCATTGCAGAAGAGGGGACAGAAAGATTTTAAGAGCCATGGTTGCTGCATGTACATAAGGAAACAAAGGCTTTAGGGTCTTTGGGAAATTGCTCATAAACTTGCAAAAATAGTAGCAGCATGCACAAGACCAATGCTGACTCAACCAGCCAAAAATCCAGCAAAGGACAGCGGAAATGGGCCTCAGACCCCAACCCACTCGTGGAACTATTGGCACCTATTCCTGGAACTATTGGCATCTACTCATGGAACTATAGGCAAATTATTTCTGTTAGATAAGGGAGAGTAGATCTTCTTTAAGGGAATGACTCTAGAGAGCTGACTAGAATACAGTGGATTAACTTGTACTGAGGGACATCTGGGTACAAATCCTCGACCAGATAGGACTTAACATATATGAGAGTGTGGGAAAACTTAGTTAAGATGGGTTGGATTCTAAGCCAATGGTACCTCCCTGGCCACACGCATGGGGTGGGGGTGTAGTGATGAAAAGATTTAGCATTCCTGAGGATTGAGTCATGATGGATATTTAAGCAGACATGTTGGAATGAAATCTCTCTCTGTATTTGAACCTCAACCTGCATACACGTGGTGTGCTTTCCTGTGTGGGCTTTCCACATGGGTCATCCTAGGATTAAGTGGGCCCTGCCACAAATCTCGGCGATGACACCACAATTGGCGTCCAAACGTGGGGCAGAAGGAAACCTTGACAACTTAGGTATGCATACCCCTAAATCTTGCCCTTTTCTTCTCTTTCTCCTCTCTTTCCTGATATCTATCTGTTGTGGTGGAACCGACGTTTCCTGCTGGTTTCGGTGGATGGGACAGTGATCTGAGGGCATGTGGCTTTGTACACGTGAAGAGCAGCCTGCCTCTTATTTGGTTCAGAGGGAGCACCCAGTGCCTTCCAGGCATGTGCCTCCTGGCATGGTCACTCATGCAGGCTATGAAAGCCAGTGACCTCAAGGCTGAATTTAATATTAAGGCTTAGCAGTTATGCTTGGCCTTTAAAACAATTTTTCATAATTCTACAGGTCTGAAAAACTTTCCGGTTTTAAATTCCACCCCCCCCCAAGAAAGACTGTGAGGAGCCAGCTCCTCAAATTCGGTTCTAATCTTAACTTGTTCATATGTAAATTTTCTCCTGGTAGCTCTTCTCAACTTGAGCCCACTTCTTTCTGTTGCAAATTAAGGCCTTTCACAGAACCACCCTCCTCCAAGAGCAGCCTCTTCCAAATAATTTCAAGCCTTGGCCACTTTTCTCTTAAATTTTGTATACAAAATCTGTTTTTGGATAAAAGTGTTGTTCTCTTGTCTTCTTATGGGTTTTTTTCTAAATCTAACTCTACTTACCTAAAACCTGCCAGCTATTTGTAGATCAAAGGTTGGGATTAAGCTAACAGTAATTCAAATCCATCTCAGCATATTTAACTTAAAGTGTAATATTTTTACTTAACCCCCGGGTACCCTAGATATGGTTGATTTAATTTTATCTTGCTCCTTTTAAATGCGTTTCACCTTAAAAATCTCTTCTCACAGAATTCTAGATCACACATGGATGGAGCTCTGGCCTGGTGCCATAAGCCTGCCTGCTGCGCATGCATACCAGCTTGCAGACTCAGCACATGGTATCTAAATCATACCCACTAAATTTTGATTTTAGGTAACATCCTTTTGACTTCAGCATTTCGGAAACAAGATAGATGGATCTCTTGCAGAATTTACAGGCCTTGAAGTTCTCACAAAACAAACTTGCTCTGATAAATTGTCTTTTTTTAAGGACCATTGGTAAAAGTCTCTTTAACAATGTAAATTGATATTTTGGTTCAATTTAAATGATACATTTTTTTAATAAAACTGTTTTATGTTTCTTTAAGCCCATCTTCAAGCTGTGTGTATGTGTGAGTGAATGCGAGTCCCCGCTTTTAATTATAATCCTACAGGTTTAAATCTATTTAGCTAACTATAAACAAAATAGATTCAATTCATAGAAAATGTTTGTTTTATACCCCTTAGTATTAACAGTTTTAATTGGGTTTATAGTATGCATATTATTCAGTTTAATGAAAGATTGTTGTTAATTATTATTAGTAATTGTTATTAATGGTTATAATTACTGTTATTGAATATAATTAATAATGATAAAAATTCAGTCTAATGGTAAATTGTTCATTGTTGTTGGCTATTATTATTGACAATTATTATTCATAATAATTATTGATTGTTGTGACTAATAATGGTTAATAATAATTATTGATAATTAATAATGGTTAGAATTGTTGTGATTATGGATAATTATTATTCTTCCAAAGTCCTTAATAGCAAGACAAGATGGATCATTCCAAAACTACAAACAACTTTGGCCTGTCTACTTTTGGAAATCTTCAATCTTTAGATTTGTAAATAATATAGGGACAGTTAGGCTTAGCAGAGGGACAGCTTAGGATTAATTAACCAAAAGGGACAGGATAGGGAAAGAATAGGAATAAACTTTAGAGATAGTTAATTAAAGGCAAATGGTTGGAAATGGGCCTAAAAGGTGGCATATGGATCTCAGCTGTTTTATGCATTTTACTAGGACATTTATTTTAATTATGTAAAAATAACCCTCTAACAAATTATAAAAATTTCATGTTTCTCATTGAACATCAAACAATAATGTGGCTTTCTTCCCTTACAGGTCAACCCAATAAACCTTTATTATGTATGTATGTATGTGTGTGTGTATGTATGTATGTGTGCGCACACGTGTGTATGGATGTGTGTACTTGTGTTCTAAGTATATTTTAATGTTAATTTAATAAAAACATTGCCTCTGAGTTGGAACATGGCCCTTCCTTCTCAAGATGCAAATTTATATTAAACAGCCAAAACATAATTCAATTTCAACAAAGGTTATGGGTCATCTATTAAAAATTTTAAAATAATGGATCTACACTGCCACCTACTGGTTATACCCTTTCAACGTCTAAAACAAAGATGCAACCAGGTTTTCATTGTATTAAAGTGTTAATAAGTTTTTGGGCATTTGGGAATAAAAAATAAAAGATCTAAAAATTTAAAAAATAAAAAAATTGCATTCCAATTATCATTGCGGAATTCGCGGCCGCCATTTTAAAATTTTTTGTGCGCATACAGGCTAAGCCTGCATTTTGTTCAGATGACCAGTGGGTAGCTGGTGTTGAGGCCTGCATTTCATTTGGGAGACCAGTTGGTTTGGAAAAAGGCTCCCTTCGTGGACCACCAACCTGGGAAGTTGGTGTGAAATTCCTGTCCCGGACTTGGGCAGGTGGAAAGTCACGGCCAAGAGTGGGAAACGTGTCTCGTTGTCCCAGGCTAAGGACCCGAGTAGGAAGTTACCTCTCCGGTCAGGTACAGAAGTGACAAACTGACCTATATGCAATGAGGCCAGTTCCCCACAATGTTCACAAAGTAGGCACCGTGTGTCCCTTTCCCCTTAACAGGACTGTGTTGCACCTGTTCGTGACAAAGGAAGCTTCCTAGAAGCTCCCTCAAAAACAAAAAAATAAAAACAAAAAAAATCAAGATGGTAATGATGGCAACAACTTCTCATGGGGCATTTCTAGCCAGACTTTAATTAACTGATGGGCATAAGAACTGTGAAAGAAAATTTTATTAAGCGCTAAATATTGAAAAATCTTTAAAGCAGGTTTTCATGCCAGGCCTGGAGAAGGCCAAGAGCTTGGAGGAAGATAGTTATTAAAATCTACTTTGTAAGGTTTGCAGTTTAAAATGGTAATACATTTAAACTAATTGGGAATATAAAATGTTAATTGTTTTATTCATAATCTGTATTGACTTTCCAACAATAACTTTGGGGTTAAGGTACACAAATGGTCTCTATATTTTTCTGTGTTATACAGTATCACCTTGTAACATTTTTCCTTTACTTGTAGGATAATTTAAAGAAATTAAGTTTAAGTTCGCTTCCAAAATAAGCATACAGTCAATGATAAATTGTTTCGGTAAATTTGATGAAAACTTACACCTTGGTTCCTGTTTATGGGTATGTGTAATACAACTTAGGCATCTATAGGTCAAAACATAAAAATTTAAAAAACAAAAAGAGAGAAGTGGTATAATATTCCTTCTGTATTCCAAACTTTTCCTTCCGTATTCCAAACCTTTTGATAAATTTTCAATTTTGAGGTCTTGAAACTAACAATGGGAGGAGATTTGTATGTTCCCACAGGTAAAAGCACCAATCTAAATGCCTGAAAATGCACAACTTTGGGCTGTGCAGGATGGACTGGGAAATGCCAGCAGAGAGGCTGACCCATCTGAACATGAAAGAAAAAGGAACCTCAGATTGCCTGAGTCACAGACACTGAGCATCTCTCTGAATTCTATTGGGGTTAACTCTTTATAATGTGCCCTAATGAAGTTTACCTTACAGATGCTGAGAAACCTTCCTACCTCTCCCTTTTAAAGGAAAAAGAAAAACATGAAGTCATTCCCTAACTGTAAATTAGAGCCAACTGTTGTGGTAATTTCTTATAAAACAGGTATAACTACCTTCTTTAATTAACTGATAGACATAGAAATTGTGAAAGGATAATTCTCTATTTAGAGCCAAATATAATAGTAAAGTCTTTATAAGCTGTGTAACTAAGCAAAATATATTAATACAGGAGAGCTCTGATATCGCCTATGGATTATTCTGCCAAGGATATGTTGGCTAGGGGATCCAAGCCCCCAAAATTATAAAGGCCTTTTGCCTATAAAAATGAGATATCTGCAAGGAGAAATGTGGTAAGTCCCTGTTGTCGAAGACCTGGTGTAAGCATGAAAAAATGTTTTGAGATGTCACTTGCTAATGTACAGCTGGCCTCTGAAATGCCAGAGAGCATTACCAAAGGCCACTAAAGCAATAAAGCAAAATATTGGTCTCCTTGAGTCAAGCAAGACTCCTCTGTCAGTATCAGCTACACCTCAACTGCCTGGAGATACTATGCAACAGTGGCAGCCATGTGTCTATATATATATCCCAAATCTAATTGGCTATTAGCTCTCTCCTTGGAGGAATAACTCACAGCTGATGCCACAAGCTTATGTCCTCTAGTGGTTAGGAGATGATGAGCCACAATAAGAACTTGTCATCTTTTATAGAGAAATCACAGTTTGTGGATTAGCATACCATCCAAGCATCTGTTTCTATGCTCACAGCTTAGCTTGCCATAATAATATTAAGTGCCTGTGCATCTAATTGCTTGTGCTTTGTTAGTAGAATTAAAAAGGTAGCCTGGATAAGCTGTCAACCCATGAAGGGAAACAATCTGAACAGTGTAAAATGACATCTCCAGAGAAAACAGACTGCTTTGCTTCTCACCCACTTGTGCCCCTTTCCCAAAGCCTAGGGAACAAATTGCAGAAGAGGAGGCATGGTAGAATGTAAGGGAGAGATTGGGGTGAATCGTGAGACTACAGCAATATAGACTGGACTCTTATTTGATCAACATGCTTGTGCATACAAGCTTCTCCAATTGGACTGTGGGAACCTTGGGTTGTTTCAAAATATGAACATAGATACTTGGTTATTGGTTTTACATGAATGTTACATTGATTGCTTATGCTTGACAATCAGCTTACTTCATGGTTGGGATTTTGGGATATTAATTGGCCTTAGTGTGAAAATAAAGTTTCAGGTCTGACCTGCCCCCCACTGCTTAGCACTCAAAACAGGCTTGAGCAGCTGGCTATTCAAAACTCAGGTTCCTTTGGGTTGTTAGCCTCACCCATGGGCTCCCCTGCCTCTCAGGAAAATTAAAAAAATAAAATTAAAAGGGCGAGATGTAGGAAAACTTAGTTAAGATGGGTTGGATTCTAAGCCAATGGTACCTCTCTGGCCACACCCATGGGGTGGGGTGTAGTGACGAAAAGATTCAGCATTCCTGAGAATTGAGTCATGATGGATATTTAAGTAGACATGTTGGAATAAAATCTCTCTCTGCATTTGAACCTCAACCTGCGTACACGTGGTGTGTTTTCCTGTGTGGGCTTTCCACATGGGAAATCTGTTGAGGTGGAAAAAATTGGAAAATACAGGTGGGCTTTGTAAGGCTATTCAGTAGTCTTAAATTTTCTATATAGATTTTATTTCTAAATAAAGCAACATTAAAATTGTAAATAACATCTTTAGAATTAAAATTTGGTTTCACACATCTAGAAAAGTATTGGGAAGTAATTCATGGGGGAAAATGTTTCTGAAGGAATGATGAATTCCCCTGTGAGATCTTTTCTTTAATTTTTATTTGTTTTCATATGTGTATGAATGTACTGTCTGCATGTAGGTTTGTGCACCTGTGTCGTGCAATGCCGCGGAGGTCAGAAGAGGGTGTCGGATTCCCCTGCCGCCATGTGGGTGCTGGGGATCGAACTTGGGTCCTCTGCAAGAGCAGTCGGCACTCTTAACCGCTAGGCCATCTCTCCAGCCCCCTCTGTGAGATCTTAAGTTAGAGAGGAGAACCAGATTCATTAGGAACCTTGATTCATTAGATCAGTTTATTCCACAGATAAAGCTTTACTCTGGGCTAAGCATAGTGCACAGTCCTGAGTGACCAGGGCTGAGAGCAAAACAAAGCCACTGTAACAAGGAAGTTAGAAGCAGTCCTTATCTTCGTAAGGTGTCCTGCTAATGAGTTCTTTAAATCTGTCAGTAAGCTAGTAACACATTTAAAGACATTACAGGTTGCTAAAATACAGTGTATAAAAACAAAAACATCAACAACGACACCTCAAGTAGGATACATAATTGGACCTTCAGTGAAGAAGGTGAAAGGAACTATGTTTATAGGTAATTATTTAAAGTTTAAAGTTTAAGATTTTCTTAAAAATAAAGTATATGAAATAAGTTTCACTATTTGGAAACTTTACATATAATTTTAAAAATTATTTTCAGGGATGGAAAATGGCTCAGCAGTCAAGAGCACTGGCTGCACTCACAGCGGACCTGGGTTTGATTCCTACCACCCATGTGGCAACCAACAACCACCTGGTCTGTGACACTACTTCCAGGGGATCTGATGCTCTCTTCTGTCCTCTGCATGCATTCCATGCATGTGGTGCCCTTAAAATACATGTAGATAGCTGGGTGTGGTGGAGCATGCCTTTAATCCTACCACTTGGGAGTCACAGGCAGGTGGATGTCTGTGAGTTCAAGGCCAGCCTGATCTACATAGTGAGCTCCAGGCCAGCTGGGACTAAAGAGAGACCCTATCTCAAAAAGACAAGAGGAAATAAAGTAAAATAAAATAAAACAAATGCAGACAAAACAACCATACATAGAAAATAAAAATATTTTCCAAACTTTGCTGTTCAGCAATAGTCTTATATAATCCAAGTTGTTAGATATGTTCTGTTCAGCATTAAAAATTATAGGATTTATGAGTTATGCAATCATATTAGTATTTGTCCAAACACTTCTCATATTTGTAATTATGTACTTATTTTTATACATCACTCAGCCTCTCTGTACTGCTGTCCCTTTGAATTAAGTTTTCTTCTTGGTTAGAGAAACTGACTGATGAGAACATACCCAGAAAATTATAATCAGGATAGAGATTTCTCTTATGAAAACACCTTCTTCCCCTCTTACCTGGTGGCAACCTGAAATATGATTGTCAGAGCCAGACCAGCAATGGACAGGGAGCACCCGATGGTGGACAATACATCCAGTGATTCAGGATACTTATAATTCTTTTTAAAAGTCTGAAAAATAAGTTGACATTGATTTTTAAATAAGCTGGGCCACCCATTTAAAAATATTAATAAAAGTCAATATCATAGAGTCATATTGGTCAAAATAACCAGATAGGTGCCAGACATGTCTTATTTTTGTAAAGTCTTTAACATATTTTAAATGAAGCAAATTAATTGATTATCTGTAATAGTTTACATAGAGACTTTAAAACAATTTAATTAAGAAATACATACGTGCACATACTTTTATTCAGTATCTAAAGAATAGAGCTGTTTACATTAGCTCTAAATGTTGCTTTATTTATTGGTTACATTATTTTGTGTATTACTGAATACATGTAAGCTAATTTACTGAGATTAAGTTGCAAAAATATCCTCAATCTGAAAGATGTTCATATAATCCCGCTAATTTTTTTAAAAAGTAGGTCTTTCTGTGTAAACTACCTATGTGTGTGTATGTATGTGCGTGTGTGTATATACATATATATCCTAGTACATTTGTAAATATGTATGTAAAAGTATATTCCAGGGAACCAAGGAGATGGCTCACTGGGTAAGGACACTTGCCACCAAGCCTGACAACCTTTCAGTTTCCAGAACTCATTGGTAGAGGAAGAGAACTGACTCTCCAAAGTTTTCATCTGGCATCTACACACACACTGTGGCATATGCACACTCAATAAATAAATAAATGTAAAAAATAGGATTATCAATGTGAATATATACTTTGAAACATGAAGATATATGTTTTTTGTGTGTTTATCTGTACTTTTCTGAATTTTTTTTCTTTTTGCGACAAACAGGGTCTCCCTTGAGTCCCAGCTGGCCTAGAACTCACTCTGTAGATCAGGCTGGCCTTGAACTCACAGAGATCTGCCTGCCTCTGCCTCCCAAGTGCTGGGATTAAAGGCGAGCGCCACCACACCTGGCACTTTTCTGACTTTTTAAGCTGTTAAAATTAGAAAAAAGAATGCATTCTCATTTATAAAATATGAAGGTAATAGTAATATAGAAACAGTAAAAAGCAGACATTTCTCTTGATTACAAGATATCCTTGTCCATGCTCTTCTGTTAGAATCTTTCCAGAAGTGGGTTTTTAAATGCACTAAATAATAGTATTTTTGCCTATTGCATGGAATCATAGGGGTTTCTTCAACATTCTAGGATTATGTATGAGGAAATAAAAATCAATTAAAATAACAGCAATTTGCCTCATTAAAAATGAGGCAGCTATAATTATCAAAAAAGTTTTTTTAAGTTGTATGCTCAAATCATGTACAATATGTCAGTGTCTTCTGCTCATCTATGTCCTAAGCATGGCTACATCATGTCCTGTCAATTGGCACCTGCTTTTCCTTGGGGCTGTCATATTAGTTACAGCCTATTAACAGGAAGACATTGTACATGTCCCCCCTTTCATCACACAACCAATCTAACATTTTTGTTTTATAAGAATAGTTTCTGAAAATGGAACTTAGAGTGATTTTTCTCTTAAAAGGGCCAATCAAAGAACTGTCAGAAATAGTTATACAGCTACATGTCAGAACTGTTACCTGTGCCTTGCACAGGGTAGCTGTGTATTTAAAGGGTCGAGGAGACAGAGTAGAACTAAGAAAAAATCGAATTCAAAGCTATTTGCTTTTCACATTCTAACAAAAACAGTAACATGGACAAGGCCATTGAAAAAGCTTTCTGCAATTGAACTGTGTCCATATAGCTAAGTGTACATTGAAAATGTTTTTTCTGTAACAGTTTTGCAATTCAGAGTTCATCCAGGGAATCTGTCAGATTTTCTTGTACATATAGTTTCTTCTTCATGAGTAAACAGTGTTAATTTGTGTTCATCCATTTCTATTCTCAGACCACACTGTAAAACCATCTCCATGCAGTGCTTCCAGCACTTCTATCTTAGGCTGGTCACTCCATTGCCTGAGTTTTCAGTTCATTTCAGCTGAAACTCTACGCAAATTACACTCCCAAGCTATTCCAGTTTGCATTACTAGAATTGTGTAAGAAGGACAATCCTTAGCTGAAAAAAGGTTGTTATGTACATTCTTACCATCAGTATGGCAAAGTTTGTAGTGTGGTTGCACTGGCAACCAAGGAATTCATCGTTCCTGTTTTTGTGACAGCCGAATGTGTCCCAGTCCTTCTTTGAAAAGTTCCAGTAGACACAGGAATAGGAATTAAGTTGGAATTCTTTTTGATTGTACTGTGAATTGATGAGACAGCATCAATTGTTGAAGGTTTTTTTCCTTTTAATTTTTTTTTAAATTGGAGAAATCCATACTTGAATACTGCATTTACATCATTTCCACATCTCCCACTCCCACTCATTATTCCATGATCCCCTCCTCTCTCTGTTTCATGACCCCTTCTTTAATTTTGGAGGTTATATATACATATATATATTTTTAAATGCTCAGATAGAAAGAAAATCCAATAGTATAAGCTAGCCACCAGAGAAATACATTCAAATTAAGTAGTAATATCTTCTTTATAGATTGGGGGCAGAATAAATATATACAAATACCAAGCATGCTGGCACACAGTATAATCCTGCTATTTGTGAGGCTGGGGCAGGAGGACTGGTGCAAGTTTGAGACCAGCTAGAGCAAGATAGTAAGATTCTGTCTGAAAACCAAAATAAACATCCATACAACCAATCAACCGACCAATCTAAAAAAGATATAATGATATAAAATTCAAATTGGTTAAATTTCAATATAGATAGTTTGACCAAAAAAATGAGACAAAACTTAAAGGATTACTTAATAAACAAACAAACGAACGAACAAACAAATTCAAGGCTTGAGAGATGGCTCAGCAGGTAAGAGCACTGGCTGCTCTTGCAGAGGACCTGTGTTTAATTCCCAGCACCGACATGATGGCCCACAATTATCCATAACTCCAATTCCATGAGAATTGAACACCTTCTGACCTTCAAGGGCACTGCAGTAAACACTTGCACTTACACACATGCAGGCAATTCACTCGTATACTAAAATAAAAAATAATAAAATGTTTTTAAACCTTCCAAACATAGTTTCTATGGAGTTGTTTTACCCAGTTTATCTCGGCTTTTGTAATTAAGAGTGACCAGAATATTTATTTCCACTTGTGGGAACACTCACCGATGGATTAAATACCATTTGAACAGAAATATTCGGATCTTGTGCACTTGAATTTATTTTCCCCGAGATAATTTTTTGACTGAAATCTGTTGTAGATGTGAAAGCTTTCGATTGGAAAAGCTTGTTGTTTTGATACACTACAAAGCCACATGAATCTTTATCTGTGGAAAGAAAAAAACCATTAAAATCAACCAATGCAGCCTTGACTAAGAAAGAAACAGTTTCATGTTGTGGAACTGCAGGGCTGCCTCAGATTTGAGTAAAATCAAATACAAATAGTTTGCTGGATGGGCTTTTACTTAATTGTAATATATTACTATTGTGACGTTATGGGATGTATAGACATTTTGTCGTCTGTGGTTGTTGGCTTATAACTCCCTACCCAAGGAAGCCATAGGAACTAGAAATGCTCTTCTCATGCTGGGGCACAGAATCTCTAATCTTCTCCATCTTTCAGTGTTAGCACTGGCCATCAAGAAATTATCTGACCCATCTGGTCTGGAATATCATATGCTCTGTCTAAGAAAATGTCTTACCCTATGCCCAAGAAGCAAAGATGCTTCACAGACATGAAGTATTGAATAGATAGTTGCTGGCTTTCCCTACTCAGTTTGTTAGCATTAGCTTATATTCTTTGTCCAAACACATTTCTACATGCCTGTCCATGCCTTAGTTATGCCTATCCAATAAAGTCTTCAAGAAAAGACCAAGGACAAAGTTCAGAGAGTTTTGGAATAGCAGATCATGTGGAGGCTCCTCAGTGGTGTGTTCCCAGAGAGGATGTGGAAACTGCATCCCTTCGCCTACGCCTCACCATATGCGTTGCTTTCTCTGTATCATTTGTTCTGTTCTTATAATATAAGCCAATAAATGTGTTTCTCTGAATTCAGTGAGTTGCTAGGGCAAATTAATGAGCCCCAAGGTGAGCATCATGGGAACCCTGGTTTATAGTTGGTCAATTAGAAACACAGATGGAACTTTCTGTGGTTTGTAATTGGCATTGTGTATGGTATTCTTAGAGACTTGAGCCTTCAACCTAAGGGAGCTGGCACCAGTTAGATAGTTCCAGGATTGAATTAAACTAGAGAACACCCAGGTGGTGTCATTGCACAACTAAGTGTTGGTGTATGGAGTGGGGCCAACCTGCATAGAACTCTGTGCTATGGGCCTGTAACATCAGTCATTAACATGTCACTCATGATCTGCTAGCTTTCTTCACTCTGATTTCCTTCTCAGGTTTACTTTCCTGACCTTCTCTGAAGGAATGACAGTTTCTAGCTAATCCACCCCAAAGTGGTTTTGTGAGGCCCCTATGCATAAGAACAAGTGAAATGAGATAAAGGAGATGGGATCTATGAGTAGCCCCAGCCTGTGTCATTTGCTCCATTGGTAAGACATGGGACAGGAAAGAGCAAAGGGTGACCATCAGGAGGCTGTGCTAGAGAGCCCTGTGAGATCTGCCTTCTGTTCATGACAACAAGGTAGTTGCTTTAGGTCACAGGGCAAGGAGTGCAAATGAAGCTATCAGCCAGATTTGGGACAGGACTTCCTTACCATCTCTGTTCTGTTTCACAGTTCTCAGCTAACCTCAGGGCTGGGAAGACATTGGGAAACATTTCTTCTGGACATTGAAGAAAGAAGTCAATTGTTCATTAAAGGTCCTGTGAGGTCAGAACCAGGAGAGTTGTACTGGCCTGACATGGGAGCAGTCAAATGACTAGCTGAGGAAGACTTCTCAACCCTTTAGAGAGCTGTTAGCCATATGTACCAGAGAAGAAAAAATTGGTGTTCTTTGTGTGTGTGTGTGTGTGTGTGTGTGTGTGTGTGTGTGTATGTGGTATATGTGTATGTGACATATCACACATGTGAGCAAGAGTGACACACACATGCATGCGTGCAGAGGCCTGTTTTATCACTTTCTGCCTTAATCTCTTAAACAGGCTCTCTCACTGAACCTGGAGCTACACCAGTGGCCAATAAGCCCCATCAATCCTCCTATCTCCTTATACCCCAAAGCCATGGATACAGGTACAGGTAACCACTCCTGTCTTTTTTACATGGGTAGTGGGAATCTGAACTCAGATCCTCAAGCTTACCACAGCAAGTGCTCCTATCTGCTGAGCCATTTTCCCAGCCCCTAAGTATATATTTTAACTGAATAACTGACTAAAATATACTCTGTCCTCTTTCATAAGTGATATGAAGGCAATGGTAGCCTGAGACTAGCCTATTCCACCCTGTGACCTGAGAGGGACGTGGTCAAGGCCAAGACGGTCTCCTGGTTGCTTGTTGGCCAGCCTCGCAGCTCTAGCCTCCATAAACACTCACCATGGATGCATTAGGAGAAATTATACTTGCATCTTGTAAATTATCGACTCTCCAGATTTTCAGATATTCCCTCTCCATGTCTTCCTCCTCCCTTGATCTTTTCGAGAAGTGTCCTTTTCATGGAACCCATTTTCATTTTGTTGATCAAGTCTAACATTAGTTAATTTCTAGTTTTTTTATTTATACCTTTGTAGTTACTGATTCCTTTCTCTTAGTTTTCCTTACATGTGTTTTATTTTTATGCTTCTTCAACCTAAATGCTTAAACTATTTTTCTAATCTATTTATAAATATAAATTGAATTTAAAAGAATTGAAATAAAATATATAAAATAAAGATAAAGATAAATGTATGAAATAGCATATATTTTCCTTTAAGTGCTCCTTGTCTAAATCCTATATGCTTTGACATGTGTTATTCTCATTGCCATTAATTTTCCAATAATTTTTAATCTATACTTAATTTCTTCTCTAACAATCATATTTTTAATTGAACTTTTGTGATTTTTTTCATACAATATGCTTTTTAATTTTTTTTAGTATTTATTTATTTATTATTTTATGTGTATGAGTGTACTGTCTGCATGTAAGTAGTTGCACCCTTGTCGTACAGTGCTGCGGAGATCAGAAGAGGGTGTCGGATTCCCCTGGAACTGGAGTTAAAGATGGTTCTTAGCAGCCATGTGGGTGCTGGGAATCAAACCCGGGTCCTCTGCAAGAGCAGTCAGTGCTCTTAACCACTGAGCCATCTCTCCAGTCCCCGTACAATATACTTTGAAGGTACTTAGATCCTCCCTCTGCAACTCCCCCCACTGCCTCTCTGCCGAAATTAAGGGACCCTCTTTTTTTTAATTTTTTTTATTAATTTTATTTATTTCTGTATGTGTATGAATGTACTGTCTGCATGCAAGTTTGTGCACCCGTGTCGTGCAATGCCGCGGAGGTCAGAAGAGGATGTCGGATTCCCCTGGAACTGGAGTCCTCCTGGAACTGGAGTTTCAGACGGTTCCCGGCCGCCATGTGGATGCTGGGGATCAAACCCGGGTCCTCTGTAAGAGCGGTCGGCACTCTTAACCGCTAGGCCATCTCTCCAGCCCTAAGGGACCCTCTTATAAATGTAACATGGCCTATAGAGTCTGATTTGCGTCCCCATATGGCCCTCGGTGTGGGTCCATCCACTGGATCCACCAAGAGTCCCAGTCCTATAAGACACTGTCATTCTCCCTCCCAGAAGCCATCAATTGCCAAAACTTCATGAGGCTGGATTGGGATTTCCTACTCTATTCCCCACGTTCCTGCTGGGATTTGGTCTGATTTGAGTTTGCATAGGACATGTGTATGCTGTAACCATTGCTGTGAGTTCATATCTATATTTAAATTTCTTCTCTAAGGGTCATATTTAACATTTTCTAATTAGGCAAAACTTTTGCTGTTGTGCATTTATAATTTGGGGTCGGAAACTATGTCTTATGTAACTTCTGTTTTTAAAGATGTGCAACCATTTCTTTGTGACCTAACATTGTCAGTTTCCAAGTACATCGCAGACATTTAAAAATAATTTTAGGGCTGGAGAGATGGCCCAGTGGTTAAGAGCACCAGCTGCCCTTGCAGAGGACCTGGGTTTGATCCCCAACACCCACATGGTGGCTAAGAACCGTCTGTAACTCCAGTTCCAGGAGAACTCCAGTTCCAGGGGAATCCGACCCCCTCTTCTGACCTCCTCGGCATTGCACGACACGGGTGCACAAACCTACATGCAGACAGTACATTCATACACATAGAAAATAAATAAATTAATTAAAAAAATAAAAATAATTTTAGTACACACTTGTTAATCTACAGGTAAAATTATATAAATATATACCCAGAGCTCAAGCTGATTAGTTTTATCTACTGCTCTCTTGGTATCCAACTTAATTGACTGAGAATATTTTCAAAAACTTTTTAAAAACTTTTTATTTATTTATATATAATATATATATATATATATATATATATATATATATATATATATATATATATCTTCCTTATGGTTATTAAACCATTTGAGAGACAGGTGCTATTTAGGACCATGAAAATATGCCTAGAGTAGATGAGGAACTATTGGACAAGAATATAACATTTTAGTTAGGTAAGAGAAGTTAATTTAGGAGATCCAAATGGTGACTGTAGTTGATAAGAATATTATCCTCTTTGGGGCTGGAGAAATAGCCTAGCGGTTAAGAGCACCGACTGCTCTTGCAGAGGACCCGGGTTCGATCCCCAGCACCCGCATGAATGGTTAAGAACCATCTGTAACTCCAATTCCAGGAGAACTCCAATTCCAGGGGAATCCGACAACCTCTTCTGACCTCCACGGCATTGCATGACATGGGTGCACAAACATACATGCAGACAGTACATTCATACACATACAAAAATAAATAAAAAATTTTAAAAATATTAAAAAAAAAAGAATGTTATCCTCTTGAAACATTCTAAGACAGCAGGAAAACTTTGCTTTCACAAAAGAATAGCTAGATGAGGTGTATTCTGTGCAATCTGTTGATTAACAGGAAAGTCATTCTACAATACACTTGTACTTCAAAGCACATTATACACAGTAAATACATATAGCCTTGTCTGTAATTTTTAAAACATTTATTTTTATTTTATGTATATGAGTGTATTTCCTGCATGTCATGCAATGCCCATGGAGGTCAGAAGAGAGGGTTGAATTTCCTGGAACTGTAGTTACAGATGATTGTTAGCCACCATGTAGGGGCTGGGAACCAAACTCTTAATCAATGAGCTATCTCTCCAGAGCCCTTATCTATAAATTTTTAAAAACTGTCCCATCTGGGCTTATATTCCTTAATATTTTTTTTTTTTTTTTGGTCTTTTTGAGACGGGGTCTCCCTGTAGCTCTGGCTGTCCTGGAACTTGCTATGTAGACCAGGCTAGCCTTGAACTCACAGAGATCTGCCTGCCTCTGCCTCCTAAGTGCTGGGATTAAAGGCGTGCACCACCATGCCCAGCTTAATAATATTCTTAACTTAGGTAAAAATATTGCTTATTTCCTTTCACTAAATACAAAAATAAAGTCTAGATAGTCTAAGTACATTGAAGACCCGTATATGAATTACAAACAAAGACATTCATGAGGAAAAAAAAGAGCACCATTTTAATTTTAGAATTGAAAAGATTTCCTTAAAAAAATTAACAAAAGGCTGGGTGTGTTGGGGTACTCCTTTAATCCTAGGGAGGCAGAGGTAGGTGGGACTCTGTGATTATGGAGATCTAGTTCTAAGTCAGCCAGGGCTCCAGAGAAACTGGGTCCAAACAAACAAACAAACAAACAAACAAACAAATTCACAAAAGTTCTGAAGATGTTGGTAACACTTCCCTACTTTGCTAGCATGTGCAAGGCCCTAGGTTTCATTTTCAGCGTTCCAAACACACAAACACACAAACTACCCATTATAGAGGAAAGTGTAGAGAAACTGGATACATTTATAACATGCAAATTAAAATTTTGGTGTGGTTCAACTCATCAAAATTTAAGGAACAGATGCCTTCAGTCTGAAGACAAGATATGTGTAACTTGTATAAAGAGCAAACAATTAGCATTCAGAATTTCTTCCTTCTAGATTTCTTTACATTTAATTTGTTTTTATGCTTCTTCAGTTGTTTAGACCTATGTTCCTAATACTGTAAAGCCTTTTGACCAATAAGAAAAGGCAAACAGTGGGGCTGGAGAGATGGCCTAGCCGTTGGGAGCGCCGACCGCTCTTGAAGAGGACCCGAATTCGATCCCCAGCACTCACATGGCGGCTGAGAACCGTCTGTAACTCTAATTCCAGGAGAAATCCAGTTCCAGGGGAATCCGACACCCTCTTCTGACCACCGTGGCATTGCGCCACACGGGTGCACAGACCTACATGCAGATAGTACATTCATACACATAAATGGATGAAAATTAGGAGAAAAAAAAAAGACAAACAAGGGCTGGAGAGATGACCTAGCGGTTAAGAGCGCCGACTGCTCTTGCAGAGGACCGGGGTTCAATCCCCAGCACCCACATGGCAGCTAAGAACCGTCTTTAACTCCAGTTCCAGGGGAATCTGAGACCCTCTTCTAATCTCCAAGGCATTGCAGGACACGGGTGCACAAACCTACATGCAGACAGTACATTCATACACATAAAAAATAAATACAATTTTAAAAAAAGACAAACAGATCATAGTATTTGAATAAACACATCATAGAATATGAAATCTGAACATTTAACAAATACAAAGAAAGATAAGGATAAGATAAATCAAGAATAAGAAAAATCTAATAATAATATACCATGAACTTTCAAGGCACAAAAGGAAATTAACAGTGTCTGTTTCATACTTATCAGATAGGAAAAACATTAATAAAGTAATATACTTGGATAAAAGTAAAAAAGATGCTCAGTTAAAAAAAAATCAAGTTCCATATAGCATGATGCCAGTTATGTAAATACTTAAAACAACTCTAATTGTATAATATTTTCCTTATCATAAATGAAACAAAGTTTAAGGACACACATGAAACTAATACTACTTTCAGAAAGATGGTAGGAAAGGACAAGGTGGAGGCTCTTCATATAGATAGGTTTGATATCATCAATCATGAAATAAAAATATTTTAATTGCATCTATATTTGACAGGTACAGGTGTGTTCCTTAAAATTATTCCTTATATAGCAATGTAGCTGCTTTGGAGAATGTGTATTTCACAGGTGTAGTAAGTTATAAATATGTGAGTTTAAAGTATATGAGAGGACAGATATAGATAATATACAAATAGTATAACATTTACATAAGGGATTTGAGCATCCCAAGATTTTGGTATTTGAATCAATCTCCCATGGATAATAAGAGATAACTTCACAGAAAAATTTAACATTCTGGTAGGTATACAGGCATTGGTTATATTATTTTATGCACTTTTGCATGAAAATTAAATTAATTAAAAACACACAAAAATATAAAAGATTTAAATTTAGTCCCTACCCTTACAAAGCATTGTGATCAAAGCGAATGGACATAAACTTTTATAGCATACTAAATCTGTGATAATACTCTTCCCCCATCTCTTTTTTGCTGAGCATAATATATATGAGCATATATATATATGCACACACACACTTTGGGACACTGGATTTTTATTTGGAGAGAAAAAGTCAAATGTGCATGTTTTGTGTATTCTTAGCTTTGGAGACAACAACTCTGTGGAGCTGAGGGGCCACATGAATGATAGTGAGGAGCCTAGAGAAGGTAATGAAACAGAGGAAATAACAGAATTAGTACTATTAAATACCAGCATTTCCAGTTATGGAGTGTTTGCAGGTGTAGGTCTGCAAGGTCTTCTGAGTGTCAGGCCTAGTAAATCCATGCTGAGCTTGTAACCGAGCATTTATTAAACACAGACCTGGAAGGGGGAAACACCTCTGCAAGACTTTTGTAGAGAAACAAGTTTGTGTCCATGTCTCTGTCATTTCAATATGTTACTCTCCAGAAGACTTTTAGAATGAAGAAGAGGGGCTAGAGAGATGGTTCAGTGTTTAAGAGCACTGGCTGTTCTTGTAAGAGGACCCAGGTTAAGTTCCCAGCACCCACATAGAGGCTAACAATTGTTCATAACTCCAGTTCCAGGGGATCTGACACCTTATTCTGAATTCTACGGACATTCCATACACACAGGCAATACACTCAGACACATAAAAAAAAAATAATGAAATATTTTTATAATGAAGAAATCTCTGACCTAAAAAAGTAAGATTGAGATGATTATAATGTAACAGACCCTAAACAGACTCAAACAAAATTACTAGTTGTGAAATTATTTAGGGAATATCCTTCCCTCTGTGGATCTTAATTTATTAATTCCATGAATTTGAGTGTGTTTTCTAAAAAAAAAAAAAAAACTGGCAACTGAGTTTGTGACATACTGTTTCCAGTATTGAGCAAGATCTGAAGTTCAGTCTGTCCATCAGGATTAAGTCTGTCTGCATTTTTAGTTATAGTTGTTTCACCAGAAAGTAGAGAATTGCTTGATCCTATAAGGAGAGAAGTAGAATTTTAAATATCTGCATTTTGATGAAGAGAAAATTATTCATGATAAGTAATGTCATTCTTTAGTATTTTAAGCACACATTTAATAAAAAAAAAGCTTACCTTTCTGTATGGAGAAGAGGACACTTGATCCCTCAGTACCTGTCAGATTAACTGATTGTATTGCTATGTTGGGTTCCACCACTGCTTCGTCTCCCAGGGAAAAGGAGTAACTCTCCATTTGTTCAATAAGCCTGGATAAAATACAACAAAGCAACTAAACATGTTGTCATCAGAGGTGTGTCTCCCACCTTATGGGAGAAAAGATAAGTGCACACAGCCCATGTAGTCAGAATGGCAGTAGTGATCACCTAAAAAAATATAACTGCTTCTCATCAACAGAGTGTCACTTTATTATATGTGCATTTTTATTTTTTTTTTGTTTGTATTTTTTTTATTGATGCTTTGTGTATTTCATACAACATTTTCCAATTCAGTTCAGGCATATATCCCCTTCCCTTCCCCCCACCCCACCCCTACCCATCCCAGATCATGCATTCTGCCGTAAGTTTTCTGCATCTTTCTCTGCTTTTTTGTTTTGTTTTTTCATTTTTTTAACAATAAGTGATAACTTGTGAGTACAAGCATCCTTCATGTAATATGTGCATTTTTAAAAAGTTATGAGATGGGCTAATGGGTTGGCTCTGAAGTTATGAACACTGGGTGCTTTCAGAGGACCAGAATTTTGTTCCCAGAACCTACATGGTGGCTACTAGCCATCTATAACTCCATTTCCAGGAAATCCAAAGCCCTACCTATTTTGGCCTCTAGGTGCTTCTGTAGATATTGCACACATGGGTGCACTTACATACATGCAGGCAAAACATTCATAAACATAAATTAAATAATTTTAAGTTGTTATATAATGTTCCCACTTACTGAAGCTTGGACATTGATTTCAGAAAACATAATCTCAAGAATTACTGTTAAGTTCTGCAATGGAAACAGTCTTTCATTATGAGGTGCTCCACATAGAAAGGTGGTGCTACCACCCAACATTTGGTGGGCGTGCACTTCAACTTGTGTGATGGTAAAACTGAGTTCCATTCATTCAGTTCTCTCCACTCAAACTTCTGGATTCTAAGTCATCTTTGCTAGGTTGTGGCTGAGGTGACTGTTCAGACGAATCCACAGTGGAACGGAGCTCTTAACTCATTGCCTTGCCTATGAAGGAAACATTGCAAGTTCTCTTGGTGTTCGTCTCTACTTTGGCTAAGTACAGAGAAAGAGTAGATGGAATGGGGCTGGGGGAAGCTGATAATTTAGTGTTCTCCAAAGAAAAATCCTAAGATCCTTTTCTTGTTTGCCGTAGAAAAATTTATACAATTTATGAATTTGTACAATTTATGAATTTGCCTAAACAAAACCTCTGTATATAAGATAATCTATCTAGCTTTCCCAGAAATAAAATGATTTAATCAAAATGTAATTGTTCCATAGTCTTTATATCTATATATATATATATATATATATATATATATATATATACACACACACACACACACACACACACACACACACACATATATGTATATATTTTTTCAGACAGGGTCTCCCAGCTGGCCTGGAACTCACTCTGTAAACCAGGCTGGGCTTGAACTCATAGAGATCCTCCTGCCTTTGCCTCTGCCTAGGATTAATGGTGTGTTATTCGTCCATGATTTTTTAAGAAGTTAAAACTTAGGGATTGTTCATAAAGAGAAGGAAATCATCAGTCATTGTGGAAACGTCCCTCAGCTTCTCTATTTCAGATAGAAGTGGCGAAACAAACTTCATTTTGCTGTAGCTGACTTTTGCTTTACTCTGTGTCTTTGCCCAGCCATTCTCACTGGAGCCAGCTGGGCAGAACATCTCATACAGGCAGTTTCAGGGAGTATTTTGTTTTGATACCGGGATTTTGCAAGTAGCCAGGTACCAGGTCCAGGATGGCACATCCTTCCACCTAGCCTAACCGAAACTTATTTTTAACTGAAAACCTCTTGTTAACTGATATAACTATAGTGATCTGATGTAAATATGGTAATTGGCTTTGCCCTTGCCATGTGTAATTGTGGTTTTATGTTTTATAAACTCTGCTATGCTTCTTGGTTTAAGGAGTTCTTTGGGGCATTAAGCCATTTTTCTGATCCCCAGCTCTTAATAAAAGACTCCCAATTCAACCCTGGCTATGTGACATTACCCTGTGAACCTCACTCAGTATCACATAGATGTTTTCCCTTTTTTACATGATTTGTGTGTTTTCAGCACTCGCCACTTAATGAATAAGATTAATGCCCCAGAGATGCTTTCATCAGGAGAAATGTCTAACAAAAATCATCAGATAAATCATTATTTGATTCCACAACATCTGGTTATTCCCCACTAAGAAGCAATGAAATACTGGAGGTGCAAGAGGAGCACCCTTAAGTGTTCCAACATGGGAGAAAGATGTGCCATATATTGTGAGGGTTACATATTCACAAACATCTTTAAGTGTTCCAGACTTCTAAGGGCATTCACTCCCACTCCACACACTTGATTTTTCTTTATTGTATAACTAATTAGGTAAAATAGATGAGCCTCACAGTAGGCTATCTGTTCCTATAGGCAGCCATCAATTAGGTATAAATGACTAAAAAAGCCATTCAATTGTCTCATTTGTGAACTTTTTAATCAGTATGGCAGTTATGCCTGGAAGTCCATGAAAAAAAATCAGGTCATTCTATCACAGAAGAGTCAAAGAAAATGAAAAAGAGGCAAATAGTTCCTGCTGAGAATAAAGAAAGACATTTTCTACTGAGAACTACAAACCTGCCTTGGCATCACAGCCATCTCCATCCTTTAGAGAAGGTCTGGTTCCATGCACTGGACTCTGTTCTAATCCTGTACTTGGGCTCATAAAAGGTCCAGTACATCTCTTTGCAGTATATCTCAATTTGGCCAGGATAACTTGAGTGGGTAACTAAGAAGGTCAGCTGGGGCAGAAATGTGAATAGTGAACTGTGTGTGCATCGTGAGTAGTGTTAAGAAGAGAGTTTTGTATCTCCCACACTAGGTAACTAAATGCCATTTTTACCTTTGATGTAGCAGCAGATGCATGGTTATAGATCAGCCTTTGTAATCACTGTGCAAATGAAGAATGGAAACCCTAAACATCTTTATTTTATCATATCACCCCGACCATCAGAAACCCTTTTCATAGCTTTACAGCATTGTATACGTGGGCTTCTGCCCACCTCCCAGTTTAGAAAAGGAAAACGGGCACTAGGCAACCTTAGTAAGACAACTTGACATGACTGAAGCTGGGGAGTCTCCTCTCCATCACTCTCCTCCCTTTTATTCTCATCCTTCTTATTTTTTTTTTATTTTCCTCCATAAACAAATGGACTAGAAGGGAAAGTCAGCTGCTGAGGGACATAAAGAGGAAAATGAGTGATACAAGAAAGAAGTTGAAATGCAGAGAGTGGCCGAAGCCTTGTACCTATGAGAGGACACTCAGACCTAGGCCTAGCTCCAGATATGGAGTGGCAGAGCCAGGTTGCCATCAGCAAAAGTCACTTCCTTCCCTTGTAAAGCAAGGCAACAATGATCTTTGTTGACAACTCATCCAGAGCACAGTCATTCCTCAGTTGGGATTGGGTCCATGGCTCTCTCCCCCATGGGTATCAAAATTTGTCAATGCTCAAACATTTATATAAATGCTATAGTATTTTTTTTTTTGGTCTTTTCGAGACAGGGTCTCCCTGTAGCCCCAGCTATCCTGGAACTCACTCTGTAGACCAGGCTGGCCTTGAACTCACAAAGATCCGCCTGCCTCTGCCTCCCAAGTGCTAGGATTAAAGGCGTGCGCCACCACGCCCGGCAAATGCTATAGTATTTTTCTATAATTGACATACTTCTGTATACTTAAATGCTCTTTGGATAATGTATGAAGCCTAACAGCATTGATTTTATGTAACTTCTTGCTACACTGTGTTACTTAATGATGAGAAAAGTGTGTAAATAAATGTTCAACTAATTTTTGTGAATATTTTCAACCTATAGTTGGTTTAATTGTCCATATAGAAGCCATTAGTACAGAGGACTTGACTACATTCTCCCTAGAACCGTGGGGTTGGTGGTGAAAATTTTGGCTAAGTGAATGGAAGGAGGATGAGAGTCCAGAAGAGAGTCTGTAAATACTGCCCGGTACAGATTAAATCAACAGAGACAATTGGAAAATAGTGGACTAGAAACAGAGAGAAAAGAGCTCTGAGAAAAGAAAGAGAATAAAATTGGTTGTGTAGATTTACGCTTCAAAATAGTGGTCTTCATTTCTCCACTGAGCACCTTCTTGTAAAGTTGTTAGGATAGTATGCATAAGTCTCACAGTTATCTTTTTTTCTCCATCTCATAAGCCAGCAAAATTCACAAATCTTCATTGTTAGAAAGGTACCGGCATTTGTGTGATGACCTGTGTGTGACATTCTCAGATGAATCTTACAATCCTTTTTCCTTCATTTCCTTAGAGAAGACATCTAGTGTTTTCTACCCTCCCACGGAATCTGCCACCGCAAATCCTTCTCTGACTGATGGGAGCTCTCAGGCTCTCGTCTACATTTTCACTGAACATAGACTGTGGACCTCACGGCCATGTCCTTTATCTGCTTTAGAAAAAAGAAGCATCTGGACTCCAAGTAAGAGGGTTTAAATTCCTCTTAAAATCTGGGCCCAAGCTAGGTGTGGGCATACACCTTTAGTCCCAGCACTTGGGAGGCAGAGACAGGCAGATCTCTGTGAGTTCAAGGTGGGCCTGGTCTACATAGTGAGCTCCGGGTCAAATGGGACTCAGAAAGGGAGACCCTGTCTCAAAAAGACCAAAAAAAAAAAAAAAAAATCTGGGCACAAAATATGCCAGTAAAACTGTTTACACAACCTCTGCTAATGTCTCTCAGAGTTGCAATTTCTGATTGCTTTTTTCACACTCATGCATCCACTTTCTACTTTGAGACCTTAACCCTAAATAGATGCTGGGTATAAGCATTAAAAACTTAGAATCACATGCAGGAATTTCTCTTAAGGAAAGAAGAAGTCATGAAAATAATGATTATGTATAAGAATGTTGCCTGTCCATGATACTAAAAGCCAATATAATTGAAAAGCCTCTCAAAAGACTTGATAAGTTATAACTCACTGAGATAGTTAATCTTTTATACATTATTTATTACTTCTATGTGTGTCTATGTGCACACATAGGGGGTGCACTTGCCATGGTCAAAGGACAATTTGTGGGAGTCAGTTCTCTCCTTCTACCATGTGGGATCCAGAGACCAAACTCAGGTTGTCAGACTTGATGGCAATTGCATCATCTCACTGGCTCTGTGGTTAATCTTTATTGTCAGCTTAATTGGATGGGGAATCATCGAAAAGATGTGCATCTGTGAGGGCCTGTGAAGGCATTTCTAGGAAGGATTAACTGAAGAGCAAGAACGTCCCCCAGAGTGCATAGCACCTTCTGAAGATGACCCAGATACAGAGAGGCCTGAATGAAGAGTGGGGCAGCTGGTTTGTTCTCCTCGTCTTGCTGGTGAGTGCATCTGTCTCAGGGTTGCTGCTGCTTTCTTTCACTGACATCAGAACGCAGCTTCTTGGGGCTTCCAATTTGGACTGCCAACCAGCAGTTTTCCAGAAATCCTCCAGGTCTTCAGTACCAGATTGGGCCTGCTGAGGCATCCAAACTCATGGACTGAACAGCTAATGAGTTCCGTCCAGTGTGAAGATGTCTATTAGACTATCCCACCTTCATGCAAGCCAACATAATAAAACCTCCTTTTGTAATGTATATTCATTCTATCAGTTCTTTTCCTCTAGAGAACCCTAATAAATAATTAAATAATCCAAAGTTATGGTTACATATGTAAATATTTATACCTTTAAAAGTATTTAAGGTATTATGACCAAAAGTTAGAAATTAATATGTTTAAACATATATATGTATATATGAATGTATACATGCACAAAAGCTGAGAAAATATTTGGAGTATATGTACAGATTAATAAAATAAAAATATTCTGGCTAAAAGAGATGACCTCAGGGATTGAGAGCACTGGCTGCTCTTGGAGAGGATCTGGGGGTTCGATTCCCAGCACTCTTATGGTGGCTAACAACCATCCCAGTCCCAGAGGATCTGAAACCCTCTTCTGATTTCCCTGAGCACTGCACAACATGGATGCATTTACATACATGCAGGCCATAGATGCATAGGGATAAAATAAGAATAAAATTAAGAATAAATTAAAGTAAAATAATTTTAAGAAACTTTTTCATTGAGTATTTTATTTTCCTACAAACATAATTAAATGTGTCTTGTTTTAAAACACAGTGAAAGGGGCTGGAGAGATGGCCTAACGGTTAAGAGCGCCGACTGCTCTTGCAGAGGACCTGGAGTTCGGTCCCCAGCACTCACATGGCAGCTGGGAACCGTCTTTAACTCCAGTTCCAGGGGAATTTGACACCCTCTTCTGACCTCCCTGGCATTCCACGACATGGGTGCACAAACCTACCTGCAGACAGTACATTCATACACATACAAAAATAAATAAAATTTAAAACACAGTGAATTCTAATAAGGTGCCTCTGTGAATAAAGAATATAATTGCTATATAAATATACAATAAAAGTAATCTAGAACATGAGTCAAGAGGGTAAGACAAGAAGAGTTGATTTATTTGTTCCTTATAGAAATAGCCACAGGAAAATTAAAGAAAGCTTAAGCACACCAGGGTCTTAAGAAGTCGAGAAGAGGGAGCTTAGGTATGAGTTGGAGGCTGACTGTGAGGTGTGTCATGAGAAGTCAGCTTTTGTCTGCTGTTCTATCCATTGCGGGGCAGGGAGGGGTGTTGAACTCGGGAAGGGTGGGAGGGGTGGGAGAGGGACATGGGTGTATATTCAATTGGTGCATATTTAATTGACATGAGTTCAACAAGTATCCAGTTTTGCCCAGACTCTGTCTACAGGATACATGGTGTTTTAGGACTTAGTAAAAGCAAATATGTGTATATTAAACAACATTGGTTTAAAAGCTGATAAAAACGGTAATGCATCTGAGTTAATTGGTGATATAAATTGCTGTTGTCCACATTAGCTTTAATTAAAAACTGTATAACAATTACTTTGGGATTGGTATAAACAAATGTTCTCTATAATTTTGCTGTCATATAGTATCACCTGGTAGCAATCTCTTTCACCTATAGGATGATTTAACTCAAAACAATAAAGTTTGTTTTCCAAGTTACATACAAACAGTAACACCAAAATATGCAAACACAATGGGGTGAACTTGCATGAAAAAATTGTGCTTGATGTCCACCCTATACGATTTATCAATACAACTGCTAATTTTAGAGCATTCATAGGGTCAAATCAAAAACCTAAAAATAAACAAAAGGGGATATGCGATGATAATAAACAAAATTTTTGTCAGAAAACCTTGCAATACCAAATCTTAAAACTAAACTACGGGAAGAGATTATGTATGTTCCAACAAGGCCAGAAGTATCAACAAAACGTTATTGGCTAGAGAAAGAAAATGCGACTTTGCAGTGGAGTAGGAAATGTACCAAGAAAGTCCCAGCGAAGGATTGACACTCTCAATATCTGGGCATTGAAGGGAAGAAATGCCTCAGATTTGCTGACAGACATCAGGCCCCATCTTCCTGGATCCGAATGATATAAACAATGATTTTAATGCCTCCATACATAACACTATACTTCTAGGTGCCAACAGGTTTTAATATAACGACTTCTTAAACATCCCCCCCATAGAATAAGAGAATATGATGATGATGATGATGGTCATTACTCCAGCTTAGAGATTGGAGCTAGCATGGTATAGAGCGGTATTCTCTTTTTTTATTTATAAATATTTTTTAATTTTTTTTTATTTATTTCTGTATGTGTATGATGTACTGTCTGTCTGGCAATGCACAGTGTGTAGCACCCATGTCGTTGCAATGCCACGGAGGTACAGAAGAGGGGGTTCGATTCCCTAACTGGAGGAGTTTTCTCTGGAATATGGAGTGTTTCAGTCGGTATCTGGCGGAAATCATCCAGAGTGTGTGCCTGGGGATGCGAACCCAGGTCCCTCTGCAAGACAGATGGTCGGCGCTCTTAACCGCTAGGCCAATCTCTCCAGCCCGCTAGAGGTATTCCTCTTGATAAAATTGGTAAAACGGCCTTCTTTAATGACTAAGGACATAGCACTGTGAAACAAAGGATTATTCCTCTTTCAGAACTAAATATAATGCTAAAGTCTCCTTCGAGCAATGCACTTAAGCCAAATATAATTAATAAGGAGATCTGACATCAACAATGGATTATTCCTACCAACGGAGAGTTGGCCAGGGGATCCAAGCCCTACAAAAGGTAAAGGCTCCTTGCCGCACAACTGGGATAATCTGGCAGGAAAAGAGAAAGCAATAGGCCCTACTGTTGAAGACCTGATTAATAAACATGGGAAAGAATGTATGGGAGCCACACTGTTGCAAGTGATACAGATGGTCTCTGGATAGCCAGAGAGTGTACCAAACGCCCACTAACACCAAAAAGCAAGGTCTAGGTCCTCCTTGAGTTCAATCAAGACTCCTCTGCACAACACCAGCTACACCTCATTCTGCCTGTAAAATTACGTGGCAGTAGTGGCAGCCATAATGTCGGTATATATATACCCAAATCTACATGGGCTATGTAGCTCTCTCCTTGAGGATAATGAATAACCCACAGCTGATTGCCCCTATTTTATACGTATAGTTTTGGGTTACATCCTCTAATGGTTAGGAGAATGTTAAAACCACACGAAGACCTGTCATACTTAACAGAATAAAATGTAAATCCATGAATTAACCTACCATGCCCAAAACATCTGTGTCTATAAATAAGTAACCTACCTATAACTATTCAGTACTGTTTAAATCACCTATATATCTACATTGCGTTGTCTTCATTAGTAGGATGAAGGCTAATATTATAACTGTTTAAATACCATATATCTAATTGTTCATGTTGCTTCATTAGTCAGGATCGAAAGGTTTAGGCCTGGACCAAGCTGGCAGCCCATGAAAGAAAACAGCCAAAAATTGGACTTAGGCCAAGACAACAGCTCCAGATAAAGTAGACTGTTTTGCTTCTGCATCCACCTGTGCCCCTCTTTTCTAAGCCTAGGGAAACAATCTGCTAGAAGGGGGGCGCGGTAGATGTAAGGGCTGCGATTGGGGTGAAGGTGAAACTACAACAATATAGACGGACACTTCTTTGCTCAACTTGATTGAACATACAAAGCCCCCCCCCGCCCCGCGGAATGGTGGGACCCATGAGCTGTGGGGTTTTGGCACAACTGCTTGAAATGGTTTTACATGAGGATGCTTGTACTCACAACTTATCACTTATGTGGTTAAAAAAATGAAAACAAAACAAAAAACAAAAAAGCAGAGGAAAGATGCAAGAAAACGTACGCAGGCAGAATCATGATCTGGGATGGGTAGGGGTGGGTGGGGGGAAGGGAAGGGGGATATATTGCCTGAACTGAAATTGGAAAATGATGTATGAAATACACAAAGCACGAATAAAAAATACAAAAAAAAAAAAGCACAGAAAAAAAAAAAGAAACAGGTCTTTTGTGTTAGGTAGTTTCCTTTTGCCAATACCACCAAAAAAAAAAGGGTTAGGTTGGACCGAGTTCTAATCACGAATACTCCTAGTTACTTAGTCCTCCAGACGATGACCACCACCAGGACCAAGCATGCAGCCCTCCATGTGAGAACAAAACCAAGTGGGAAGCCAAGGATTCTCTCTGAATTCCCAAGGGCTCAGCCAGTTGCTGTAGCCCTCTGAGAAACACCTCTATTCATGCTTTAACATGGGAAGGTAAATGCAAACCCATCATGCTTTCTTTCCAAACTGCAATTGGGCTTACGTGGCAAAGGAGTCATCGTCAGTCGCAGCAGCTCTTTGAAAAACATCTTCACTGGCATCCAGAATTTGACTCACTGTGGTTACAGCAGCTATTTTTGCCTGCCAGGGAGAGAAAATACATCACAAAAGAAACATGTCACACAATCTATTTGAATTCCATTTTTCATTAACTTGTTACTTGGATTTTACATACTTTTCAAAGGACTTTTGGTCATTTACATAATTTCGAAGCAAGGTCATTAACGGGACATGAAAGAAAGAAAGAAAGATGCCATGCCGATAGTCAGTAGGCAGAAACTAGGGTAGTTCACACTAACGGTTTATAGCCCTGTTGCACAGGACTGTCCAAAGAACTGGACCATGACAGACAGCATTCTTCCCAAAGTTGGTTTGCACCTTGCTGCCTCGGATCACCACAGCTAGTCTTGTTGACTGTTATGGTCTACAAGAAAGAAGGGGCAGAAAGAGTAGCCCACACCTCCCAACCAACCAGTTGGCTGTAGTTCCAAGAAGGGCAAGGGCTAACGGTCCTCAAACTGAGGAAGCCATGGGGAGGGTCTTTGCAATTTGTTGTGGTTGGCGGGAAGTCGTGAACCCATGCTGGGAAGAAAGGACTTTCCCGTGTGGCCTAGGCAGGGCATCACGTCTGTAAGTAATTCCTCACCCATTCCTCTGTAAGTAAGCCCAATAAATTCACTGACTTCTCACACTGTAGTTAGGAGAAATTGTACCTCCGTTTGACACAGAGCCCAAAGGAGGAAGGGGCAGACATCGTTTACGCCTCTCCAAAGGAATTTTAGCTACAATCTGTTGACCACTACACAAACTCTGTCATTGGCATATGTTTGAGATATTTCTTAGCTTTGTGTTTCAGAATATAACAGGCTATGGTACTAGAAATGTGAACTACCTTTAAGGTATTTCAGAAAGCCAAAGACCAACAGCAGTTCTGTTTGACACAAAGAGATCAGAGCTTAAGCAGGCTTACTCCAGAGCAAGGGGTTTAAGGAAAACTGTTAATTTGGAATAGAACAGGGATGTTGAAGTCAAATACAGTTGTTAAAGCAAAAGATACTTGTTCATGGCAGAGTGTTCTGGAAGGCTTACCATAATAATGATCGTCATGTTCATTCCAAAAGAGGATGTTTAGACAAGGAGCCCTTTTTCAATTTCTTTGAGCATCTCCCAGAAAGCGTATTCTGCCCAATGATCTTAACAACCCTAAAAACCATCCCAATCATAGGATAAGGAGTAGAATTTGGGATGTTCTGTCCTTTCTAGGCTGTTAAACTTGAACATAAGGCCTTGGGCATGCTAATCAAACTCTCTGTCAATGAGCTACTTTGCCAGACTGTATTTTAGAACTTGAGTTTTACCTCATCTTGGGCTTTTCTGGATTCATTGAAGATCTGACCAACCACTCTTGTCGCAGAAGTGATGTTCTCAGCAGTCAATTTACTGGCATCAGCTGTTAAAATCTGGGCTTCTGTAGAAATATTCTTAGACTGTGAGTCGATCTTGTCTATCTGTTTAAAGGGTTTTTTTAAAAATTTAATTAGGGTATCTAAAACATTTTGCAAAAATCTTGTGGGTGGGGGCTGGAGCGATGGCTCAGGTGTTAAGGGTGCGACTACTGGTTTACAGAGGACCCAGGTTTGATTCTCAGAAACCATATGGAGGCTAACAACCAATCTTCGGCCAGTGCATGGTGGTGTACACCTTTAAATCCCAGCACTTGGGAGGCAGAGGCAGGTGGATCTCTATGAGTTCAAGCAGCCTGTCTACAGAGTGAGCTCCAGGCCAGATGGGCTANACATGAAGGATGTTTGTACTCACAAATTATCACTTATTGTTAAAAAAAAATGAAAACAAAACAAAACAAAAAAGCAGAGAAAGATGCAGAAAAGTTACGGCAGAATGCATGATCTGGGATGGGTAGGGGTGGGGTGGGGGGAAGGGAAGGGGATATATGCCTGAACTGAATTGGAAAATGATGTATGAAATACACAAAGCATCAATAAAAATAAAAAAAAAGAAAAAAAGAAAGGTTCTTTTGTGTTAGGTAGTTTTCCCTTTGACAATACCACCAAAAAAAGGGTTAGGTGAACGAGTTCTAATCAGAATAATCCTAGTTACTTAGTCTCCCAGACGATGACCACCACCAGGACCAAGCATGCAGCCCTCCATGTGAGAACAAAACCAAGTGGGAAGCCAAGGATTCTCTCTGAATTCCCAAGGGCTCAGCCAGTTGCTGTAGCCCTCTGAGAAACACCTCTATTCATGCTTTAACATGGGAAGGTAAATGCAAACCCATCATGCTTTCTTTCCAAACTGCAATTGGGCTTACGTGGCAAAGGAGTCATCGTCAGTCGCAGCAGCTCTTTGAAAAACATCTTCACTGGCATCCAGAATTTGACTCACTGTGGTTACAGCAGCTATTTTTGCCTGCCAGGGAGAGAAAATACATCACAAAAGAAACATGTCACACAATCTATTTGAATTCCATTTTTCATTAACTTGTTACTTGGATTTTACATACTTTTCAAAGGACTTTTGGTCATTTACATAATTTCGAAGCAAGGTATTTAAAGGACATGAAAGAAAGAGCCATGCCGATATTCAGTAGGCAGAAACTAGGGTAGTTCACACTAACGGTTTATAGCCCTGTTGCACAGGACTGTCCTCCAACAGACAGACCATGGACAGACAGCATCTTCCCAAGCTTGGTTGCACCTGCTGCCTAGGATCACCACAGCTAGTCTTGTTGACTGTTATGGTCTACAAGAAAGAAGGGGCAGAAAGAGTAGCCCACACCTCCCAACCAACCAGTTGGCTGTAGTTCCAAGAAGGGCAAGGGCTAACGGTCCTCAAACTGAGGAAGCCATGGGGAGGGTCTTTTGCAATTTTGTGTGGTTGTGGGGAAGTCGTGAACCATGCTTGGAAGAAGACTTTCCAGTGTGGCCTTAGGAGGGAATCACGTTCCTGTAAGTAATTCCTCACCCATTCCTCTGTAAGTAAGCCCAATAAATTCACTGACTTCTCACACTGTAGTTAGGAGAAATTGTACCTCCGTTTGACACAGAGCCCAAAGGAGGAAGGGGCAGACATCGTTTACGCCTCTCCAAAGGAATTTTAGCTACAATCTGTTGACCACTACACAAACTCTGTCATTGGCATATGTTTGAGATATTTCTTAGCTTTGTGTTTCAGAATATAACAGGCTATGGTACTAGAAATGTGAACTACCTTTAAGGTATTTCAGAAAGCCAAAGACCAACAGCAGTTCTGTTTGACACAAAGAGATCAGAGCTTAAGCAGGCTTACTCCAGAGCAAGGGGTTTAAGGAAAACTGTTAATTTGGAATAGAACAGGGATGTTGAAGTCAAATACAGTTGTTAAAGCAAAAGATACTTGTTCATGGCAGAGTGTTCTGGAAGGCTTACCATAATAATGATCGTCATGTTCATTCCAAAAGAGGATGTTTAGACAAGGAGCCCTTTTTCAATTTCTTTGAGCATCTCCCAGAAAGCGTATTCTGCCCAATGATCTTAACAACCCTAAAAACCATCCCAATCATAGGATAAGGAGTAGAATTTGGGATGTTCTGTCCTTTCTAGGCTGTTAAACTTGAACATAAGGCCTTGGGCATGCTAATCAAACTCTCTGTCAATGAGCTACTTTGCCAGACTGTATTTTAGAACTTGAGTTTTACCTCATCTTGGGCTTTTCTGGATTCATTGAAGATCTGACCAACCACTCTTGTCGCAGAAGTGATGTTCTCAGCAGTCAATTTACTGGCATCAGCTGTTAAAATCTGGGCTTCTGTAGAAATATTCTTAGACTGTGAGTCGATCTTGTCTATCTGTTTAAAGGGTTTTTTTAAAAATTTAAATTAGGGTATCTAAACATTTTGCAAAATCTGTGGGTGGGGGCTGGAGAGATGGCTCAGTGGTTAAGGGTGCCGACTGGTCTTACAGAGGACCCAGGTTTGATTCTCAGCACCCATATGGCGGCTAACAACCATCTTAGGCCAGGCATGGTGGTGTACACCTTTAATCCCAGCACTTGGGAGGCAGAGGCAGGTGGATCTCTATGAGTTCAAAGCCAGCCTGGTCTACAGAGTGAGCTCCAGGCCAGCTGGGGCTATAGGGAGACCCTGTTTCAAAGAAAAACCCAAAAAACTGTGGGTGAATAAGCTGGAGTTAAGCCGAGCCTCAGTCTCCTAATCATGACACCACCCAGGTTTCATGTTAACTTGATTTCTTGTGTGAGCAACACAGTTCATGCAGTTCAGTGGTTTTGCATTGTCTGATACCTTCCTGGGTTATATTAAGAATATCAAACTGCAAAAAAAAAAAAAAAAAAGAATATCAAACTGCCTAAGTGAAATAAGAGTTACTCAAAGTGTATCTATGGACCAAGGTTGGTTCACCAACTGTTGTATAGTCCATGGGGAGTTCAACACAGAAATTAAATAGCAAATTTATAGTGTTATATATAATTACATGAAATGGGTTTGCATTACATATGATTTATTTAATCTCTTTTAATTTTATTTTTCTTAATTTTTACAGTAGTGGGTTTCATCATGGCACCTTCATATGTGTGTCACTATACTTTGTTCATTTGATTGTATTTTGCAAAACTAGTAGTCAGTATTAAGTTTCAATCTTTTCTAAAAAACTGGGTTTTTTTAAGCACAATTTAGGAAGCACTTGCCTAGACAATTTTCCAGGTAGCATTTGCACCTGGGCTCTGAAAAATGCTAATCCAAAAAAAAAAAAAAAAAAAAAACCAAGATGAAGCCATACTGCCACTCTGTAGCTGGTGTTGACACATGTGGGTGGGTGAACATAGTATTACACTACATGGCGCCATCACTTCAAACATTAAAAAGGTACTGCTCTTTGAGAAAGGTCAGAAACCAAATTCTATCAGTAGACTGAACAAATTACTGTCTCATTCAATAGCTAGGTCTCTATTATGCTCCAGACACTTTGTTAGATGTTTTAAGATTGATCATGTGTAACAGGAAATGAGTTTGTAAACTGAGCTCCTTCATATCACTTAAAGACTTAGATTAAGATGCTTACCCAAAGTTCAACAGCTTGGCCTCTGCAAAGTGAAGAGTCAAATACAGGCTACTCAGATTCCACAAGCTACCTTCTTCCAGGGTCTGTGACTGGCTGCTACCTGCACATCCTGATTCCCAGTCCCACCCCAGCCACACTCTGCTCATCTGGGATTAGGTAGTGTGGAACACTGTGGATTTTAAATTCAACAGTAGCTCTGTGACTATTTGGAGATAGTTCTTGACTAAAAATTTTATTTCTCAAAGGCTTGTTTTCCTCATTTATAAAATAGTTACATTAATATTAATAGGTGCTGTTTAAAATTAAATATTATTTTTAAAATACTTCATGTAAAGTGTTCTAATGTTCCAGACAATTCCCCAATTTACCATGGTTTAATTTATTTTTATTTGATGTTACAGTGGAGCAGAAGTGGTCTGTGTTCAGAACCTTCCATACATAAACTTTTCCATTTTGATCTTTTTCCAGGCTAATGCTATACAATCATGTCATACTTTCATGATGCTGTGAAGCAAACCACAGCTCCTGGTCATTCACACAAGGATGTGAATAAACAACTGCTACTGTGTTGCTCTCCTATGATGCTAGGTGGATTATGTGGATTCAATGCATTTTCAATTTATAGTGGATTTATCAGGACATAACCTCATCCTACGTCAATCAACATCTATATTTGTTAGCAGTAAGTACTCAGCAGTCATTAAGTGTTATTAACTCTATCTTTAATATGGAAATAGCAGCCAACTCATAGAAATTGGAAAAAGATTAACTGAGATAGGTGCAACATACCTGCATATAAACCTACCCACTAATGCATCTCTCAACACTCATTAACAAATCTCCCTCATGCCACAGAGGGCAACGAACACAAAAGGCCACAAAGAGTCAAAACATAAAGAATAAGAGTCTACAGAGTATGAATCCCTGGACTGGACTCCTAGATTAAAATTTACCCATCCAAGGCTCTGGGAGCATATTGGAAAGATTGTAAGAGCCAGGGGAGGAGATGCATGACCATATGGAAATGCAGACTTCCACGTTCTGTGACCTTGTGCATATGAACCTACGGCAATGATGTCAGCATGCACAAAACTCAAGCAGACAAAACCCCATCATAGAACTAGGAAAATGGGCAGCCAGCTCCAATCTTAGCTGAGGAATTATTGGCAGCTGATTACTTAGTGGTTTTGCTATTTATTTGAGAGTTTTAAAAGCATTGAAATGACCATCAGGTATCTGAAAAACAGAAGCTTTACCTAGTCAGAACTTCTTCCACTTGCCCATCAGAGGGGCCAGAGGCATACCTGCATTTCCAGCGTTTTCAGATTTTCATTGCAGTTTCCTATTGTTGCATTTTCTAACCTTATCTCTCCATACTGAGTAACTTTGCATAGCCGAATTGCTATTGGATTGCCCGCTTTAATAAAAAGGAAAAAGTAGAAGTGAGAAAAGCGTTATAAAGACAAACACATCCCATGTCATTTTGACTCTGCTGTTCCTCCCACTGGAGGTGACATCTATTCACTTTTGAGTCTGGGCTGACTGTGACGGACCTTAACCAATAGAATATAATATATATGATAGATATATAATAGATATTACACATAACTATTATATATATATATATCTATTCCTGAACCTAAGTCTTAAAAAGCCTCTAAGTTTGTCCTCATCCTTTTAGGGTATTGTCCTGAAACATCAGGTAAGGAAGTGGGTCTGACCTACCAGAAGACAAGCCTTGTGGCACTGAATTGTGGTGCTCTAACAGCCAGCATGCATGGTCACTAGCAGAATGAGCATTTTGGAGTTTCTAATACATCCTCGCTGCTCCAATTAACCCACGGAACTGTGAAACCTAAAGCTCTGTTCTTTTAGGTCAGGACTTTAGGGATATTTTAAAACACAACAGTAGAAAAGTGAATCAATATATTTTAAGCTGGTAGTAGGTGTCTTGATTTTTTTTTTTTAGGTGTGTTGATTTTTAAATCTGGATTTTCAAATATCAGTTACTATTTCCTTCCTTTTTTCTCTAATAAAGATTTACTTTCCAATATGCAAAAATTAAATTAATGGAAGTGGATATTAGGAAGACACACTAGGCTGAAACCAGAACCAATATGAAAATTTCCAACTAGATATTAAACTATGTTTATCTTTTATTCTTTATCCAAATCTGTGTAAGATCTGAAAGGCAGAGTTCTGTCATATTGCAGCAACTACAAAATGTTTCAGTCTCTCTTAATAGATGTTTTTGGGGCCATTTCATTTCCCCAGTTTATCACCTGAACTTTCCACCTTACTGTCCTCCAATAGCTAACAATTAAGTAGCTTCCACAGATAAAGTCACAATTAGAAGGGCAGCTGATCAGAGGTGATTTTTTTACCTGCAGAATCAACATTAAGCAGCTGCTTCTTAAGCAATGATTAAAAATACTGAAATCAGATTTTGCTTTAACAAGATTTGAAGTAGAAGTTTAAAATTCCTACGAATTTATATGATTACTCAATTGCTATTCTATGACAGGACGACACAAGGCATATACAGGATATGTACCTTTTTAAAATTATGTTCTTTTTATTGATATTTTGTATTTCAATTTTCAGTCCGATTTGGATACATTCCCCTCTCCTTGTCCCTCTCCCACCCCAGTTTATGCATTCTGCCATACGTGTCTTGCATCTTTCTCTCACTGTTTCCAAGGATTTTTTTTTTCTGCAGAGGCTTGTTGTTTTGAGCAAAATTTAAATGTATCAGTCAGTTCTTTGACCCAGTGCTTATGTTGTTGTTGTTCCCTCTCCTTTGTATTACTCCAAGTTATGCCTGTTTAAACAACAAATATGTATCAAAATTATGACCTTTGGGAATAAACTGCGTGTTAATTCCAAAATATGTTTTGGGGTTCACTTTTTCCCTTTAATTTTATATTACTCTAGAATATGAATACATATCTTCCACCCCTATATGGTAATTACAATGTTCGAATATAAGTGGTAGGTCAATTCTAGAGTCCATTAAGAGATTCACATTATAACAGCACAGTTGCTTTCCAATACAAAGAAATATAATAATAAAGTTGCTCAGTTTGCCTGCCAACTGGACATTTGGTGTCAGCGTCCACATATGAGGGAAACCATTCGCCTTTTTTTTCTTCTGGAACTTTGTTAATTCACTTGGTATAATGGCTTCAAGTTCCATCCATTTACCTGCAAAGTTCATGATGTCATCTTTCTTTACCACTGCATCGAACTCCATTGTGTAGATGTACCACATTTTTGTTATCCAATCATCAGTTGAGGGACATTTGGATTGGTTCCAGCTCTTTGCTATTGTGAAGAGAGCTGCAATAAACATAGCTGTGCATGTATCGTTGCTTTAGGATGAGTCTTGTGGGTATATACCCAGAAGTGATATGACTGGGTCAGGTGGCAGGCTCATTCTGAGTCTTTTAGGATTCTCCGCACTGCTTTCCATAGTGGTTGTTTACATTCCCACCAGCATTGGATGAGCATTCCGCTTTCCCCACAGCCTCTCCAGCATTTGGTGTCTTTTGTTTTGTTGATCTTGGCCAGTCTTATTGGAATGAGATGATACCTTAGAGTGGTTTTAATTTGCATTTCCTTAATTATTAATGATGCTGAACACTTTGTAAGATGTTTCTCAGCCTCTTTCCTTCCTTACTGGTGAAGTTTCTGTTCAGCTCTTTACTCCATCTTTTGAGTAGGTCAATTGTTTTCTTACTTCTTTGTTTTTTAAGTAGTCTATATATTTTGGATGTTAATGCTCTGTTAGATGTATCAGTAATGAAGGTTTCCTCCCACTCTGTGGGTTTTTTCTTCACTTCCTTGATTGTTTCTTTTGCTGTACAGAAGATTTTGAGTTTGGTGAGGTACCACTTGTCCGCTGTTGACCTCACTTCCTGTGCAGCTGTTGTTTGGTTTAGAAAGTCTTTTCCTATACCTATGTCTTGTAGGTTGCTGCCAACTTTTTCTTTTATCACCTTCAGGTTTTCGGGTTTCACGTTGAGATCTTTGATCCACTTGGAGTTTATTTTTGTACAGGGTGAGATGTAGGGGGTTAATTTTGTTCTTCTACAAGTGGTGATCCAGTTTTGCCAACACCGTTTACTGAAGATGCTATCTTTCCTCCATTGAACTTTTTTGGCCCCTTTGTCGAATACAAGGTGTCTGAAATTATATGAGCTCAAGTTTGGATCTTCAATTTTGTTCCATTGATCAATGGGTCTGTTTTTGTGCCAGAACCAGGCTGTCTTTGTGACTATAGCCCTGTAATATAGCTTGAAGTCTGGCAAAGTAATTCTCCCTGTATTGCACTTTTCACTCAAGGTTGCTTTAGCTACTTGAGGTTGTTTTGCTTTTGTTTTTCCATATGAATGTAAGGATTTTTTCTCCAAGTCTGTAAAAAAGCTCATGGGGATTTTGATTGAGACTGCATTGAATCTATATATTAATTTGGGTAGAATGGACATTTTCACTATATTAATTTTCAATCCATGAGCATGGGAGGTCTTTCCATCTTTTGATGTCATCTTTAATCTCTTTCTTTGGGGTTTTAAATTTTTTATTGAAGAGGTCTTTGGTGTCTTTGCTTAGGTTTAGTCCCAGGTACTTTTTTGAGGCTATTGTGATTGGGAATATCACCTTATATTCCTTCTCCAGTTGCTTATTGTTGGTGTAAAGAAAGGCAACTGATTTTTCTAGGTGTATTGTGTATCCTGCCACTTTACTGGAACTTTTAATCATTTCTAGGAGTTTTCTGGGGGAGTTTTTTAGCAGCCCTTAGGTAAACTATCATATCATCTGCAAACAGGGATACTTTGACTTCTTCTTTTCCAATTAGTACTCCTTTAATTTCCCTTTCTTGCCTTATTGCCCTAGCAAGCATTTCAAACACTATATTGAAGAGGAGTGGTGATAGGGGGCAGTCTTGCTTGGTTCCTGCCTTTAAGGGGAATGCTTCTAATTTTTCTCCATTTAGGATGATTTTGGCTGTGGGTTTGTTGTATATGGCTTTGATTATGTTGAGGAATGTTCCTTCCAGTCCAAGTCCCTCTAGGACTTTAAGCATAAAGGGATGCTGGATTTTGTCAAAGCTTTTTCTGCATCAATTGAGATGATCATGTGGTTTTTGTCTTTCAGTCCATTTATGTGCTTTATAATATTTATTGATTTACTTATGTTGAACCATCCCTGCATCTATGAATGAATCCAACTTGGTCATGATGGATGATCTTTTTGATGTGGGACTGTATGTGATTTGCAAGTATTTTTTGAGAATTTTTGCATCAGTGTTCACTGATTAAATAGGTCTATAGCTTTCTTTCTTTTTTTTATCTTTGCCTGGTTTTGGTATTAGAGTGATGCTGGCTTCACAGAAGGAATTTTGGAGATTTCCCTCTGTATTCGTCTTAACAGTTTGAGTAGTAATGGTTGTAGGACCTTTTTATATGTTTTGTAGAGTTCTTCTGTAAAATCATCTGGGCCTGGGCTTTTTTTAGTTGGGAGTTTTTTTTTTTACATCTTCAGTTTCCTTAAGTATTATGGGTTTGTTTAAGCTGTCAATCTCTTCTTGGTTAAACTTTGATGATTTCCAGGATTTCAGATATTCATCCATTTCTCTTAGGTTTTCAAATTTAGTAGAGTATAGGTTTCTGAAGCATTCTCATATGATTGTCTGGATCTGTTGTGATGTTTCCCATTTCATCACTAATGCTATTGATTTGGAGTTGCTTTTTCTTTCATTTGGGTAACTGGGCTAGAGGTCTGTCTAATTTTTTTAATTTTTTTGGTATTTTTGAGACAGGGTCTCCCTTTAGTCCCAGCTGGACTGGAGCTTGCTCTGTACACCAGGCTGGCCTTGAACTCACAGAGATCCGCCTGCCTCTGCCTCTGCCTCCTGATTGCTGGGATTAAAGGCATGTGCCACCACGCCCGGCTATCTCTCAAGTGTTTTTAGCTGCGTACAAAAATAAATAAATTTAAAAAAAGAAAGATAAAAAATAATAACACAGGTTATTTATTTTAGAGTAACCCATTTTAATTTTATGAAGTAGGAAGTTCCTACTTCATAAAAATATAGAAGTTGACTGTTTCGAGCAGAAGTTCACCATTTCAGTCAGTTCTTTGACGCAGTCTTCTCTGTTGTTGCTGTTGTTGTTGTTGTTGTCATCGTCATCATCGTCGTTATTGTTGTTCTTTCCAATATGGGCCACTCTCAACTACTTGGACCAAAGCTCAAGGAGCCCTGCACAAGAAATACTACTATGTAATTCGTGCTAGCATCCACAGATGAGGGATACCATTCATCGTTTGTTTCTCTGGGACTGTGTTACTTTGGTCTGATATTCTTTCTTCTGCTTCATCCATTGTGCTTCTAAGGCTTTTTCCCATCCTTTCCTGCTGATTGGATGAATGTTCAATTTCCTTTTTCATTTCATCCTGTGATTTCTTCAGTATTTTCACTTCCTTTTGGAGCTTTTCATTCTCTTCTTGTTTCTCCTTGCTTCACTGGTCAGTTTCTTTTTTCCTTTCAGCCTGAGATCTTTTCAGTGTTTCCACTTCCTTCTGGAGTTTGTCATTCTCTCCCTCTATTTTTTTCTGGAGTTAATCATTTTTTCCTTTTAGTTCCTTCATGAGTTTTTAAAAAATATTTTATTTATTTTTTATGTGTATGAATGTACTGTCTGCATGTAGGCCTGTGCACCCGTGTTGTGCAATGCCGCGGAGGTCAGAAGAGGGTCTCGGATTCCCCTGGAACTGGAGTTCTCCTGGAATTTGAGTTACAGACGGTTCTCAGCTGCCATGTGGGTGCTGGGGATCGAACCCGGGTCCTCTGCAAGAGCAGTCGGCACTCTTAACCACTAGGCCATCTCTCCAGCCCCCCTTCATGAATTTTTTGTTCTCTTCCCTTAGTTCTCTGATTTGTTCTTTATATTCTTTGATTTCTTTGAATATGTCTTCAATTATTCTTCTAAGGTAAATGTCTTAGATTCCTTCCAGGGAGATCTCGTTGTCAGGATCTTATACAGGACTGATAGAGTTTGGTGGGGATTTAGTATGAGCTTTTCCAATATTGTTGTTTTCCATTTTGTCTTTAGCATGTGGATTTGTATTTGTTTGTTTGTTTGGATTCTGGTGCTAATCTCAAATGTTATATGGAGGACTTATTTGTCACTCTGCTTCCTGCCAGTTTCTTCCTCAGTGTTGGCTGTGCAGCCTAGAATCACTGGCACTGCGCCTGCTGGATCATCCCAAGCAGAGCACTAGCAGTTTATAGTCTCCACTACAGTACCACTAGGTTCACCACGTGTGGGGGATGTGGGGGCGGTTTACTCCTTTGGTCCTTGCACCTCGTATTTGACCTTGTCTGGCCGCCAGGCCTCTTGTCTGCCTCTCTATCTGTGCACACAGTTCTCTCTGGTCCCTGAGGTGGGGGGGGGGGGTCGAGTCCCTGCCTGATCAACAGGGCTGGGCACTGGTATCTCATCTGCTCTGCCTGCCGAGTCTACAGGCCTCCTGTCTGGGGATATTAACTTTTAAGTGGTTGCGTATGAAATGTGCCTCTTCCCCAATGTTATCTACAGTCAAGAATATCCTTACACAACAATTATTGTGATGCATTGTCATTATTTGCTACATAAGATTGAAGAATTAGAAATAATTCTTGCCAGTTGTAGTATCACACTCCTTTGATCTCAGCACTTGGGAGGCAGAGGCAGGCAGATTTCTCTGAGATCTAGGCCAGCCTGGTCTACATAGTGAATTCCAGGCCTGCAGGGGCTACCGGGAAATGCTGTTTCAAAAAAAGAAGAATTCTTAATGTAGAATTAAAAGTAAATTTGTCAACAGTTGGAAGATATACCTTTAAAATGATTTGGATTCAACCTGAAATTGAAAGGTAGATGTAATAACTATTTTCATAATAATTGCTGGAAAACAAATAACCAGATAAAATGATAGTACTATGATTTTCTTGTTTCCCAAAAGTACTGTGTCTAACACGAGTGATGGTCTCCATGAAGATGCTACTGACACTTTTTCCAATTCAAATCACACAGTTATGTTTTATATATTGTTTTATAAAACATTGTTAAATAGTTGTCATATATAGTATGTAAAATGAAATAAACATGCATTCATAGGCACTCTACATAGTATAGCATGGCATGGAAAGTATGCACATTAAGAACGATGATGGGGCTGGAGAGATAGCCTAGCGGTTAAGAGCACCGACGCTCTTGCAGAGGACCCGGGTTCGATCCCCAGCACCCACATGGCGGCTAAGAACCGTCTGTAACTCCAATTCCAGGAGAACTCCAGTTCCAGGGGAATCCGAGACCCTCTTCTGACCTCCGCGGCATTGCACGACACGGGTGCACAGACCTGCATGCAGACAGTACATTCATACACATACAAAAATAAATAAAAAAAAAAGAACGATGATGATTCATGCTTTTTTTTCCCTGAGATATAAATTAAGAGACTTGAAACATCTGGACATCTGAGTAATCACTTAAAATAAACAAAGTAAAGAAGATATAAGAATTTATTTAGAATTTCAGAGTGCACTGGATATACACAAAAGTGACTATCTGAATACAATATAAAATTCTCTTCAGGGTAATTACTGACAACAGTTCTACCAAACATTTTTAAGGATAATAATTAGATTTTACTCAAATGCTACCCTATTAGGGATATATTTCTTTCTTTTTAAACACGATCTATAATTGGCTATATTCTTAAAATGCTCAGTTCTGTAAAAACTGGGGTTTCCTGCAGAAATAAGATGAAAGTTAATGCAAACAAGTGACTGTAGGAAGATCCAGTTTGAATTGGGTCTAGTCCTCAGCTAACACCCCTCAGGGCACCATGTGGATAGGAGTCAGGGGATTTCTCTGACCCTACCCCAAGGAGGAGCAGATAACCTGGCCCAGGTGCATGAGACTGGGTGGGACAGCAGTGTGCAGTGGTGCAGAACTGGGAGCTTGTGATTGGCTCTGGGAGATGATGTCATTTTGCTTATAAAGGCAGGCTGTGGCGGGCAATAAATCAAATTCTCCATTACCATCTGCAGGCAGGTACTGTGCTCCCCCTTCCCTTAGCAGGACTGTGCTGTACCTGCTCATGGCAAAGGAAGCTTCCTACAAGTGACAGTAAAACATGAGAGAAAATTACAAAATGGGCTGAAGCTATTAGGAAAGAGTTCTATGACTTTTTAAGGTCTGCCTTCAGAAGATATCACCCAATGTCATATGGAAATAAATCATCAACATCTTGCATATTGTCAGTAAACGTAATGGGAACTGAAAATATTCCCATTGACTCTTGGAATGCTTCAATGCAAAAAAGGTTGTCATGTTCGTGAAAAGTCCAATGAAACTAGACAGATAACTAAAATGACCAATGAAATAAAGGCCTAATGACAAAGAAACTTACTCCATTTCATTTCTGTTGGAAAGATGTACTGTGAAAGAAGGTGTGAAAGGAATCTATAATATTGGCTGATCTAAAAAAAATTGGACAAACTGGGCTGGAGAGATGGCTTAGCAGTTAAGAGCACTGAGTGCTCTTACAGAGGACCCAGGTTCAATTCCCAGTACCCACATGGAGGCTACCTGTCCCTAACTCCATTTCCAATGGATCTGCCACCTTCTTCTGATCTTCAGGCACTGTACAACACATGATCTTCAGGCACTGTACATACATGAAGGCATAACATTCATACATATGATAAATAAAAATAAAATAAATAAAATGTTTTTTAAAATTTGGAAAATTATACAACCCAAAGAACAAATATTTTCCTGAACAAATGCTTGGGTATTTCACCCAGGAAAAAAAAAGGGTGGAAATGTAGAGTCCTTACCACCTAGCCTGCTGAACAGGCTTAACCTGTTTGCACACCTCAGGAGGCAAGCAGATAGATCTCTGTGAGTTCAAGGCCAGCCTGGCCTACAGAGTGAGTTCCAGGCCAGCAGTGGTGGCACACACCTTTAATCCCAGTCCTTGGGATTAAACTCACTCTGGGTGTGATGGCACATGCGTTTAATCCTAGTCCTTGGGAGGCAGAGGCAGGCCTGGAAGCTAACCATGGCATAGCTGAGTCAGTGACCTGGGTCAATGAAAATTCACCCAATTATCAGCACATCAGGCGCATCCATGGAAGGAGCAGAGCAGACCACATATATACCCCTACCTTCCCCTAAATAAACCAGTCTGCAGCACCTCACTATCTTCTTGCTTTTGCCTGACTCCCGGTGTCGGTATGTTGACCCTGCATCTCTCACCCTCACTTCTTGGTGGTAGCTTGAACCCTTCTGGCTGGACTGGAGAAGGTTACAACAGGGTATAGAGTAAGCTGGAAATTTAGCCAATTAAGTAAGGATTGGGAGTTCACAAACAACCGAACCTTATTTTTTAAAGAAAATTATGATTACATGAAGTTCTGTCATAAACTTTGAACATTGACATAAACCAAAAAGGCCTTTCTTCATTATCTTGTCCGGGGACCTAAAAGTAATTGGAGGAACAGAGAAGATTTCTGGGAAAAACATACCATTTAGAGTGTTCTTATCACATGTTTGCAAAGATGATCCATATCTGCCCACTGGAATTCTGGCAAAAGTAAAGCTCATGTAGGTACTATTTTCACAGAAATTACCTGCAATGGAAATATATTTCTTTTATTATGAATTATATTTTTTTCTTTTTGAAATTTCAAACCAGATAATAGATAGAGTTCAGAATCTTTGGAATGTAATGTAAAGAAGATTTACAAATGCAACTTGCCTGTACAGGAGCTTTCCACACTTTTGTGTTTGGTTAAATTACTACTACTAGAATAAGTCATATGCTGGATAACAGGTTCCAGCTAATGGGTACCCTGGAAATATCTGGGTAGGGGGAAGGAACAAGCACTAAAGCACCAGCTTGCCAGACTCATTAAGAAATACAATCTAGCTGGGCATGGTAGTGCATGCCTCTAATATCAGCATTAGGGAGGCAGAGGCAGGTGGATCTCTGTGAGTTCAAGGCCATCCAGGTCTACAGAGCAAGTTCCAGGACAGCTGTGGCTACAGGGAGACCCTGTCCCCAAAAGAACAAAAGAATAAATAAGTAAGTAAATAAATAAATAAATAATGTAGAAATACAATCTATAGTGTCAAAAAGACCATAAGAATGTGAGTTAAAGCAAATAGGCTAAAATCATTGTGGGTAGGATATATTAGCCAGGAGGAATATAGACAGTTTATGGGAGTGGATGGAGGGGTTCTGTAGCACAAACAGGAAGAATGAGAAGTAAAGAGTTTGGGGAAGTATACCTTGATCAAGAAACTGTGACACAAAATTTATTGAATACAAAGCATAAATTTAATAACACTTCATGGAAAAAGAAAAGAACAATTTCATATAAGCACATTAAATCCTTAGATTGAAAAATATATCCCAATTCAAAAATTAAGTATGCAAAATTTTAAAAACGACCCAGGAAACCATATTCTGGTTGCACTAGATTAAACACTGGAGCCAAAAGGAAGCATACCTGTGAATTTATAAGAAATTTGACAACTGGGAAACAGAAAAAGTACCTTGATTATATATACCCAAGAGCAAAACTTGGCTTTGATTACTGAGTCAAATATTTAACTATTTACACTATTTTCCATGTATATGCATATATGTATGTATATATATATGTTTATTTCTATTTGACAGTTTCACACCATTCTATAATGAATTTTATGCACTTTCATCCCTCATTTCTCTCTCTTATTTCCATCTATCCCTCATCTATTCATCTAAAACTTTTCTTCTCACCAAGCCTCTCTCCTACTTTCAGACCTTCTTTTATACTTGACCCATTGAGTGGGAGGTTATTTACTGGAGTAAGAGTGATTTATCAGTGGCAGCACCACTGAAGAAAATCATGCCAATGACGGCTACCTGCCAATAACCTCTCAGAGAGGCATGGAAACTCATGTGGACCTCCCTCATCAATGATGAAATGGGAAAAGGCCAATCTTGTGGAAGTCTTGTGCAGACCACACAGCTACAGTGAGTCTGAGTGTATGTGCTTATTGTTTCTATCATTAACCAAAGCTTCCTGAATTTTTACTGTTATTAATGCAAGGGTTCCCTAAACCTCACCCTAGTATCAGTCTAAGTAACTTACGAATTGTGCATCTCAGGCCTTTCCACTCCTCTGTACAAATACATCTGCCATTTTGCCAGGTCCCACCATTCCTGCAGAACACTATAGGGGTGCTTGATACGGGAACAAACATTCCTGAAGAAACAGTAAACAACAGAATAGCATTAGAACTTGCCAGTTAGTTTTTCTTTTCAGGTCTGTAGCTATTTAATTTTTTTTTTTTTTTTGGTCTTTTCGAGACAGGGTCTCCCGGTAGCCCCAGCTGTCCTGGAACTCGCTCTGTAGACCAGGCTGGCCTTGAAGTCACAATGATCCACCTGTCTCTGCCTCCCAAGTGCTAGGATTAAAGGCGTGCGCCACCACGCCCAGCTCAGCTATTTAATTTTTTTTATATGTATGAGTGTATTACATGCATGAATGCAAATGCTCCTCTGTCATGGAATGCCCACAAAGTCAGAAGAGTGTGTTGAATCCCCTGGAATTGGAGTTAGACAGTTGTTAGCCTCCATGTGGGTGCTGGGTATTGAACCTGGGTCCTCTGCAAGAGCAGCCAGTGCTTTTAACACTGAGCTATCTCTCCAACCACAGACTGTTATTTCTGAGAAATATCCTTTATAATGTCATCATCAATGCTTAAAGTTTTAGATACCAAAAGGACATATTTAGAAGATAATCATGATCCTTAACAATGAAATTAGAAGTTCTCGAGAAAGAGGAGTGTAGGAAGCTTCTCCTGTTATGAGTAGGTACAGCACAGTCCTGCTAAGGGATGGGAAGCCATGGCCACCTGCAGTCACTGCGGGGAACTGACCCTCGACCCACAGGTCAGTTGGTTATTTTCTTAACCCAACCTGAGAGGTACTTCCAACCCAGGTCCTTAGCCTGGGAAGTGGAACGCTTCCCGTCTGACCTTGCTTTCCCACCTGCCCAAAGACTGCTGGTCTCTGGACAGGAATTTCAGGCTGATGGCCAATCTTCAGCCTACACCCACTCACAGTCCACTCCACAGGTTGGTGACCTGATTAGTTTTCATCCAACCGCATGCTAGCTTACCAAGTTGGTGATATATATGATAGATTCCCATTCAACCCTCTTGGCACCAACACTCGAAATCCAGGCCTGCTTTGGCCTGTATATGCACAAAAATAATGGATGAGGAATTTTGTGATGATGGCAATGGAGAATTTGATTTATTGTATGCTGAAAGTTACTTTTGTAAGCAAAATCACATCATCTCCCAGAGCCAATCACAGATCCCAATCTCACACCCCTATATACTGCTGCTTTGCCTAGTGTCATGTGCCTGGGTCACATTGCTCCCTCTTGGGGCAGGGTCAGAGGAATCTCATCACTTCCACGTTGTGCCCTGAGGGATGCGAGCTGAGAACTAGCCCCTAATTCAAACTGAATCATCCCACAGAGAAGATTATAGAGATGGGAGACAGATGAGGATGATAGGAAGGATAGATAGGAGATAGATAGATAGATAGATAGATAGATAGATAGATAGATAGATAGATCAAGTCAGCACATGAAGACTTTAAAATATTATTAGAATACAAAGAAGATAATGAGGACAGAGGTCACGTCACCAGGAAAGACTTTCCTAAAGAAGTGATATTTAAATTAATTCATATGATTAAATCAAGTAAAGACAGATTTAAAAAAAACAACTGATGACCCAAATAGGAAACATAGGAAATGCAACACCACGGGGGCTAAGGAAATAGCTCAGCCTGTAAAGTGCTTGCTATGCAAGCATAAGGACCTGAGCTTAAGCTCCTGAAATCATGTGAAAAGGCCAGACTTGGTCAGCCTATTTGTAATCCCAGTGCTGGGAAGGCAGACACTGGTAGATCCCTGGGGCTCTCTGGCCAGCCAGAATAGCCAAGTCAAGGAGCTCCAAGCTGAAGAGTGGCAAATCTTAAAGCACACAGTAATACCTGGTGAATGACAGTAGAGGTTGAGTGCTGCCTTCCACAGGTATCCAGACTTTCCTAACATGCACCTGCACACACGTGAACATTCATATACACACATACCCCCAAATAAAGTGCAACATCACAAAAAAACTGGAAAATTCTTATATGCCCTAGCAACACAGTAGAGTTTAAAATATATCAATGGTCCTAACTGGAGTAATAACAGGACAGATGTAGGAAGATCCAGTTTGAATTGGGGGCTAATTCTCAGCTAGCATCCCTCAGGGCACCACGTGGATGGGAGTCAGGGGATTTCTCTGACCCCACCCCAAGGAGGAGCAGATAACGTGGCCTAGGTGCGTAATGCTGGGTGGGGCAATGGTGTGCCATGGTGCAGAATTGGGGGGCCTGTGATTGGCTCTGGTAACTGACGTCATTTGGCTTATAAAAGCAGGCAATAAATTGTAGTGGGCAATAAATTGAATTCTCCATTACTATCATTACAGAATTCCCAGCTGTCATTAATTTTTTTTTTTGCATTCATACAGGCCAAAGCAGGCCTGTATTTCATTCGAGTGGCCAGTGGGTTGGAAAAAGGTTCTGGGACCACCAACCTGGATAGCTGGTGTGGTGAAGTGAATTGTGAGTGGACATAGGCTGAAGATAGGCCATCAGCCATCAGCCTGAAATGCCTGTCCAGGGGCAGCAGTCTCTGGGCAGGTGGGAAATCATGGCCAAGAGTGGGAAATGTGTCTCGTTGTCCCAGGCTAAGGGCCTGAGGTGGAGGGACCTCTCATGAAGGGCTACAGAAGTAGCTGACTGGTCTCTGCACCAAGAGGCCAGTTCCCTACAGTGGCTGCAGGTAGGTACTGTGTTCCCCTCCGCTTAGCAGGGCTGAGTGGTACCTGTTCATTACGAAGAACGCTTCCTACAGACAGAGACTAGACAGAGAAGGGTTTGTAGGGTAAACTTGGGAGATTAAATCCTGAAGGAATACATGGAGGTCTTTAAACAAAGGAGTGGAATCAGTGTGGGAGTGACTGCGGCTGAGGCCACAAAGGTCAGTTAAACAGGAATCCAAACAAAAACACTGTATGTGCTAAGATAATGAGTAAGCAGATCTGAAATAGGATACTTGTGTCCTTAAATCTGTAGAGTAGTTAGTAAAAAGTTAATTAACCTTAGTAATACAGAGTTCCAGATCCAATAATGATGGGGTACATTGTATCATATTAGGCCTCTCACTGATAACAATCCTAAATTCTAGACAAAATTTACAAATGAGATAATATCACCAATGACAAAGATACTATTTGTTTTTTGTTTTTTTTTTTTTTTTTTTTTTGGTCTTTTCGAGACAGGGTCTCCCTGTAGCCCCAGCTGTCCTGGAACGCGCTCTGTAGACCAGGCTGGCCTTGACTCACAGAGATCCGCCTGCCTCTGCTCCCGAATGCTAGGATAAAGGCGTGCCGCCACCACGCCCGGCTCAAAGATCTATTTGAAAGTTAGACCACAAAGAAAAATATTCAGAAATTAAAGGGAATATTTTTGTAGTCTTACCACCAAGGGCATAACAGTCTGAGTGGCAAAAGTAGATGAAACTCTGACTAAAACCTACAGTGTTAGAAAATTATGAGAAGCTAGGGCTGGAGAGATGGCTCAGCAGTTAAGAGTAATGGCTGCCCTGGTAGAGGACCCACATTCAGCTCCCAGCACCAACATGGTGTCCAACAATGGTCTTTAACTCCAGTCCCAGGGGATCTGACATCCTTGTCTGACCTCCTCAGACAATGCAGGACAGGAGTGCACTTACATTCACGTAGGCAATATACTCATACACATTTTTTTTTTATTTTTTTTTATTTTATTTATTTGTATGTGTGTGATGTCTGCTGCATGCAAGTCTGTGCACCCGTGTCGTGCAACGCTGCGGGGTCAGAGAGGGTCTCGGCTTCCCTGGAGCTGGAGTTCTCCTGGAATGGAGTTTCAGACGGTTCTCGGCCGCCATGTGGGTGCTGGGGATCGAACCCGGGTCCTCTGTAAGAGCAGTCGGTGCTCTTAACCGCTAGGCCATCTCTCCAGCCCCTACTCATACACATTTTAAAAAAAGATTAAGAGAAGAAACTGAGGGTACTAGAACAACTGTGAATTTAAACAGGGGCACTAATCCCAGAATGGACAGAGCCAAAAAGAAACAGTAAAAATAATAATGATAAAATAAAGATCTTTGAAGACCTGAGGGCCTAAGTAAGGTGCGTGTGTGTATGTGTGTGTGTGTGTGTGTGTGTGTGTGTGTGTAACTGGAGTCACAAGGCAAGAAGATAAAGACAAAATATCAGGAGTAGAGAACTTGAAAAATTTAATGTAGAAATCTAAGAAACTCAGAAAATCACAACCAAATAAATACAAAGAAATCCCACTCATATATATATATATATATATATATACATATACATATATCTATGTATATATATTATATATATATGTTAAATGTGAAAACTCCAAGATAAAAAAAAAAAAATCTGAAAGCTTAAGTACTAGCTTAGGAAAGCAATTACTCATGAATTAGGAAGGAAATAATAACAATCTTACACAAAATCTTTAAGAAAATAGACAAATCTACTCTAATCATTTCATAATGTGAGAATAACTTTGATAGGAACGTATTGACAAAGACATTACAAAGAAATAAAGTTGAGGCTTATTGCCATCCTTCTTTTTTTTTTTTAAAATAATAATTTTTATTAATTTTATTTATTTTTGTATGTGTATGAGTGTTACTGTCTGCATGTAGGTTTTGTGCACCCGTGTCGTGCAATGCGCGGAGGTAGAAAGAGGGTGTCGGATTCCCCGGAACTGGAGTTCTCCTGGAATTGGAGTTTCAGACGGTTCTCAGCCGCCATGTGGGTGCTGGGGATCGAACCCGGGTCCTCTGTAAGAGCGGTCAGCGCTCTCAACCGCTAGGCCATCTCTCCAGCCCCTGCCTCATACTTCTAAAAGCCCTTTAAAATAGCAGCAAATCAAATCAAACAACGTATAAAACTGATACTATATGACCAAATAAAATTTATCCTAGGGATGCAACATTAGTCTAAAAATAGAAAATTAATTAATCGGGGCTGGAGAGATGGCGCAGCGGTTAAGAGCGCCGACCGCTCTTACAGAGGACCCGGGTTCGATCCCCAGCCACCCATATGGCGGCCGAGAACCGTCTGAAAATTCCAATTCCAGGAGAACTTCCAGTTCCAGGGGAATCCGAGACTTCTTTGACCTCCTCGGCATTGTCACGACACGGGTGCACAGACTTGCATGCAGGACAGTACATTCATACACATACAGAAATAATAAAAATTAAAAAAAAGAAAATTAATTAATCATATCACAGAATAAAAGGAAAACTATCTTACCATTTCAATAAATGCACAGGCAAAATGTTTTTCACATATTAAAACAAAATTAGCAAATACAGAATAAAATAGAAATTCTTCAAACTGCTAAAATCACCTATAAAGAGCCTACTACTAATATAATGTAGTGCTGTACTATTTAACGACTTTCTCTGAAATTTCACAGAAAGAGTTGAAAATAACTTCTAATGAAGATTATATTGAAGTCAGTGTGATAGATAAGAAAATGAAGAGGCATAATGTTAGGAAAGGAGGAAAAACAGGGGGGGGGCCCTCTTTAGTTGTACCTCATCAGAATCTATTGAATATCCTGTGTTAAAAGGAGAAAAAAATAAATTCCTAAACCCTATGCTGCAGCACAAAATCTTTCTTTTATATTAGCAATAAGTTAATTAGGAAAATTAAAAATTATATTGCTTTTTTTTTTTTTTTTTTTTTTTGAGACAGGGTCTTCCTATAGTCTCAGCTGCCCTAGAACTTGTTATGGGCTAGGCTGGCCTTGAACTCACAGAAGTCCACCCATATCTGCCTCCATAGTGCTGGGATTAAAGTTGTGCACCACTGTGCCCAGCTGAAAGTAACTTACTGTTAAATTATCATAAAATGATTTGACTTTTAGAAGTAAGTTACTAAGCTATGGGCAAGACTTAATTAGTATGAGAAAATTTAAATATCTAAATAAATGGAGATATAGATGACCGAAAGGCTCACTTGGCAAATCATCTATTCTCCATTAATTGACATAGTAAAAATATAAAAACTTATTTTTCTGTAAGAATTTATGATGTGATTTTAAATTTTTGCAGAAATAGAAAATATAGAAAATTAGAGACTCTAGATAGGCATCCCAGTGGGTGAACGTGCACTGAGGGACATCTGGGTACACAAACTTGACTCGAAATTAGAAACACAGATTAACTAGGACTTCATATCCTTTATTATATTTTTTAAACACTTTTTAAAAATTTTTATTTATTTATTTATTTTTTATTTTGTGTGTATATGAATGTACTGTCTGCATGTAGGTTTGTGCACCATCAGGTCAGAAGAGGGCTTTGGATTCCCCTGGAACTGGAGTTAAAGACGGTTCTTAGCTGCCATGTGGGTGCTGGGGATTGAACCGGGGTCCTCTGCAAGAGCAGTCGGTGCTCTTAACTGCTAGGCCATCTCTCCAGCCCCCTCCTTTATTATATTTTAAAAGTTCTATTAAGTCTAATTTGTGTTTCCCAAATGTACTCAGTCATGGGTCTATCCTCTGGAGTCTGGCCAACCTTCCTGGTATTAGATCCCTAAAGAAAACTGACTCCTCTGCTTTCAGCAACTATCAATTGTCAATAGTTTCTCAGGGCGAAGGCATCTTGTCCACCTCCCCCATCGATGTTGGGACTTTCTTTTGGCTTGAGCTTGCAAAGGCCTTGTGCAGGCTGTCACAAGTACTGTAGATTTGTGTGTGTGTAACTGCTCTGTTGTGTCTAGAAAACATGATTTCCTTGTATTTACCCCCCACCTCTGGATCCTAGAATCTTTCTGGCTCCTCTTCCACAAATTCCTTGAGTCTTGGGAGGAGGAGATGATGTGAAGTAAGTCTTCTGTTGAGGGTAGATCACTCCGTAGTCTTTTGTACTCTTTAGTTAACCAGTTATGGGTCTCTTTGTTAATCACCATCTCCTGCAAGAAGTTTCTCTGGTGAGAGGTGAGAGGTGCACCTATCTAAGGGCCTATCAGTAAGTCATTAGGGGCCTATCAGTAAGTCATTAGGGGCCAGTTTAATAGTGCATCTATTTGGCAGGTTCTTCCCTAGGACCTGTGACCTTTCTAGCCACAGCTTATTGGCCCTGATAACAGTGCATGCAGGGGTTCCATCTTGTAAAGTAGGCCTTAAATCCAATTAGAAAATGGTTAGTTACTCCAGCAACACTTGTGCCACTATTTCACAAGTGGGAAAATCTTGCTAGCTCAGTCATTATTGTAGTTTGCAGGGTTCCCAACTGGACACAGTTGATGACTACTCTTCTAGTAGCCAGGATAGCCCCTTCCAGCAGTCTGAAAGCTAGCCAGTAGAGATGAAGCTTCGAGGTCAGTGCCAGCTTGATTTCTCCCTGTTTGATCTATAACTCTTTATGGAGTGTTTTCAACAATACGGTTTTACCATAAAGTTGTGGCAGATAACCAAGAGTGATGGCAAAAGGCAATATTGTTTGAAGGGCCATGAGATCCCCTTGTCAACAGTACCAAAAGAGGGAATCTATTCTTGTCATTGGGCTTTTTTATTTTCTAGGGTATTATGTCTGGTAGAGACATTGTCTTCCAGTTATAGGATAACTCCATTTATACTCTTTTCATAACATCTATATATATTAAGAAGTTTCTGTAGTAGACAGCTACAAAAGGCCTTTAGTATTAGGTTAGCCCTCCCCATATGCTGTCTTCTGTCCTATCCACCTACTCATTACCCTCCCCATTTAATTCTTCCTAGACCATTATTCTCCTTTCTTCACAGAGATCCACCTGCCTCTACCTCTGCTTCTGCCTCTTGTCTCCTGAGAGCTGGGACTAAAGGCATGTGTCACCATGCTAGGCTACATGTTTTATTTTTTGTATTTCCCTTCTTAAATTTATCTAATTTTGATTCTAACTTTGTTCATGAACTTTTTGACTACTATGAAAATTTTTCATTTTTCCTTTTAAAACATTTTCTATTTCATTGCACTTCTCTGTATATATTAGTTTCCACTTGTTTCTGCTTCTATTTATTTCACCTTGATTCTGTGATTTTTCTCGCCATTCTAAGCCTCCTTCTTTTATATTGCTTATTTTCTATTTCCACACTTATCCTGAATAATTGTTAACTTCATAGCACATTCTGTAGTAGCTTTTTCATTTTCATTGTTATTGTAATGGGTAATGTATTAGTAGGCTGTAGTTCATTTCAAGTGTATGTCTGTATCTGGTATGGTCTGATGTTGTTGCTGCTAGAACACTTAGTTTTATTCTTGCTGGACAGTACTGAGGACTGGGCCTTCAAGAGTTAGCTGCTCATAATCGTCCACTAAGAAAACAACAAAACAAACAAACAAACAAAAGAGACTGACAGATGCACAAGTCACAACAGAAAATGACTTTTTATGAAGACAATGTGACTTCTCAAAAGATTTTAACTTCTCTATTAAACTCAATGATATTGAAATAGGTTAAATGACATGAATTTTTCAAAAGATTTGGTTTTTTTAAAAAGTCAACAACTGGAAAAATAATAAAAATGAGCAGAGAAATTCAATCCAAGACCTGAAGAGAAAAATCCAAAATGCAGAGGAAAAAGTCAACAAAATAGGATGGGAAAATCACCAACATGAATGAAAATGTCAGCAACATAGATGGGAAATCTAGCAAGGAAACTGGTAATCTGCAAAACAGACAAATAATAATGCTGGAAATGAAAAACTCAATGAATCAAATAAAACACATAGTAAGGAATATTAGAAATGGAGGGGAAAGTCCGTGAAATCCATGGAAACATCTGTAAAAATAAATAATAAAGCAAAACCACAATATCCAAGAATTCTGGGATGTGAGCAAGAGACCAAACCTAAGAATCTATGGGATAGGAGCACAGATGAACACTCCAGGCAGAGAGCATCTGTTCTAGGAAATGATAGAAGTTTCCTCAAATCTAGGGGAAGAAATAGACAGCTGATTATAAGATGCATTTAGAAACACAATCAACATGGCCAGAACCATTCCATTAAATATTATAGTCAGGATGTAAAAAAACAAAAACAGTAAAGAAACAACATTAAAAGTTGTAAGGGAGATTCTGAAAAAAGATGGCAGTGTAAGGAGACATGTCCCAGGCAGTCAGCCTCAGGGCCTGGGGTGCACTTGATTCAAAGAGACTGAATGCACGTGTGGGACTACTTGAGGAATCTTATCATAGAGAATGAATTTTTTTTTTTCTGGCACATGGCACATCTATATTGATCTCAAAATGGGGAACTCAGAATTTGGCAAATAAGATCCAAAGTCGGGTCAAGATGGCAGCAGCATGGCTAATGCTTGGACTTGAGTGCCCACCTGTGGGCAGAGCTGTGCCTGACTGGCTCCTGTCTGCCTGTGCCCTTGGGGTACCAAGTCACCAGTGCCTGGCCACTGACCTCCAACAAGGGGGCCAGGCAGCTGGAGTAGCCAGGAGGTGGTTGTGAACAGCCCTCTATGCCACACTTCTGTGCACCTCTCTTGCTTGGGACTGACCCTGTGAGTGGCCATGGCACAGTGGACCCATGGTCATCCTGGCCAGCAGCATCATCCAGTGGCTGTCAAGACCTGGTTGCAGTCCTCAGCAGGAACAAAATGCAGAGAAACCTACACGTCAGAAAATAAGCTAGAGGACAGTGGTGTAAAGGTGTTGTGCGAAGACACTGTAAAGCATTCCAACCGCCTCTTAGAGAATCTTCTCTGGAGGCCTAACTCGGACCTTGGACCACAGGGGGGTGATTGTGCTGAGCGAGTCCCTGCCAAAACATAACCTGCTTGTACTTGGGCTTGGAACAACTGACTTTGATAAGGAAACCCAAGTATTTCTGATTGTTGAGGAAGAGAGAAATCCCTACTTGACAATCCCAAGCAATATGTAAGAGAAACAGAAAACAAATGTGAAAATTCCATTCCAAGAAATCTGAGTCTATTCTGATCCAAAACCATGTTCAAAGGAAAGAGAATGGGCTCCTACCTTGGCCCATCTGTGTGCAAGAATTACAGATCTCTGACATTCTAATGAGATATGATTTCTCTGGAACCCAGTTCAGATGTGTTGTATAATTTGGATGGGGTTGTTCATTTTCTAATAGAGGACATAAAGTCTGGGGCAGAGGTGAGGGTGGAGATGAGGGAGTGGGTCTGAAATATACTGTGTGAAATTCTCAAATCAATAAAAACATTAAAATATTCACATTTGATCTTAGGCTCCAAGACACAGTAGTTAATTAATTTGTCAAGTTTACTATTATTGGTAGGATTGCTGAAAACACTAAATGTAATGTCATGTAAAGCATCTACCACAACCCTGGGCACTGAGTCTCCTATATTGTAAACCATATCATCTAGAATACAACATCCTTGCTGGAGATGAGCTAGAAATCAAAAGCCTTAGCAAAATCAGTTTACAAGCACATGTACTTTTATTACAGATGAAGAAGGCTACAGAACCATAGTAACTAATAGTCACACACTGGCACAAAATAAATATCCAGATAAATAGATTAGAATAGAAGACTTTGTTATAAACCTACATCCTTATAACAAAATTATTTTGACAAATCTGTCAAAAATAAACACCAGAATTCATACATTTTTTCCTATACAGTAAGGCCATTGTCCTAGTTTGCTTTCAATTGCTGTGACCAAACACCCTGACCAATACCAACTTAGGGAGGAAAGGGTTTATTTAGCTCACATCTCCAGGCTCAAAGTAGGAACTCAGGGTAGGAATGTGGAGACAGAGCTGAAGCATAGGCCATGGAGGAACACTGCTTATTGTCTTGGTCCCCTGGCCCATGCTTAGTCTACGTTTCTTTTTTTTTTTTTTTTGTCTTTTTGAGGCAGGGTGTCCCTATAGCCCCAGCTTACCTGGAACTCACTCTGTAGCCCAGGCTGGTCTTGAACTCACAGAGCTCCACCTACCTCTGCCTCCTGAGTGTTGGGACTAAAGAAAAGCCAGACGCTTGATAGGAAACCTGGATTTCCCATGAATATGAATGAAACTAGGTCCATATCTAATTCTACACAAAATGGATTTGAGTAGATCCATTCAAAATGGATCAAAGCCCATCCTTAATATAGGTCTTGAAGATTTTAAACTCAGGGATGGTGAGAGAGAGAGAGAGAGAGAGAGAGAGAGAGAGAGAGAGAGAGAGAGAGAAGGGATAAGTAATATGTTGTAGTGGTATGAAAAACCAGAGGGAAATATATTTGTTCATAAGCCTACTGAAAAATACACATAAAACATATGTACATTAGTGCATTTGTATTGCTGAAGGCTATGTAACAAGAAGCACAGTGCCAGACAACAGAAATCTCCCTTTCAGTTGTTAGGGTAGTCCAAGAGACTCCCAAAATAACATAGGCTATTGCCACAGTCCTTGATATTCCCCGGAACTTGAAGGTAAGAACCTATTAGTGGAAACAGGACTTTGGTCACAGGACCTGGAGCAATGGAGCTGGCACTGACCTGTAACCTTCTTCCCTGAAGACTAGCTCTTGTAGTATCAGAGGATACTATGCAAGTTGTTAAGGGATAAAATCAACCAATTGTCTAATTACAGCTGTAAAGCCTAATGACAATAATGAGCAGCACAACAAATTCACTATTGGTGCAGTAGTGATACTTTTATCTTTTTTTCAACAGCTATGTAATTAGATTTAAAGCTTGCTCATTGGGAAGGAACTCATTAAACATAGTCAAATACACATAGCTGGAAGAGTCATAAATCCTAGAGAAAAACATACATCTGTCATATCCCTAGAAAAAAATATGTAATTTCTTACTGTATCCTAAATATATAGCCTTATATTTACAGTCAAGTATACCTGTCATCGCTCAAGAAAGAAGCTTCTTTTTGAAATACATGGAGACTATTACAAAGTTCAATGGCTGGTCAAACACAGAGAAAAATTATCTGTGAGATGCACAGCCCTAAGTGACACATGTAGAATGAAACCTCTACACCTATGGCTCATGGAACCTAGCACAAAAAGGGGTAGAGGGAATATTATTAGTGCATCTCTCAATTCTCACCAGCAAAGTTTCTTTATGTAACAGATGGTGATTAACATGGAAAGCCACAACTGTCCAAAATGTAGAGAATAAGAGGTTGTATAGTACATGTCCCTTGATAGAACTCCTTTGTTAAAATTCTGCTACCAACCGGACGTGGTGTTGCACGCCTTTAATCCTAGCACTTGGAAGGCAGAGGCAAGCAGATCTTTGTGAGTTCAAGGCCAGCCTGGTCTACAGAGCAAGTTCCAGGACAGCTGGTGCTACAGGGAGACCCTGTCTCAAAAAGACCAAAAAAAAAAAAAATCTACTACCAAGGCTCATTGATCATTGATGAACAGAGGACAGAAAATTTGTAAGAATCATGGGTGGTGGATGACCACAAGGAAATAGAGTTTTCCAGGTACCTGGGAACTTACTCTTATGAATTCACAGCAATGGAGACAGCATGTACGAGACCTATGCTAACTCAAATCAGATAAAAACCCAGCATAGAACTGGGTGTGTAAGAAACCCCAACTTTGGCTGAGGACCTATTGGCAGTTGATCACTGCTGGGTGATGGAGCATTGATCTTCATTCAGGGAGTGACACTAGATAGACTGAGCAGGTTTGGTAGAAGAACTCACACAGAGGGACATCCGAGGACACAAACTTGATTCGACAGGTGTGCTGGGTAGCTTTAGCATCAACTTGATACACCTGGGTTGAGGGAGCCTCAATTGGGGAATTGCCTCCATTGAACTGTGGCCATGTCTGTTGGGAATTTTCTTGATTGTTGAGTTTTGTAGGAGGGCCCAGCCCTCTGTAGGTGATGCCACCCTTAGCCAAGTTGTTCTATATTGTATAAGAATGTAGACTGGGGGCTGGAGAGATGGCTCAGTAATTAAGAGGTTAAGAGCACAGACTGCTCTTGCAGAAGACCTGGCTTCGATTCCCAGCATCCACATGGCAGCTAAGGACCTCCTTTAAGCTGGGTGTGGTGGCACACACCTTTAGTCCCAGCACTTGGGGGGCAGAGGTAGGTGGATCTCTGTGAGTTCAAGGCCAGCCTGGTCTACAGAGTGAGTTCCAGGCAAGCTGGGGCTATAGGGAGACCCTGCCTCAAAAAGAAAAAAAAAAAAAAAAAAAGAATGCATGGGCCAGGGGACCAAGCCAATAAGCAGTGTTCCTCCATGGCCTATGCTTCAATTCCTGTCTCCACATTCCTGCCTTGAGCCTGGAGCTGTGAGCTAAATAAACCCTTTCCTCCTCAAGTTGGTATTGGTCAGAGTGTTTTGTCACAGCAATTGAAAGCAAACTAGGACAATGGCCTTACTGTACAGGACAAAATGTATGAAATCTGGTGGGGGGAGACTATGGGGTACGTGTATGGAGGGTGTCTAAGTATGATTAAGATGCATTGTATTAAATGCAAAATAATTCAAGGGCTGGAGAGATGGCCTAGCGGTTAAGAGCACCGACCGCTCTTACAGAGGACCTGGGTTCAATCCCCAGCACCCACATGGTGGCCGAGAACCGTCTGAAACTCCAATTCCAGGAGAACTCCAGTTCCAGGGGAATCTGACACCCTCTTCTGACCTCCACGGCATTGCACGACATGGGTGCACAAACTTGTTTGCAGACAGTACATTCATATACATACAGATAAAAATTAATAAAAATGCAAAAATTTCAAGAAAAAATATAAAACCCCAAATTTCTAGAAGAAAACATAGGTAAAATCAGGAAAAATTTTTCTGAAAGGGATTCCAGGGCATGGGAAATACTCCCAAGAACTGACAAATGAGATTACATGAAATTAATAACCTTTTGTTACCAAGAAAAATGGTGAAGAGACAGCCTGCTCTTAGAAAGGGAAAAATATTTTCCAACTACACATCTGACAGTGAATTCATATCTATCATATATAAAGAACTGCAAAAAGTATACACCAAAGGTCCAAATCATCCAAACCAGCAAATAGGCTAGTGACCTGAATAAACATGTCTTAAAAGACAATATATAAATGACCAGTACTTACAAATATATTCAACATCATTAACCATTAGAGAAATGCTTTCAGATTCTACTTCAACCCAGTCAGAATGACTTCCAACAACAACAACAACGGCTGGCAAGGATGTTAGGAATGAGGAACACTGGTCAGAATTTAAATTTATGCACCACTGGTCAGAGTTTAAATTTGTGCAACCACCATGGAAATCAATATGGAAGTTTATAAGAAAACTGAAACTATAACTACCTTGTAATCCAGTGATAATATATCAGTGAATACTCAAAGGACTTCCACATAACGCAGAGATATTTGCATATCCATATTTTTTGTTCCACTACTTACAATATCCGGGAAATGGAATCAGCCTAGATGAATGGATAAAACATGTGATATATGTACACAGTAGAATTTTAATCAATATATAGAAAAATGAAATTATGATGTTTGCAGGAAAATCCATATAATTGGAAATTATTATGTTAACCAAAGGAAGTCAGACTCAGAGAGACAGCACTGAATCATTTTTCTTATAAGAAGAACCTAAGTTTTAAAAATTATAAATATATTCAAGGCCAGCCTGGTCTACAAAGTGAGTTCCAGGACAGCTGGGGCTACAGGGAGACCCTGTCTCAAAAAGACCCCCCCCCAAATTATAAATATATACACCTGTGTGTATGTTGCTATGTGTGTGTTGGTTATGAAACCAGAAAGTGGATTATGAGTGGGAGGAAGGTATATTGAAGGACATAGGAAGCAGAGAAGGAGATGAAATATGGATGAAAGAGAGTAGGAAGGAGATGAAATATGGATGAAAGAGAGTAGGAGGGTCCTAACCTGGAGAAAGAAGGGAGGCAGCTGTAGGAGAGAGGGAAAAAGCAGAGAGCAGAGGGCAGAGGGCAGAGGGTGGAGGGGCGGGAGTGGAGTGGGGGGAGGGAAGGGAGGGGCGGGGGGAGGGGGGAGAGGCGGGGGGAGAGGGGGGGCCTGGGGAGGGGGGAGGGGGCGGGCAGAAACAAATTTTAGTGACGCACATGCATGAAGATGCCACGATTAAACCTACTGTTGTTGTTTTTTTAATGTTAACCTAAAAAGTCATTTAAAACATGAGAAATATGATTGACCAAGATCAAATTGCATTGCAGGCTTGCGAACATATATAATAAAAGGAAAGGAAAATTTAGCTAAAATGCCTCTATTGCCAGGTTTTAGTTTGCTGCTTTGCTACTGCTGCTGCTCTGAATACATTGTGGCTCTGGCCAGGTTGTAACCTAGGATACTTCAGTTACAGTTTTAAGGATTTTGTACTTCATGTTTGATATTTTCCTTTGAGTTATTTAAAACATTTTGTCCTATCTGAAGAAGATTTGGCTAGGTATTTTACAGATTGGTTTCTAGTTGTATTGCCTTATACTCAGTGATCATAATGTATCAGGCATAACTTTAGTACTGATACTTCATCCAAAATCAATGTGCATTTTCCATCTTTATAATAACGACACGGTACAAATGTACTTCTTTATAAAAAAAGTCTATAAAATATATAAAAATCTAGTTAGATGACTTCTTTAGATCTCTGAATCTTGCTATTCTCTTGTCTTTCTATGTCTCCTAGATGGGCACCAAGCTGAAGGACTGTTTTAAAATATTTATTTGTATAGTTTTGTTTAGATTTTCATTATATATTTTGAATTTGTGGTATTTGATATGTACAGTCACTCTTCAATCTTATAAAATTCTCAGTCATCACTTTTTCTAGTCTTTTCTCTCCACATTTTTATTTTTCCTCTGAAGATTTTATATATTATGCTGGAATTTATTCCATCATGTTGAAAGTTTCCTAGTTTCTTAAAAATATGTTTGATTTCATTTTAATTTTATGTGTTGGTGTGTATTACATACCTGCGTGTATGTAAGTGCAACCTATGTCCTGCAGTGCCAGTGGAGGAAAGAAGAGGGTGCCATATTTTCCTAGAACTGGAGATATGGATGGTTGTTAGCTGACATATGGGTGCTGGGAATCAAACCCAGGTCCTCAGCAAGAGCAACCAGTGCTCTTAACTGCTGAGCTGTTGCTCCAGTCCCCTAGTTTTAATAGTTAGCATTTGAAGTTCTCCTATCTTATAAAAAATCATTTGTTGTAGTTTTTTCTCCTGTATTTTAAGTTTTGGATTTTTTATTTTTTATATTTTTTCAACTTAGGAAAGTTTTATTTTATTATTTTTAATATATATATTTTATACAAAATTACATTACAAATCAAATCTAGACCCGTGTCCCGCTCCCTACCCCCACCCCACAAGAGCTCATAAATAAGACCCTTTTTGGGTCTTATTTATGAAAATGTTTCTAGAAAGAAATTTCCTGAATATTTGTCTTATGATCATGGGGTTCCATAAGTAGTCATCTTTACCTAGTTTTAGAGTAATTTCTCATGGGAAGTTTCTGTGCCATACATGTGGGATAAATTCAGACCATATAGCCTGGGGTTTCAGGTACTTGTATTGACACCACCCCTAAATCCTTACTTAGGCCTTAGTTTTGATTCCCCAGCATTGCCTAAACTGAGGAGGCCTATTATCTCAGCAGGATGATCAGGAGAGTTCAATGGACAATATTAGCTACAAGACCATTTGGGTTACATGAGATCCTGCTCAGATTCATTACAATAACAGAAAAATTAGAGTTATTTAATGTTTCTGTAGCCTCAGGAAAATAATTATTCTAATCTCCTTTTAAAGGAGGTGAATCCTTGAAGGGCTTTAGGTGTCACACTGGTGGCTCAGGTCCAACTTCCCCATGACACAGACTTGAAGGAACACCTTCTGTCCTTGTGAACACACTAAACTCATAACCTCTAGGGTTTATAACACTGTCTACTCATCATTATGGTGTCAACTCTTTACCTTGCTTCTGGTCCCCAGGATTTCAATAATAAAAACTTGATTATATATTTGAATTATTATATTTATTGTTTGTATATATTTGCAAGCAGGAAGGTGACCTATCCATGTCTATTCATTCTCCCTTTTAATTATAAATCTTACAGTTAAGGAATACTTAGAATCAGAATCATATCCTATATCTCCAGATCCTAGTACTATGCTGATGAACAGAAAGTATTTAACAAATGTTTGCTGACTGGCTTCTTTGTCATTCTCATTCTAGTTGAGGATACCAAGGTCAACCTACTCTTCTATCATAATGGCATAGTTAACTCTGTCTGCTACCCACTTCATGACTCTAGACTCCAAAGTACTTAAATGACTCAAAATATTGCCAAAGTTGAACGGGCATCTTTAAGACCCGATCTTACCCGAAGAAATCAAAATCAGGAAGATTAAGTGATTTGGCATGTAACTATGTTTACAATTTTGGACTCAAAAAAGTAAAATTAAGCTGGGTGTGGTGGCACGTGCCTTTAATGCCAACACTTGGTAAGCAGAGGTAATGGATCTCTGTGAGATCAAGGCTAGCCTGGTCTTCATAGCAAATTCTAGGCCAGGTATGGCTACAGGGAGACTCGGTCTCAAAAAGACCATAAAAGAAAAGAAAGGAAAAGTGAATTAGGCTAGGCATGGTGATAAATAAGAGAACCATGTTTCAGAAATTTTATCCTATTGTAAAAAAAATCCTGAAAGATATATACAAATAAAGTGCAGTCTTTATTTAAGATAAGAATTCTTGGGGCTGGAGAGATAGCCTAGCGGTTAAGAGCACCGACTGCTCTTGCAGAGGATCTGGGTTCAATCCCCAGCACCCACATGGTGGCTGAGAACCATCTATAACTCCAATTCCAAGAGAACTCCAGTTCCAGGGGAATCCGAGACCCTCTTCTGACCTCCGCAGCATTGCACAACACGGGTGCAAAAACCTACATGCAGACAGTACACTCATACACATACAAAAATAAATAAAATTAAAAAAAGGTAAGAGTTGTTGAAGGTTAACTACTTAGCTAATTTTTCAGTTAGCAGGTTAAATATTTTGATAAGCTTTCTTTTGGTAGCATAGCAGCACAAATATGGAAAAGCTTGGAGAGTATGCTTGGGAATTGTGAAGAAAAGAGGCAGAGAAAGACAAAAACTAAAATAGTTACTCTGGTCTCACCAGAAAGGGGGGCTTTTTTTGCATAAGAAAAGAGACACCCTCACTCCCACCCCCACTCCATAAGTTAATGCAGTCAAAATAACTTTGGTATTAATATTACCACAGTTTGGAGAAAAAGATGTGCTCACTGGCAGTAGAAAACTAAAAAGGAAACTAAGTAGAAGGTTGGGGCCTTGTCCTTCCTCATCTTTTCAGGTCAGGCATAGTTAAAGTGAGAGTTCTCCTATATTTCTTAATAACCAAGTCTTACAAAACCTATGTATTAAATAAATTGTCCAAGTGAAACTCAAGTAACTTTGGCCTTTGTGTATTTCCTAAAGGCAATATTGCTAACGATTGATAAAGACTCCTGATACTACATTTAAGTGTTTGAAGATTCTGCAAACTTGTAATGTTTGAATAATTTGGATATTCCACATTGAAATGAAAAGCCTTTCTCTGGAACATTTTAGACTTGCATTTTAAATGCATGAAATGTAACTGAGTTGTAATATTTTAAATGGTATTAACAAACTCAGATAAAAAACCAAAAACCAAATATTGAAAAGCAAATATAATATGGCTATTCTTACTTAGAACTGTTTCTGTTTCTCTTTACAGCTAGTCCATTTCTTAATGATTAAACCTACTGTAAAGTTTTGGTTTGATAACTTGAGTCTCAATCCAAAGGTCCAATGTAGGTCAATGGTATCTATTCAAGGTGTAATTTAGGGAGTGGAGAGAACTATGCTCCATACTGGATGACATAAAGCTTCATAAATTAGAAAATAGTTCTGAGCATTTGCTGAGTACTTAGAAGATACTAAACATAATCCTAAATTTCAAATGCATTAACTTTTTAAATTCTGAAAACAGTCTCGTGAGGCAAAGTTCACTATCACTCCCATAAGAGAGAGGGAAACTGAGACAGAGAAATGATGAGCAGTGTGCTCAGTTGCTCATTAAGTAAGCAGCAACATTGAGATTTTAAAAATATTTTATTATTTTTTATTTTATGTGTATGTATGAATGCATTGCCTGCATGTGTACAAGTGCACCTGTGTTGTGCAATGCACATGGAGGTCAGAAGAAAGTGTCAGATCCCCTGGAACTGGAGTTACTAATGGTTGTTAGTCGCCATGTGGGTGCTGGGAATCAAACCTGGGTTCTCTGTAAGATCAATCACTGCTCTTGACTGCTGAGCCATCTCTCCAGCCCAACAATGAGAGTGAAACCCAGGCACTCTGACTCCAGAGCTTCTCCTAATACAAATACACAGTCCTAGTTACTAATTCTACAAAGACCTTTAGCTAAGACTGATGGCCATATCCAAAAACATCTAATACCTTAAAAATCCACGAATAAACCACTAAGGCAAGAGTCCAACTTCTTAGTTTAAGACAGCGATTTTTGAAATGGGTTGGACAATAGCAGTCACTGATTCTGATAGTGAAATGATCCAAGTCCTGGTCCGTTAGTCACTTGTGTAGCAAAACATATCCCTCAAAAAAGACTACTTTCATTTTCATAGAAAATTTGTGGGTATTTTTAGTTACTATTTATTTAGGTATGGATATGTGGAGACAGGAAATGGAAGAGAGATTTGTAACTGGAGAATTGAGACTAAACTCTACCACCATTCCTTAAAACATTCTACTACTCAGAAAACATTATTCTGAACTTTTTTTAACCCTAAAATTGTACTAGGTCTCCAGCAACATTCTCAGGAAACCTTCCAGTAAAATGTAAGACAAAGTCCACGGACAGATTATTTTCTGAGAACAATGAACTCTTCTTGATTTTTTTTCAGATAGTGGACATTTTCTGCTGTGAGAATTATTAGTCTGACGTTGGGTTTGAGATAAAGTTTATCTACCTTCTGAAGTCCCTTGTTAGACTGAGGAACAGATAAGTCCTGTAGTGAATAAAGAAGGTAAGAGTGTGAACATCTGAAGTAGGGTGTGAAAATCATGTCAGAAAGCAAGAAATTTTTGAGCTAGAAGTATAGAATGCAGTCAAGTAAGGTATTGCCATTAAGTGAGACAGGGTCTCCTTGTAGCTCTGGCTATCCTGGAACTCACTCTGTAGGCCAAGAAAACATCCCTTTGCCATTTGACTGTGAACATCTGGTATGTTTATATTGGGCCTAGCTCAAGTTGGTAAATGCCAAAGAAATTTACATCTCTTTGACTTTCATTATCAACTGTGATGGGACTCAGAGCTACATCATTTCCTATGTTACAAGCCTCTTGCTATTGGAAGCATGAAGCTAACAGAGACAGAACACCAAATGTCTATCCATTGTGAAAAGAGGGCGGACAAAATGGATATTTTCCTATGTTGAAAACCTAATGTAAAAAGGCTGGAGGTTTGGAAATGCATGGATTTGCTCCAACATAAATGCAGCCTGCAAGATTGCTCATGAGAAGATTAATGACAGAGGCCATACAGAATTGGAAAGAGCTTAGTGAAGCCTTGAGTCTGAGGGTCATGTGCTACATGGATTAAAGCAGCAGAAGAAAACCAAAACGATGTATTCTTTTAAGCATCCAGAATTACTTTACTTTTCACTCCTTTAAAAAAACTATGAGGATTTTGTTGCTTTGTTATATCTTTTCTGAAGAGAACTATTTGAGGCTTATTTGTCCTGAATGTGTCCTCTCAAAATTCATGTATTGAAATCTAATTCTCAGTGTAATAGAATTAGAAAATAAAGGTTTTAAAAGGTAACTAGGGTGCTGGAGAGATAGCTCAGGGTATAAGAGCACTGGCGGCTCTTGCAGAGGACCCAGGTTTGGGTTCCAGCATCCAAATGGTAGTTAACAACTATCTGTAACTTCAGTTCCATGGGATCTGATGCCCTCTTCTGACCTCTGTGAGCATTGCACAACATGGGTACACTTACATACATGCAGGCAGTACACTCATACACATAAAGTAAAAATAATAAATAAAATATTTTAAAAGCTGATTAGTTCATGAGTGTGGATCTTTTAATGAATGGGATTAGGGCCCTTAAGGGGATGCAGACACCAGAAGTCTCACTTGAACCACATAAGCATATATATATGGCAAGAAGATGTCTCAGATCTAAGAAACCAGACCTTCACTAGATACTGAATCTCCTGGTGACTTTACCTCAGACTCCACAGTCACCATAACTTTTGAAAAGAAATTTCTGTTATAAGATATATATGGTATTTTATTATATCAGTCCAAACAGATTAACTCCAGCTTCTAGTTTTTATATGATTCAGTTATCCATTTGTTTTGGTAAATCTAAGTTCTATTATAATTATAAGGAATCCAGTATGTTAATAGATCAGGTCTCTATTCTCATTTGAAAAATTTGAAGACAACTAACCAGTTAACAATTACAGAGAATGAAAACATGACAAAAATCATGTATAGAGAGAAAATAGTTCATCCACTGGAGCCTGGTCAGCCTGTCATGAACTCACACTGAGGGATATCTGGAGACATAAACTAGACTATCTGATAGGCCTTAACATATTAGACAGAATGCATGAAATCCAGTGAGAAGGCTATGGGGGTGCAGACAGGGGAGGGGTATAAATATGATTAAGATGTATTATACTAAATATAATAATACAATAAAAATATATTGGTAAAAAGAGAAAATGGGATGGAAACTTGGTGGATAGAAAGATCTCTTAGAGTTGGTACATTCAACTTAAGATCTAAATCATCAAAGAAAGATGCGTTCACGTGAAACTGGAAAAGAGTTGGAAATGACATTATTGGAGAAGAACTCAAGTCTAGAACTCCTTTTGGAAATTGCAAACTTATCAATACTTTCAAGAGCTTCCTTTGCCAAAAGAAATTTCATATGGGTAGTATGTACGGCGCCTCAGACTGCCCATAGTATGGCCGTATTATGAGCCCCAGCTGAGCACATTAGTTAAAATTTATCTCAAAGTATGGAAATAGGGAAATTTAAGAGTTTGAGAATAGGTCACCGTGTACCTGGGAGCTTTCGCTAACTGTAGCTTTATGGTTTCTGTACTTTCTGCCTGGCTCACTAGTAGAGAATAGGAGTTGTTAGAGGAGCTTTCCACCCCAAGCTTGGAACTTAACTTTTCACCCCTGAATATGGTTTCTCTGTATAAAAACTCCTCCAAAATATAGCTCAGGGGTACACCTGGGACCAAACGCCCAGTGTGCTGTGGTCAGCTGTCTATAAAGGCTTTCTTTTGGCATTATTTGGTGTCTGAGTGGTCTTCTCTGGTGGAATTACTTCATTACAACAGGAACCGTGTGTCTAGGAGCATAGATAAAGTATTATACTAGTTTTCTTAAACCCCCAAACTAAAATGATTACTATTTTACATACCTTAAAATTTAAATATTCTTGGGGCTGGAGAGATGGCTCAGCGGTTAAGAGAGCCAACTGCCCTTGCAGAGGACCTGGGTTCAATTCCCAGCACCCACATGGCAGCTAAGAACTGTCTTTAAGGCAGGCGTGGTGGCACACGCCTTTAATCCTAGCACTTCAGAGGCAGAGGCAGGCTGATCTCTGTGAGTTCAAGGCCAGCTTGGTCTACAAAGTGAGTTTCAGGACAGCTGGGGCTATAGGGAGACCCTGTCCCCCAAAAAAAAAAAAAATCAAGATTAAGAAACGGTGGATCATAAGACAATACACCCGAACCTTCCTGAGCGGTGACTGGAAATGGAGGATTGAGGCAAGCGGTGGTGCACACCTTTAATCCCAGCACTCGAGAAGCAGAGGCAAGCAGATCTCTGTGATTTCAAGGCCAGCCTGGTCTACATATCCTGCTCCAGGCCAGCTGGGACTAAAGGGAGACCCTGTCTCAAAAAGATGATCCCCCCCCAAAATTAAATATTCTTTCGTACTGCTTAATTTCTTATTCTAGTTCTTAAAGTGCTATGAGCACAGTATTATCTACATTCTGTTCTTTTGCTCTGGGTGGGAAGGATCCATCTCCAGCACCCGCTTGATTAGCAGCCACTGTGAACTTTTGTTCTCTACAGAGGATTTTCGCAGGTAGACCTGTTCTCCTACAGCAGTTACCTGCCTTCCCCAAGGACAGACTTTCCCTGATGATTGGCGTTAATCACCTCTGTTTACTCAGTCTCATATGTTCTGCACACTCAACTTTGAATCCCTTTATGAAGACTTGCCAGGAGCCAGAGAAGCCAGCCTTACAATCACTGAGAATCTGAGTTCCCAAGGGCTTTACTTTAACACTGTCATTTTATACACAATCACTCTTCTGTCCACCTTTCCCACATCAGGCCTGAAACACAGGAGACCAATAAATGATTGTGGAATCACCAGGAAAATAATTTTAAACATTATTTTAACATTTGAGTAGTTTTTTTCAATCTGGAAAATGGGAAACTTGCTTTGTAAACCATAGTTCACTTCATGCACAGCTCTAGTGATAACATTTCTTAAGTTTCCTTTTGAAATGAAATTCCATTCTGTTCTCTGTTTCTCTGTTTGTGGTCATGTTACCTTTCTCAATTTAGCTAAACAAACCCAAAGCATGTTATTAACATTTTCAATTATTACTCATGCTGTCAATTAAGGAGGTAAAAGAACATAAGGAAATCAATTCAAAAATTTTCACCCTGATTATTCACACACACGTGCGCACGCACACACACACACACACACACACACACACACACTGATAAACCTACAGCTAGGTATTAGCTGTCAGTTTACTGTTGTTCTATATTTCATAATTTCATAAGTGGCATTGTGGAAGGCAGCCATAGCCTGAATTGAGATAACTCTCCAGGACTGATACATCAGCTAGTAGAACACAATAGGGAGACATTACCTCTCTGGATCCTCATCACAATCCTCCCGATGCCCAGTCCCAAAGCGATGGCTGTCAGCAACCCACACACAATAGCCACCAACACCCTGAGGTTGCAGGCTTGGCAGGAACCCATGGCGAAGCCAAACCACAAATCCACTCTTCGAGGTGTAAATCAGCTAGCTTTCCTTCTTCGTAAGCCAAGAAATGAAATCAAAAGCTATTATAAAGCATAAAACGAATCCTTCTTTTAGTGGGTTTCTTTGTATTTTAGGAATTTTGAAGTTAATTCAGCATAGTGTAGTTGGAATCACCTACTAAAAGGTGTGTATTCGGCTTGACTTAAGGAGGAGAAAAGTAATTGGCATTATCAGAAAAGGTAAATAACTTAGGGCAATAAAGAAGGGGAGGAACTAGCCTAGAGGGCCAAAGGGTGAATATCCAGACAAGAAAGCTTGAAGGAAGGAGATAAGCAAGGAGAAAGCAGAGAGGAAGTCCGGAGGGCAGTGGACCCTGCTGGTCCCCTAATGGCTAGGCTTCCGCGCTCCTGTTTCAGGAGAGTGTATCAGAACAGCAAGTGATTCAGGACATTCAAACACCACCATGGGGAATGAAGAGTGTTGTTAAGGAGAGGAAAACAGCAATGGCTTGCATTACCAAAAGGAGCCTGCATTTTGACACCTGCAATTTGTGAGTGAACACACTGGCTTGGGGTGGGCCTTGAAAAGCACAAAGCCCAGCATTACAACCCATCTTCCATAGATTACATTGTGTCCCATCCCTACTCAAGTGCTGGAGGCCTACCCAAAGCACCTGCTCTAGTTTGCTTCTCTGTTTGTTGTAATAAAACACTCTAACCAAAAGCAGCTTGCAGAGGAGAGGGTGTATGTGGTTTATACTTCCAGATCACAGTCATCACTGAAGGAAGTTAGGACAGGAACTCAAGCACGAACCAAAGCAGAAACCATGTAGGAACATTGCTTATTGGCTTCCTTGCTGTTCTGGATAGCTTTAGTTGTCAACTTGACACACCTGGGTAGAGGGACCTCATTTGAGGAATTTCCTCCATTGGACTGGTCTGTGCCCATGGATGTGGGGCATTTCCCTGATTATTTAGTGATGTGGGAGGTTCCAGGCACTGTGGGTGGTGCCACCACTGTGCTGGTGATCTTTTTTTTTTTTATTTATTTTTCGCTATGTATATGAATGTACTGTCTGCATGCAGGTCTGTGCACTCGTGTCGTGCAAGGCCGCGGAGGTCAGAAGAGGGTGTCAGATTCCCCTGGAACTGGAGTTCTCCTGGAATTGGAGTTGTAGATGGTTCTCAGCCACCATGTGGGTACTGGGGATCGAACCCGGGTCCTCTGCAAGAGCAGTCGGCGCTCTTAACCGCTAGGCTATCTCTCCAGCCCCATTTTTTTTTTTTAAAGTGCTGGTGAACTTGTGTTGTGTAAGAAAGCAGACTTGGGCCGGGCGTGGTGGCGCATGCCTTTAATCCTAGCACTTGGGAGGCAGAGGCAGGAGGATCTTTGTGAGTTCAAGGCCAGCCTGGTCTACAGAGCGAGTTCCAGGACAGCTGGGGCTACAAGGAGACCCTGTCTCAAAAAGACTAAAAAAAAAAAAAAAAAGAAAGCAGACTTGGGGGCTAGAGAGATGGCTCAGCAGTTAAGAGGACTGGACTCTCTTCATGAGGACCTGGGTTTCTCCCAGCACCCACATGGCGCTAAGAACCATCTTGGGCAGGCGTGGTGGCACACGCCTTTAAATTCAAGGACTCAGAGAGGCAAGGCAGGCGGATCTCTGTGAGGTCAAGCCAGCCTGGTCTATAGAGTGAGATTCCAGCCAGCTGGGGCTATAGGAGAGAGCTGTCTAAAAAAAAAAAACTAAGAAGAAAGAAAAAGAAAGCAGACTGAACACAGGCCATGGGAGCAAGCTAGTCACCAGCTTACTTCTATTGTCTGTGATCCAGATTTCTTCCCTGAGCTCTTCTTGCCTTAACTTCCATCAGTGATGAACTGTTACCTGGAAGATGTAAGATAAAAATTAACCCTTTCATCCCCCCCAAGTTGGTTTTGGTCAGTGTTTTTAGCACAGCAATGGGAGCAAATTAGGACAGAAATTGGTACCAGGATCATAGGGTGTTGCTGTGTCAGACCTGAGCGTATACGTCTTAGAGAATTGTGGAAGCGTTGTGAACTCTGGATTGGAAAATTGCTTGGAGCTCCTTGAGTTGTTCTATATGAATTGGAAGATAATGATGAAAGAGGAATTCTTGATGGAAGTCTGACTTATGAAGCTTCAAAGGGAAGCAAAGCGTCTATCAGGGCTGTTTGTGTCCAATTAAGAAATTTTGGAAGTGAAGCTTTTTGTGCTTTACTGGAACAATTGATGCTGGTTATCTGGGGCTGAAAATCAGCTGTAACAAGAGACCAGCATCACTGAGGTGAAATGTTCTGGGAAGGATTTCCTCAGGAGAGGCACACAGAAGCTGTGGTCCAGAGGGACCCTGCAGCTCCAGCTCAAGCTGGAAGCAGGACTTGACAATGTGTAAGAGTCTCCTACTTGGTACTGATCTGAAAGGTATGAAGGGATCCTGAGGAGCTTGGCACTGTGAAAGGCCAGGAAGGGCCAGGGGTGAAGGTACAGTCTCAACTGTATACAAGACCCCCCAGATTGAAGGGGTCATGGAGAGACCCTGAGAGGCCAGAAGAACCCATTAGTGAAGGCACAGTCTCAGGTTCAGTAGAGAGACCACCATATTGAGGATGCCAGGACCATGGGACAACCACCAAGGGCAGCGGTGGGTGTGGAGTGCAGCTGGCCTGAGCCTACGAGACAAGCTGTGTGTGTTGTGGATGGCAGAGCCAGAGAAGTGAAGCGGCCCAAGCCCTCTGGAGCCTGGAAGATCATGACTGAATCCAGACGTGAAACCTTGAGCTACTTCACTGGACTTAGATTTTGCTTGAGTGTTCCCGAATCTTTCCTTTTGAAATAAAACAGTCCTTAACTTATTTTGGATTTTTCAGAAGCCCACAGTTGAGAGACTTTAAGAGAAACTATGAACTTTTAAAGTTTTTTGAATTTTTAAGGACTGTGAGCCTTTTGAAGTTGTGCTGATTTATGTTGTAATATTAATATTAACGTGAGATCTTGGGGGTAAGAAATGGAAGGGTTGTGGTTTAAAGTGAAGTTTGCATATGCAATTGACAAAGTGTCAATTGTCCTAGATAGCTTTAGTTCTCAACTTGACACACCCAGGTAAAGGGAATCTCAGCTGAGGAATTACCCCCATTGGATTAGCCTTTTGCCAGGTCTATAGGGCATTTTCTTGATTGTTGAGTGATGTAGGAAATCCCATGCTGCCATGGGCAGTGCCACCCCTGGCCAGGTAGTCTTGTGTTGTATAAGAAAGCAGGCTGAGCACAGGCCAGAGGAGCAAGCCAGTAAGCAGGGTTCCTCCACAATCTGTGCCTCAGTTCCTGCCTTGGGTTCCTGCTCTGAGCGCTTCCATTTGGCTTCCTGTGATGATGGACTGTGCTTGTAAGCCAAATAAATCCTTTCCTTCTCCAAGGTGGTTTTGGTCAGTGTTTTTATCACAGCAATAGAAATCTAATTAAGATACTCATTGACTGCCTATGCTCAGCTAGCTTCCTTTTTTTAATTAGCATTTATTTATTTATTATTTTTATTATTTTTATGGGAATCACAATATAAGAGCACAGTTGTTTTCAGATCACATTGATGTTGCTCAGTTTGCCATACAGTTAGGTAACTGGTGCTAGCATCTACAGATGGGGGATACCATTCATCGTTTGTTTTTCTGGGACTGTGTTGCTTCACTCGGCATGATATCTTCTAGCTCCAGCCATTTACCTGCAAAGCTCATGATGTCATCTTTCTTTACTGCTGTATAGAACTCCATTGTATAGATGTACCACATTATCTCTATCCACTCATCAGTTGAGGGGCACTTGGGTTTGTTCCAGCTCCTTGCTATTGTGAAGGGAGCTGCAATAAACATGGCTGTGCAGGTATCTCTGTGGTAAGATGAGTCTTGTGGGTACAAGCCCAGGAGAGGTATGGCAAGTTCATTCCAAGTCTTCCAAGGGTTCTCCACACTGCTTTCCATAGTGGCTGTACGAGTTTACATTCCCACCAGCAGTGGATGAGTGTTCCCCTTTCCTCACAACCTCTCCAGCACTTGGTATCATTTGTTTTCTTGGTCCTAGCCAGTCTTATTGAGTAAGATGATATCTTAAAGTGGTTTCTTATGTAGCCCCGGACCACCTGCCTAGTATGAGCCTTCATACATCAATTAGCAATCAAGACAAACTACGTAGACATGTCCACATGCCAACTCTATTGAGGCAATTATTTAACTGAGGTTCTTTGTTCCTGGGTGATTCCTATGTTGTGTCAAGTTGAATAAAATGTAACCAGGACAGCAGGGCACAATGTAACCTTGATTGAAGATGAGTTTTCTATAGAAGTAATCAAGTTAAAGCAAAGTCAATAGAGAAGGCCTTAGTCAAGCATGACGTCCTTATAAGAAAAATGTGGACACAGATGAGCACAGAGGACGATCTATGAAGAGCCACAGAGAAAATAGCCATCTGAAGGTCAAGAAGAGATTGGAACAGAGTCTTCCCTCACAGGCCTCCAAAGGAATGCAATGTTTTCCCTATGCAAAAGCCAGGCATAGATATTCCTATAAACAGGGTCTCCGTAGTTAAAGAACTTTGGGCAACACCGAGTTACACGAAGTTAAAGTTTGCTCCTCTGGAGGATTTCGTAGAGCCTTCAGTCTGCCGGTGTGCACTGTAAATTGCCAGGCTCCCTGTGTTCTCTGAAGAGCCTCGCAGAGCTAGCATTCTTCAGAATGCGCTGAAAATGCTGCTCCACGTGATGTTCTGCACTGTCTTCATGAGTAACGAAGCTGATGGCGGGACTGTTGGTGGCCCTACCAGGACACCTTTGTTCTCCTGCGAAGTTCCATGTTTTGAAGGGAAAGCACCCCAGTGACTGGAAAACCAGAGCATTCGCTCACAGTCCTTGGAAGTAGGGGAAGCCTGGGATGCAGCAATGGCTGTAGCTTCATATGACTTTAGTGTCTTCTACCACATGGTTGTGTTTATTAAGGTTCGCTCCCTATTTGCTAAGAACTCTAGAAATTCATGAAGTGGGAAAAAGTTACTAGGCACAGAAGTTCAGATGTTTACATTGATATAAAGATATGAACTGCTGTTGAACTGCTGTTGATTGTATAAATGAGCTGGAGAGATGGCTCAGCATTTAAGAGCACTGGCTGATCTAGCGGGGACCCAGGTTTGATTCTCAGCACCCACATGGCAACTAACAACTATCTATAACTCCAGTTCTAGGGGTTGGGATCTGATGTCCTCTTCTGACCTCTGTGGGCATTGCATGACATAGGTGCATTTACATACATGCAAGCCAATGCATTCATACACACAAAATAATAATAAATTATAAATAAAATAATGTGTAAATGGTCACTCTTATGCATTGAATATGAAGTATCCCTCCCAAAGGTTCCTATATTAAAATCTTGGTCCCCAGATGGTGGCATTATTTTGGTAGGTTTGGGAAACATTAGAGGCCTAGGAACAACAAGTAGGTCATAGAGAAATGTCCTTGGGATCTATAGCTTGCACTGGGGCTCTCTATCTCTCCTTTTCTTTCTCTCTGTTCTCCCTTTCTTCTTTCTGACAGGAGGTGAAAGACTCTTCTTTCCTGTTACTCAGATGTTCTGCCCAAACACATGGGCCAAAAAAAAAAAAAAAAAAAAAAGAAAGAAAGAAAAGAAAGAAAAAAAAATTAAAACAAAAAATGACCAAACCCCCAGAGACTATGAACCAAACTAAGTACTTCCGCTTTTAATTTGTTTTGTTAGATGTTGGGGACAAAAGTAACTAACACAGCCAGTACTTTATATATGCACACAAATCAAGATATCAAAGAGAAAAGACTAAATAGGAATAGCTTATTTATTAATTTATGCCACTCAAAGCAGAAGCTGTGATAATCGTGGAGACAAAATAACAAGCCAGAGAGACAGGGTCTCCATCCTCACACAGCTTACACTCATGGAGACTCGGGTTTTGTACTGGTGCTGCCACTGATTTGCTCCATGACCCCAAACAAACCACTTAGGAAGCCAGGACGTCCACATTTCATGTTTCAACTAACGTCATTAGATCTATTTCCTGTGTATTTTAGTCCTAATACTTTTCATTGAGTAAAAGCAATGTGGTGTCTACAGTGTGTGTGGAGATGTATAGCAACACAGTATAAGTGTCAGGGTCCAAATGGGGTAATGAGGGTGTGTACAAAGGGAGACTGGCCTGAGATTTCACCCTCAAAGCAAGGTGAAGAAGCACCCCAGCATAGTGATGACTCACTAAACCACCCCTGGAACTCCCTGACCAACTTGCACGTAGCCCCACCAGAGTCTCCCCTCCTTAGTAAGTGTGTATGCTTTTATTTTATTTTAATATACTTTTATTGATTTGTGTATTTCAGACATCATTTTTCAGTTCAAATTAGACGTATTCTCCTTTCCCTCCCCCCACCCCAGTTCATGCATTCTACCCTACATGTCCTGCATCTTTCTCTCAGTCTTTTTAAAGTTTTTCTCTGCAGAGGTTTATTGCTTTGGGTAAAATTTAAATGTTTCAATCCATTCTTTAACCCAGTCCTTATGTTGTTGTTCCCTCCCATTTGTATTACTCCAAAATATGTCTATATAAACGTCATATATGTACCAGAATTATGTCCTCCGGGAAGTAACCGTATGTTAACTCTGAAATATGTTTAAGAATTCACATTTTCGGGCTGGAGAGACGGCCTAGCGGTTAAGAGCGCCGACCGCTCTTGAAGAGGACCCGGGTTCGATCCAGCACCCACATGGCGGCCGAGAACCGTCTGAAACTCCAATTCCAGGAGAACTCCAGTTCCAGGGGAATCCGACACCCTCTTCTGACCTCCGCGGCACTGCACGTCACGGGTGCACAAACTTGCATGCAGACAACACATTCATACACATACGGAAATAAATAAAATTTAAAAAAAATTTAAGAATTCACATTTTCTCTTTAATTTTATATTACTCTAAAATATGAATACATACCTTACACCCATATGTATTAATTACCATGTCTGAAAATAGGGCCCATTAAGAGATTCTATCTGAAAGCAACAGCACAGTTGCTTTTGGATAGAAAGAAATATAACAATAACATTGCTCAGCTTGTCTTTCATCTGGGGATTTATTGTTAGCATCCACAAATGAGGGATATCATTCCCCATTTGGTTTTTTTTTTTGGGGGGGGACTGTGTTACTTCACTTAGCAGAAACTGTTATGGATACTTCATCAGGAATACTCAAGGAATGTGTGCTATAAATGGAGAAGAGGTGTGTACAACTTGGAGGACACCAAAGTCCATGCAAAACACACTGATTGGTAAATGATTTACTCTATAAGTGAGAACACTTGTCTACCTGAAGAGTGTTAGAATGACACAGGACTGACAGAGAAAATACATCAACTTGATAAAGCCATAAACTATAAAAATAACCAACTTTGTAGCCCATTTTGCCTCAAAGATGATACATTTCATGGCTAATGGTAAATCTGGAGGTTTATATCTTTATTCCTGGCATTTGCTGCATTTCTTTCAGCAGACTATTTCCCAGTTCACAGACATACTTTTTTGACATCTAAATATTAAGTTTAAAACTAATGTAAGGCAATGGAAATCTATGTTTTCTATGGATGTTTCAAAATACCACAAGTTGATCAGCAGAAATTATCTCACAGTGCTAGAGGCTAGAAGTCCAAGACTCTAGTATTGGCAGAATCAAGTTCCTTTGGAAGGTGTTGGAGAAAGCCTATTCCTTCTTGATCTCCCAGCTTCTAGTGTTTTGCTGTTAATTTTTGGTGTTCTCTGAATGCGGACTTGTAGCTATATCATATTGATATTGATCTTTATGATCACAAAGATCTGTCTCCTCCCCTTTCAATTTCCTCCTTAAAAAGGACCCTCATCATACTCAATTGCAAGCTACCCTAAGCCATTGTGGTAGTTTGAATGAGTGTCCCCCATAGGCTTTAAGCATTCGGACATTTTGTCTCCAGTTGGTGGCACTGTTCTTGGAGGGTTTAGAAGGTGTGGCCATGCTGGAGGAAGTACGTCATTGGGGGCAGGCTTAGTGAGTTTAACAAGCCTCGCAGTCTCCAGTCTCTCTCTCTCTCTCTCTCTCTCTCTCTCTCCTTCCTGTGCTCTTTGCAAGATGTGACCCTTGGCTCGCTGCTCCAGTCTCCAGCTGCCATGTCTCCCACCACAATGGACTCTAATTCCCTGGAACCGTCAATCGTAAGCTCAAATAAACTCTTCCTTTTATAAGTTCCCTTGTTCATGGTGGTTTTATCACAGCAACAGAAAAGTGACTAATATAGCCATTGAATATGAACGTCATACATAGAAATTACCATATTTACAAACAAAGCCACAATCTGAGGTATGTGTGTGGAGACTACTTATTCTTTGAATTTTGACCAGTTGTGAGACTCTATTATCTGCCGCTTATATATCTGGATTTATAGAACCAGACATGAATTCTGTTCCGTGAAGTGGACCTTAAATCCAACCCAGAGGGAGTTGATTACCCATCTCGCCACCAAATTCATACTAATATGCACCAACGGCACACCTAATCAGGCTGGTCACTGTTGTAGATTGTAAAGTTCATAGCTGGGTAAGACTATGGATGACTTTTCTACCCCGAAGCATGCATAGCATCTTTGGGGACTATGAAAGCTAGTCAGCAGGGAGGAAACTTCCAGTTCAGTAGCGGCTTGGTTTCTTCATGTCCCGTTACCAAAGCGTGTGCTATTCACAGCAATAGGGACTTACTGTAAAATTCTGGTAGGCATCCAAGAGCAAAGGCAACAGGCTCTATTTTGTTTTAGTGAACCGATTTGTTTGGCTTTGGATATCTTTTGCTCGTAAATTGTCTTTCAAATTTCTACCACTAGAGGGTACCATCACTGCACTCGTCTTTACTTATGGTAATCCTATAGTATCTTCAGACTTCTATCCATTTATCCAGAATTTAAAGACATCAGAGCATCAGGTATGGACTAAATTGAAGACACAATTCTTGCCAAGTTTGCATAAGGCCTCATGTTTCATCACCAATCCTCCACCAAAAAAACCCAAACACTTTCTTTGTAGGCGAGAAATGGAAAAGTTAGTGTATGGTGGAAAGATGGGTGTTTCCTAGCCATCTCTACCCTGGATCTTTGGATAAAATCATCAGAGGTCTAAATCAGCTGGCAGTCCTTCCTCTTGAGAAGCGCATTGTGAATCAAGTTCACCTAAGAAGGATCTTAGCCATCCTACGTAGTAGTAACTTTTGGAGTGGAAGGAGCCCTCATGTCTTGTGTCAGGAGGCATATCCTCTTATGGGCCCGAATATTATTTGACCAAGAGAGTTTGGACTACTATTAATTTTCATTTGGGGGTTATTTTCCAAATACAACTTGAAATGTATGTTAGCAAGTTGTCATGTGCTGTTTAAGCTTACTGAGTGCAGATTCTGGAGGGGATGAATCAGTCCCTTGTCACAGACTCCAGCCAGCATGTCTGAATATAATCTAACCCTTCCTGTCCTGGGGCAGGCTGACCCAGTAACTCTGTGCCAGGAAAAAGGAAACCACTAAACCTTGTGGCCTTGAGAACAGCTAAAGGGAAAAACCCTTCTCAACAGAGGTACAGTTGCTTATTCCATGGTAGTAAAAGGCCCATGATAAGATAAGGGAAGCAGAAGTTCAGACATGGAGAACGAGTTCTCATTGGAAACTCCAGCTACTGCCTGAGCATGGCTTTTCTGTAATTTCTGCTAATGGTGCTACCTTTGTTCACTCTCTCTGTCAAGCTACTGTAGTTGGCTCTGTGAAGTATTATTTTAAGCACCTGATTTGATGATGTTTTGCTATTTATCTCCCATTTTCACCTGCTGCTTGCTATTTGTTCTTTCGCTTCATACATAATAAACTCACTCATTCAAAACTGAAAGTGTGACAATTATACATTATTTTTCCTCGCTGCACAGAACACAACTTTATAGGGACCACATTCTGTAAGTAACATCTTCCCTTGTTTTTCCTCTCTCCTTTTGGTTCCCATATTTTACTGTCCTCTGCTATAGGATGAACAAGTAATTTTGGCTCTAGCAGCAGAAATGAAGACATATGGTCCTCTTCGTACCTAAAGAGACAGAGCACTGAACCGTAGATAGCCCAATGTTGTCTAGGGCTCTGGGAATGTGGGTGATAGAAGATAGTATTATGGGGTAGTAGAAAAGTCTTTGGATTTGATTTTAGAGAATCTTTAGAGTTAATTTGAAAGACTGATGCAGAGCTAAACAGTGATGAAATCCTGCCAAGTGACATGAAGGCCTGGGTGGGAACAACAGATTTCCCAATCAGCAGAAAAGGCAGTAATCGTGACTCCATCTTAGGAAGGAATATATTCCCTGTGCCCAGAAAGCTGGAGCACAATCTGTAGAGTTTCATTATAAGCCCATTTTAACACAGAAAATTTTTAGAATGAAGTACAGAAGTAAAGGAATCAAAATAATAACACTAATGTTTTGTGTTAAGGGATATGTGTCAGTTTTCAATATTATCTATAAAGGCATTTTAATATTCAGATTTAGAATTAATTTATAATTGTGCAACTGATTAACAAATTTGGGCTTATAGTTCTGTAGCATCTCACCAGGTTTACAACAGTATTGGAATATTCAAGAAAACGTAAATTCTTCCAACTTTATCTATAAGTTTAATAAATTAGATCTTTAAGAATAATAAAGTTTAGGAGGCATTTAGCAATAGTTAAAATGGAGTTCTATGCAGCAGTAAATAAAGATGACATCATGTGCTTTGCTGGTAAATGGATGGAACTTGAAGCAATTATACTAAGTGAAGTAACACAGTCCCAGAAGAAAAAAAAGGTGAATGGTTTCCCTTATTTGTGGATACTAACACTAAATCCCCAGTTAGCAGGCAAACTGAGCAACTTTATTATTATATTTCATTGTATCTGAAAGCAAATGTGCTATTACAATGTGAATCTATAAATGGGCTCTAGAATTGTCCTACCACTTATACTCACACGTTGTAATTACCATATATAGATGGAGGATATGTAGTCAAATTCTAAAAAAAGAATGTAAAGTTACATGACTTTATACTTGCATACAAATTTATTGTTAAAATATGAATCTCTAAGTGTGTTTGGGAATCAACCTATAGTTTACTTTCAGAATTTTCAATTTTGACTTATGTGTGGAGTGTATATATGCATATTTTGGAATAATATAAAAATATTTAGTTCACTGTTACAATGAATTTTGAAAGTTTAAAGAGAAATCAAATAATTTGTGACTGTGCTTCCTAAACTAACACTTAAAACTTCAGTGTTAAAATTTTTCATGCTTCTGTCCACTTCCAGCCTTGGACCCAGGTGGATTCCAGTTCCACTGCCTCAGATCTCTGGACCAATTTCCTAACCCAGACTAGTTAAACACTCTAGGATATATTGCTAAATCCCTTTTGGGGTGCTGCCCCCACCCCCATCACCCCTGGCTCCTGATCAGTGGACTGACCTCCCCAGCCAGGAGTCTGGTGAATCAGATTCCACCCTCCTTGTTTCTATTCCATTCTTCTTACCCACCCCCAAACTGTCCCCTGCCAGCCTTGGACCCAGGTGGGCTCCAATTCTTCTGCCTCAGTTTTCGGGACTAGGCTCCTAACCAAGACTAGCTAAACACTTTAGCAATAGATTGTTAAGTCCGAACAGGATTATAGATGAAAACTTCCTTAAATTAAGGTAAGACTGACATATAGAGACTCAAGAAGCATATAGAACACTAATTAGACATGACCAGAACAGAAACTCCCCACAGCATATCAAGTAAAAACATTAAAAGTGTGGAACAAAGATAGAGTATTGAAAGCTTCTAGATAAAACCAACAAGTTACATATAAAGGAAAATCATCAGAATTATAGTTGACTTTTCAGTGCGAGCTATGAAAACCAGAAGAGCGTGGACCAAAGTATTATCAGATCTACATGACCATGGATGCCCATCCTGAATGCGTTATCCAGGAAAACTATCTATCATGGTGAAAAAGGTAATGAAATATTTTTCATGACACCAGCAGGCTGAAAGAATTCATCTTCACCAAACCAGCACTACAGAAAATATTCAAAGAAATACTAAGGACTGAAAAAAGGAATGCGTGTATACTCTAAGAAGCTTAGGAAGAAATCAAAGAAACTTATGATAATGGAAACACCAAATAGGGCCACAAACACAAAGAAATTAAAATGACAGCATTCAATGCATATCTTTCAATAATAACACTAAATATCCAATGGCCTCAACTCCCCTGTCAAAAGACACAGGCTAGTGGAATGGATTAAGAAAGAAAACCTGGGGGCTGGATGTTTCAGCATTTAAAAGTACTGACTGCTCTTGCAAAGGACCTGGACTCAATTCCCAGCACCCGCAAGGTGGCTAAGAATCATCTTAGGTGGGGCATGGTGGTGCACGCCTTTAATCCCAGCACTGGGGAGGCAGAGGCAGGTAGATCTCTGGGAGTTCAAGGCCAGCCTGGTCTACATAGTGAGTTCCAGGACAGCTGGGACTAAAGGGAGACCCTGCCTCAAAACAACAACAACAACAACAACAACAACAACAACAAAAACCCACATCTTTTTGTTGTCTTCAAAAAACTCATCTCACCTTCAAGTATAGACACCACTTTAGGGTGAAAGGATGGAAAAATATTCCAAACAAATGGCTCTAAGAAGCAAGCGTGTATTGCAATTCTAATATTTGACAAAATAGAGTCTGAATTAAAACTAATCAGAAGAAAAAAGAGGGTTACTTCATTCTAATAAAAGAAAAATTGGGGGCTGGAGAGATAGCCTAGTGGTTAAGAGTACCGACTGCTCTTGCAGAGAACCCAGGTTCAATCCCCAGCACCCACATGGCGGCTGAGAACTGTCTGTAACTCCAATTCCAGGAGTACTCCAATTCCAGGGGAATCCGACACCCTCTTAAAAAAGAAATAAAAGAAAAGAAAAGAAAAATTGACCAAGAAGATACTACATTCATGAACATATATGGACCAAACTCTGGAGCATCCAATTTCATAAAAGCAGTGTACTCCAGGACTATAAAACACAGATTGACCCCAACTCAGTAAAAGCAGGTGACTCTAGTAACCCACTGTCTTCAATAGACTGGTGCTGGACAAAGAATAAACAGAGAGACATCCTAATTAAATGATATCTTACCTGAAATGGACCTAACAGATATCTACAGAATATTGCCCTCAAACACCAAAGAATACACTTTCTGAACAGCAGCCAATGCATTTTTCTAAAATTGAACATGTTCTGGGACACAAAACAATCCTCATCAAATATAAAGAAGTTGAAATAACTCCATGCATTCCATCAGACCAGAAAGCAATAAAGCTTAAGAAAAGAAAGTATAGTAACTACATCATCCCATGGAGATTAAACAACACACTCCTGAATGATGAATAGGTCAAAGAAGAAAGTAAGAACAGAATACTTCTGGAACAAAATGAAAATGAGAATAAATATAACAAAACCTCTGTACACCTTAACAGCTATCTTAAGAGGGAGGTTTATGCCTTTTAGGGGCTACATTAATGATCTCACATGTAAATGACCTCACAGTACAACTCAAGACTCTGGAAAGGCAAGAACAATCCACCCCAAACCTAGAAGATGTGAAGAAATAACAAAAATCAGAGAAGAAATTGAAACAAAGAAAGCAAAGCAAATAATTCAATTAATCTAAGAACTGGTTTTTATAAATTAGACAAGATAGACAAACCCTTAGCCCAGTTAACAAAAAGAAAGACCAAATACAAATCAATAAAATGAGAGATGAAATGGGAAAGAAACATCAAGAGATACACCAAAGTATCCAGAATATTAAAAGGGAACACTAAAAAAAAAAATCTATACTCCATTAAATTCAGAAATCAAAAAAAAGAAATGAATAAATTTCTAAAATCATGGACACCACCAAAGTTAAAACAAGAAGAGGTCAACAGTTTATTAATTTTTTTTATTTATTTATGTGTATGTATGTGCTGTTTGCATGCAGGTTTGTGCACCAACAGTTTAAACAGACACATGACAAATAAGGAAATCTCCTGATCGAGAAAAGCCCAGGCCCAGATGGATTCACAGCAAAATTCTACCAGACATTTAAAGAAGATCTACAACCAATACTGCTTAAATTATTAAAAAGGATAGAAACAGAGGGAAAATCCTACAACTCCTTCTATGAAGCCAGCATCGCTCTAATACCAAAACCAGGTAAAGATACAACAAAAAGGCCCATATCCTTAATGAACATAGATGCAAAGACACTCAACAAAATACTTGCAAACCACATACAGACACACATCAAAAAGATTATCCGCAACCATCAAACTGACTTTATTCCAGAGATGCCATATTGAACCATTGTTGAATGGTTCAATATGCATAAGTAAACCAATGTAATAAAACATAAATAGACTTAAAGAAAAAAAAACTTACAGTCATCTCAACAGATGCAGAAAAGGCCTTTGACAAAAATCCAACATGCATTCATGTTAACAGTCCTAGAAGAAATGAGTCTGGAGGGAACATACCTCAACATAATTAAAACTATGTACAACAACCCCATAGCTAACATCATTCTAAATGGAGAAAAACTGGAAGCATTCCCATTAAAATCGGGAACCACACAAGGCTGTTCATTGTCTCCACTCTTTTTCTTTTTCTTTTTTTTTTTTTAAACTGTGACCTGATTTTAATTTCCTCATTTCTTTTTGATTTGCAAAATACATATACACAGAAAGTATTAACATCACATATTTTGCACATATATAATACACATATAAATATATTATCAATAAAATTCCAACTGTTTTGCTATTTTATTTTCTTTTTTTTTATTGATGTTTTGTGTATTTCATACATCATTTTCCAATTCAGTTCAGGCATATATCCCCTTCCCTTCCCCCCACCCCACCCCTACCCGTCCCAGATCATGCATTCTGCCATAACTTTTCTGCGTCTTTCTCTTTTTTTTTTTTTTTAAACAGTAGGTGATAGTCTGTGAGTACAAGCATCCTTCATGTAAAATCAATTTCCGAGCAGTTGTGCCCAAACCCACACAGCTCATGGGTCCCACCATCCAGCGGGGGGGGGGGGCTTGTATGTTCAATCAAGTTGATCAAATGAGTGTCCAGTCTATATTGTTGTAGTTTCACCATTCACCCCAATCGTAGCCCTTACATTCTACCATGCCCCCTCTTCCGCAGATTGTTCCCTAGGCTTAGAAAAGGGGCACTGGTGGATGAGAAGCAAAACAGTCTACTTTCTCTGGAGCTGTTGTCTTAAAGTTTGTTTCCCAAGTTAATCACATACAGTAACCCAAAACAGCATGGGTGAACTTGATGAAAGCTGTGCCTTGACTCCACCCTATAGGTATATATAATACAACTGCTTTCTTGAGACTTATGGGTCAAAAATAAAAACCTAAAATAAAAAAGGGGGATATATATAAATATGAAAACTTTTTGTCAAAAAACCTGGCAATCCAAAGTCTCCACTCTTTTTCTATATAGTGTTTGAAACTCTTGCAAGAGCAGTAAGACAGGAGGAAACTAAAGGAGTGCTAATTGGAAAAGGAGTCAAATTAGCTCTATTTACAGACAATATGATATCACACATAAGAGATCCCCAAAATTGCACTAGAAAAGTGTTACAAATGATTAATACTTTAAGTACAATGGCAGGTTACAAAATCAACTTACAAAAATCAGTAACCTTTCTAGACGCCAATAAGAAATTATCAGGAAAAGCATTCAAGGGAAACCTCCCATTCCCAATCACCTCCAAAAACTAAAATATTCAGGAATAAACCTAACCAAAGGCATTAGAGAGCTCTACAATGAAAATTCCAAATCTTTAAAGAAAGAGATAGAAGAAGATACAAGGAGATTGAAAGACCTACCATGCACATGGGTTGGTGTAATCAATATTTTTTAAATGACCATCTTAGCTGAGCGTGCACGCCTTTAATCCTAGTACTTGGGAGGCAGAGGCAGGCAGATCTTTGTGAGTCCAAGGCCAGCTTGGTCTACAGAGTGAGCTCCAGGCCATCTGAGGCTACAAGGAGACCCCATCTTGAAAAGACCAAAAATAAAAAATAAAAAAATGACCCTCTTACCAAAAGCAATCTATAGATTCAATGCAATGCCAATCAAAATACCCATGATAGTCTTCACAGAGCTAGATACAATCATCCTAAAATTCATATGGAATCACAAAAGACCCCAGATAGTCAAGGCAAAAAAGAACAATGGACAAAAAAGAACAGTGCTGGGGGGATCGCCATACCAGATCTAATATTATATTATAGAGCTATAGTCATAAAAACATTATGGTACTGGTACAAAAAATAGATATGTGGTTCAATGGAACATAATAGAAGCCCCAAGCTCGAGCACATGAAATTTCAGCCACCTGATATTTGACAAAGGTGCCAAGAACACACAATGGAGAAAAGACAGCATCTTCAAAAAATGGTGCTGGCAACACTGGATCTCCACCTGCAGAAGAATGATGCTGGACCCTTATCTTTCACTCTGTACTGACTCCAATAAGCCGACTCCAAATGGATAAAAGACCTCAATATAAAACCTGAAACTCTGAAAGACCTAGAAGAAAACATAGCAGTACCCTCAAGATATAGGCATAGGAAAGAAATATATATATATATTTGATTTATATATATATAAATCAAATCTAGATTCGTGTCCCCCTCCTTCCCCTCCACCCCCTCCAGAGCTCATGCATTCTGCACACGTTTTTCATCTTTTTCTCAGTCTTTCTCAAAATTCTTGATATAGAAGTTGATTGTTTTGAGCAGAAGTTCACTGTTTCAGACAGTTCTTTGACCCAGTCTTTTCTGTTGTTGTTGTTGTTGTTCTTCCCAATATGCGCCACTCCCAACTACTTGGACAAAAGCTCAAGGAGCCTTGCACAAGAAATACTTACTACTAGGTAATTGGCACTAGCATCCACAGATGAGGGACACCATTCATCATTTGTTTTTCTGAGACCGTGTTACTTCACTTATCTTCTAGTTCCATCCATTTACCTGCAAAGTTCATGGTGTCCTCCTTCTTTACTGCTGCATAGAACTCCATTGTGTAGATGTACCACATTTTCTCTATCCACTCATCAGTTGAGAGGCACTTGGGTTGGTTCCAGCTCCTTGCTATTGCGAAGAGAGCTGCAACAAACATGGCCATGCATGTATCTCTGCGGTAAGATGAGTCTTGTGGGTACATACCCAGGAGTGGTATGGCTGTGTCAGGTGGCAAGTTCATTCCAAGTCTTCCAATTGTTCTCCACACTGCTTTCCATAGTGGCTGTACCAGTTTACATTCCCACCAGCAGTGAATGAGTGTTCCCCTTTCCCCATAACCTCTCCAGCATTTGGTATCATTTGTTTTCTTGATCCTAGCCAGTATTACTGGAGTAAGATGATATCCTAAAGTGGTTTTAATTTGCATTTCCTTAATTATGAGTGATGTTGAACACTTCTTAAGATGTTTCTCAGTCATCTGTACTTCCTCACTTGTGAGCTCTCTGTTCAGCTCTTTGCTCCATGTATTGAGTGGGTCATTTGTTTTCTTTCTTCTTTGTCTTTTGAGTAGAGAAAGAACTTTCTAAATTGGACATCAGCTGCTCATTAAAGGCATTAAAGGTCAACAATCAATAAATGGACCTTATGATATTACAAACCTTCTGTACAGCAAAAGAAACAAGTAAGGAAAGGAAAAGGAAACTCACTGAGTGGGAAAAAAATCTTTACCAGTGACACATCTAACAGAAATTAATATCAAGAATATACAAAGAAATCAAAAAACAAGGAAAGAAGAAAATAAGTGACCCAATAAAAAAAGAAATACATATATCAAACGGGTATGGGATATGCTATGATTTATTGTAAAAAAAAAGGGGGGGGGCTATAGACCCGAAAAGAGAGTTCTCAAATGAAGAAAGAAAATGGCTAAGAAACACCTTAAAAACTGCTCTACATCCTTAGTAACTAGAGAAGTGAAAATAAAAACCACTTTAAGATTCCATCTTACCACAGTCAGACCGGCTAAGGTCAAGAGAACAAATGACTCCAATTGCTAGTGAGGATGTAGAGAAAGGTGAACACTCATTCATTGCTGGAGGGAAGGCAGATTCCTGCAACCACTATGGAAAGCAGTGTAGAGAACTCTCAAAAAAAGTAAAAATGAATCTACCATTTGATATAGTTATACCACTCCTGGGCATATAGCCAAAGGACTCATACTGTAGAGGTACCTGTACATTCATGTTTGTTGGTTCTGTCTTCAAGAAATGGAAACCACCTAAATATTCCTCAACTGATGAAAGGATAATGGAAATGTGTTACATTTACACAATAGAGTTCTACTCAGTAGAAAGAAAAGATGAAATGATGAAATTCACAGGTAAATGTACAGAAGTAGAGAGTGTGGTACTAAGTGAAGTAATACAAAGGTGGAAAAGCAAGTGAGATTTGTTATCCCTCATTTGTGAATTGTAGCACCAATTCCTTATATGTGAGTATATAACCTGATGTAAAACTAGGAGCCAGTAAAGTGGAAAGGTTATACAGAGGTAAAGTAAAAGAAAGAATCCATAAGAGGTGAATAGTGGAGAACAAACATGACCAGGGGGAGGTGGGGAAATCAGGAGTGTTCAGCTAGGAGGAGAGGAGGGAGGGTCACGCAAGGGGCCATGGTATGTGTTGGGGGGAGTCAGGAGAGGCGTGATGGTGGGAGGCAGGGAACACAGTCCCAGAGAGAAGAGACCTCTTTGAATGGTAGATGAGAATGGTCCAAGGGACTCCCAATTTAACACAAGCTATTTGTCAACGTTCTTGGTTGTCCTCCAGAACTAATAGACCCTACTTCCAAAGACAGGATGTATTTAGGATACAGACTTCAAGCAGTGGAGCAGGAACTGACCTAAAAGTCTTCAACCTGAAGTTTGACTCTCATAATCCTATACGATAATATGCAGACTCCTAAGGGAGAGGATCAATCAGTTGTCCAACCCAGCCCTTGAGCCTAATAACCATAACAACCAGCACAGCAAGCTGTTCCTTATTCATGCAGTAGTGGTTCTGTGATATATCTGGGGAATAATCAACACCTACATAATTGGACTTAAATCCCTCTCAATGGGAGTGAACTGATGGGTGCACTGTAAACTCAGCCAAATACACAGGGCTGGAAAGGACATAGATCTCTAGACAAATGAAATTTCTTACCATAATCTAAACCATATATCCTTAGATTTAAAGACAAGCATACCATGCACCACTCATCAAAGAAGCTTCTTATTGCAAGAGAGAGAGAGAGAGAGAGAGAGAGAGAGAGAGAGAGAGAGAGAGAGAGAAAGAGAGAGAGACTGCAGAGTATGCATCCCTGGGCAGGACTCCTATATCGCAGCTTGCCCATCCACGTCTCAGGGGCCATTGTGGAAGAGGGGCCAAAAATGAGGGCCGGGTCATGAACCAGGAGAGCAGAGACACTTGGGCCACTGCAGGCTTGCCCGTGTGAACTTGTGGCAATGGTGGCACCAAGCACAGGACCCATGGCAACTCTAGTAAACAGGGTCTAAAGGGGAGGAGAGAAATGAGGGATGGGCCAGCCCTAGATGGAGAAATATTGTAGACTGACTGCTACTGGGTGAGGGAGAGTATGCCTTACCATCTCTAGATGAACTGACTAGACTCTAGTGGATGAATGTGCTCTTAAAGACATCTAGGTACAAGGCCTTGACTGGCTACAACTTACCATGTATGGCAGAATACATGAGGTCTGGTGGGGGTTGGAGGAACATCAGCAGAGTAGGGGTCTAAACTTGATTAAGAACTGTTTTATGATATTATAAAGGGTCAACAAAAATTTTTTAAAAGATCAGCCAATGCTCTTAACTGCTGATCCATTTCTCCAGCTATTTTTAATAGCTGATAAAACTGAATAAATTCAAGCATAAAATTAAAAATTCATACTTATATAGAACAGCGGAGCTGGGACTGCAGCTCAGTGTACTGTCCTTGCCTTCTGTATGAGAGGCTCTGTGTTTGACCCCCTCCTACACAAAATAAATTTTTAAATAAGAAGTATTTAAATAATTTAAAATGACTAAGTTGGCCAGGCGTGGTGGTGCACGCCTTTAATCCTAGCACTTGGGAGGCAGAGGCAGGCGGATCTCTGTGAGTTCAAGGCCAGCCTAGTCTACAGAGCGAGTTCCAGGACAGCTGGGGCTACAGGAAAACCCCGTCTCGAAAAGACAAAATAAATAAATAAATAAATAAATAAATAAATAAATAAATAAATAAAATGACTAAGTTAAAATTTTTTCAGTGGATAATTTGAAGCCTAATTATTCTATTCACTAAACAGCTCTTGAAAGCACATATCCCTCTAAGCTTGAAGTAATAAGCTTCTTCAGTTGACACCTTGGAAATTTATTGTAGGAATGACTTACAATAAGGGATATGCCCTGGACACATGACTTTTACCTAACTTTGCAACCAAGAGTTAATATTATGTTTTGAGGTCATTTAGCACTATCTCAGCTTGCTTAAAACATAAAACAAGCTGACTAGACATTGTGCTCCTCTTGTAACTTATGCATACAGCCCTAGTCCCTCATGACCTTTATTTGACCTTGATCCAGAACAATGTATGAATGTGTGTATGTGTATGTTTTGCAAATCAAGCAAGCAGTGGGTATTTATTGGAGCAATGAAGATTTGTATTGCAAACAGCATGGATTAAATTGAAAATATCTATTTGTTTGTGTGTTGTTCTAGGTCAGCAGGAGTCAGAAAGGCCAAAATCCTTCTGATAAGTGTCAGCTTTTTCTTCCCCATTTCATACTGGATGAACTGTTTCCATAAAAAAGAGAGGAAGGTCTTTGTTCTAGAGTACAGTTCAGAGAGTAATCTGAGGAACAGATTCTCAGAGCAGTTCAGGTCCTCTCTTGGCTAAAATGGATGCTAAGAGGTTTTCTTTATTTAGGCATTGCCATTATATGAGATCACAGAGTGCTGCCACAATTTGTAGGAAATTCTTTCATACTAGTTCATGGTGGTCTCTAATGTTTTACTTTTCTCCAACATTAGACAGAATATAGACGTTCAGGGTCTATTCTCCATATGCATTAATTTCTTTTTTTTTTCTTTTTTGTCAATCATTTACTTGTACTTGGGACACTTTCTCACTTCTATATTGTATTTCCTTTCTTCCTAAAATGTACAATGATCTTGCCTTATTAATCCATATTCAAGGTAGAGTCAGTACCTTGATAAGCTTCTATGGTGATGAAATTATATGAAAGATAATTATGAATGTGATCAAGATCCAGCCTCTCATTTTGATAATGAGCTACAATAAGAGGGTGCACTTTGCCAGGCCAAAGAGACTGGAGATTACAAAGATCACTGATAAGTTGGTATCACAATGACAGGCAACACTGATCCATTTAATAACAGTTCCCATCCCTTTGCTATACATACAACCAGAGCAGCTCTTGTACTGTCAGATTTTAGGCCTTTTTTCTTTGGATTATAGCAATGAAGCATGAGATACTTCAAGAATCCTGAATGAAATGCTCAGATTTGCAGCAATTGTGGAAAATAGAAACCCAGAGTAAAGGAGGGAGTCTCCTTATTCATCCTATCATTGGTAGTTTTCCCTGAAAAGTTGAATCCTATCCTCTCAAAACATAAACACTATGATTTCACATAATGATAGAGTGTGGCTTACATTGTTTTGGAGAAGCACCTCTGAGAAAGAACCAGCCTAGGGAAAGTGGCACTGCCACACCCCACTACCCTTTATCCTCCTGTCCTTTTCTTGACTGCCTCAATTTATAGAGCTCATTTTTTTTTACTTTGCTATTTTCTGTCTCTCCCACAGGTATGTATGTCTGGTGAGGATAACAGCTTTGGTTTGAATATCATTCTCTTCTTAGCCTTTTGCTCCTCAGCCACAGCTTGTGAGTATAGCCAAAACTGGTTTTCCTCATCCTTGATTGCAGAGCAGAAAACCTGCTATATTCTGTCACATTTGTCATTGTTTTGGAAAGCACACTGAAATATAATTATTTACAAGCCAAAACCTTTACAGATTCTACTTACTGACTCAAAAATTTCCTGGAGCAATGTAAAGAAAGTACAAGTTTCTCCTATTTGGGGCTTGAGATAAGAGTTTGCTAGTTGTTATTGCCAGTCCAAAAAAATAATTCTCATAAAATACAACCTCAATGGTTTAGTCATAACATTGCAAGCAAGGACTTAAAATGTGGTGCTTAATTCAATGACTAGAGGTTAACAGCTACAAACTGTGGTCTTGGACCTGAAGTAATCATGTTCTTTTTTAAAATTTTAATTCATTATTTTTGTATTAAGTGTATGAGTGTATTACCTGCATGTAGGTAGATGCACCTGTGTTGTGCAATGCCCACTGAGGTCAGAAGAGGGCGTTAGATCTCTGGAACTAAAGTTACAGATGGTTATTAGCCACCATGTGGGTGGTGGGAATCAAGCCTGGGTCCTCTGGGATAGCCGCCATTGCTCTTAACTATTGAGCCATGTCTCAAGTCTCCCTTGAACTAATGCTCTTAGGAAAACTAGACGGGCTCATCTTATTTGCATTCTCTGCATTTAGCACCTGGAATAGGAAAGATTTCTGGTCTCTTATAAGCATGGTGGAGCACTTACATCCACTGATTTTCAAATGCCATGCTTAGTCTGGTTTGTGCTAATTATTCCTTGAGTCCTGATCAGGCCTAGACCCCAGCAACACCAGTTGCAAGTAATTGCAACTCATTCCTTTGAAACTCATATTTGACAAAGTCGTAGAATGTTGCTGGACCAGAAAAGGGCCCTGAGATATGGGACACACATGGGCAGAACACATGATCCGCAGAGGACCATGACATGTTAGACTTCATACATCAGCATGTACTATGGTATATTTACTGTTCAAGGTAAAACTTCAGGCACTCACATCTGTCCTATTCAAACCTTACATAACAGAATGAACGTGACAAGTTCTTGGGCCTAAAGAATCTGCTCAGCTTTCTCTTCAGTGCAGCTGTGACATAGACAAGATGGGGCAGCTTCTGGACTTGTCAGGGTTCTGAAATTCCAGGAGCCTTCAGGGTTTCATTGTCTGTATTTCAGCTCCACCTGCACAAGGCTGTGCTTATTCCTCCACATGTATGTTTCCCCTGAGGATTCCTGTGCTCTTTCCTTTTCCTGTTGTAGCAAAGACTGGCTTTTATGTGTAACATTGTATTGAATTAATTGTTCACATGCTTCCATTCAAGATTCATAAAATGTGACAGCAATAAAAGGCCCTCTCCCTGAATCAGTCAATTTGATTACTTTAGAGTAAAGAAACTTTTTTTTTGGCCTTTAGGAAAAGAGCAAGTATAGTGAGAAGGGAATTTTGATCACTTGTGACATGGAGATTAGTTAATTGTACAAAGAATTACATGCACAATTTCTTGTCTCACCAAAGGGAGTTTCTTAGCTCACAGATAGTGCAAAGTCTCTGACCTCTTACCTGGAAATTCTACAATGGCTTCTTGCTTAGTCATTTACCTCTGTTAGCAGAGGGAATGGCATGTGGTGACACTACAATGCCCCTTTCCCAGTATCTGATGGCACTATGTATCTTATCATCCCTTACCCACTTCTGGAAATTTCACCTACCCTACCACAAGGGGATTTCTGGTCTTCTTTGGATATGAGAGAACTCAGGCTCTCCACAGAGAAATGTCTCAAGGAAAGGGATTTCTATGCTATGCAGATTTTTCTCTGTCAATAACGGTGAGGTTTATTTCAATAATAAAATAAAAGATCTGAGGTTTTTGCATCAACGTGTATGCATTCATTTATTTTTCACTGTGGCAGCAAGATATACAAGAATACTCCAACATTTAATGAATTACAAGGGATAGCAAGCCCAGAAATCCTGAATATATCTGTAAGGCAAATAAAACAAGTATTTTTCATAGTTTGTGCCTTGAACTATACATGACTTTGGAAGAATCACTATTGCTCCTGAACACCATGATGCCATGGTGTACAAAGTGAATCCATCACTCAAAGTATTTTCAAAGCTAAAACTAAGAAATTTAAATCCCAACACTTTAACAAACCTGGAAAATGCAAACAGTGTAGGTCAGTCTTAGCCAATTGTTCTTCAGACAAGAGGTCAACAACAAAAACATGAACAAAGGCAATGTACAAAGAAAGGTCTAGCGAGAGACTGGATGCCATTAAAATCACACTTCCTCTTCTGATTCTTGCTCTCGGTCTGCATTTTTCAGGAGTCCAACTTCTGAGGGGCAGACCCTCTTAAGTCTAGATTTAACTAACCTGAAGAAAAAGAAAATCATCTCTGATTACATGATATCTAAAGCAAAAAAAAAATAAAGCAAAATGAATCTAAAATGTAATATACTACGGTTTATTTGTATAAAGGGTAGAAGCATCCTCCCTCAAAGGAAACTTGTTTTTGACTTTGACCTAACTAAAAATTCCAGTGGACTAAGGTGATGCCTAAGTAAAAATATGTGTCTTTCAAGTGCATTATGAGATCATTTAATTATGCACCAGAAAACAACTGATCACCAGACAGGAAATATATGAAGCCAACCAATGTTAAATCTGGGCTGAATTTCAGCTCTTCCTTGTGCTTTTAGAAAGGTACTTTTGGGGGCTGGAGGGATGGCCTAGCAGTTAAGAGTGCTGACAGCTCTTGCAGAGGACCTGGTTCGATCCCCAGCACCCACATGGCGGCTGAGAACCATCTGTAACTCCAATTCCAGGAGAACTCCAGTTCCAGGGGAATCTGACACCCTCTTCTGACCTCTACGGCATTGCACGACACAGGTGCACAGACCTACATGCAGACAATACATTCATACACATAAAAAAATAAATAAAATTAAAAAAAAAGAAAGGTACTTTTGTAACAGACACACGCTGCTCAACTACAGATGTTAGGTAGTCCTGCCCATGTGAATTATGAAGTGTAGAGAAGTACCTTCCATTGTGTGCCCATTTTCACAGTTTAAAAGAAACTGAGATGGATGTGTTACAGTAAGTGATAATTATGCTTTTGGCAGTGGAAGATCTTAACAATCTTAGAGACCAAATCTCAACAAGATCTCTATTTCTCTGATGTAGGGAGGAGGATCACAAGAATTATGCAGAGCTTTTCCTGTATACTGTTATCATAAGGACATGGCAACTGTCACCACATGAATAAGAAGATTTCCAGAAATATATAAGAATATGCAAACAAATTTGGTGATCTAAGCTATCAAACTTTCTCCTTTTATGAGAAGCTTTTCCAGCCTGTTCACACCCTAATCTTTGCTTTCTATTGTTCCTTTTCCAGTGAAGTTCTGGCCTGTGCTTGTCAACACATCATGCCTTTACTTATGCTCTGGATCTATTAAAGATTACAAGAGCACAGACTTCATCCTATTTGCTGGCCTCTCTGCAGTCAAGTTTGAGATGATTCTAGCACAAAATATTCTCAGAATACACATTTGACATATCGGTGACATTTGAAGCAATCTGACAGGAGATCATACCAATCACCTGTGAATAGAGGCTAATTCTTCAGCCACTGGCCACAAATACTGATTCTTCCAATAACAACTGAGCAGTTGGGGCAGGAGAGATGCCTTGGAGGTTAACAGCACTAGCTGCTCTTGCAGAGGATCTGGGGTCAGTTCCTAACACCCACATGGCACCCAACAACCATCCTTAACTCCAGTTCTAGGAGATCTGACTCCCTCTGTGACCTCTGTGTGGGCATGGTACAGTGTGGGTGTATTCATATACATGTAGGCAATACACTCACCCATACACATAAAATAATAATAAACAAAATACTTTTTTAAAAAACTGAGAAGTATCAGTAACCTTTGTTGACTCAACAACCAAGAAAAACTGTTCAAAATCATTTGTCTTGATTATTGACTATTGATATTATCTATAATATATCAAACACTCCAAGCCAATATCTTTATGAAAAGTTAATGCTCTGTGACATGTTAAAGATACGGGAATATTTGTGTCCTTAAAAAAAAAATCTCATGTTCTGGGCTGGAGAGATAGCCTAGTGTTTAAGAGCGCCGACCACTCCTACAGAGGACCCGGGTTCGATCCCCAGCACCCACATGGCGGCCGAGAACTGTCTGAAACTCCAATTCCAGGAGAACTCCAGTTCCAGGGGAATCCGACGCCCTCTTCTGACCTCCGCAGCATTGCACAACACGGGTGCATAGACCTGCATGCAAACAATACATTCATACACATACAGAAATAAATAAAATTAAAAAAACTTAAAAAATCTCATGTTCTTTCCATATAACACAACATCAATACACGAGAAATAAAATAGATTAGTTATTTTCATTCCTAAAGGTGTATCTACAAAATAAAACAACTTATTGCTGCTTCCTGTGAGTTGTTAAATATAGATCCAGTAACTCCTATTTCCTAGTCTGTCTCTCTGGTTTATCTGCTGTTGCTATAAGCCACTAAGTTCAGACACATTTACAACTTCATCAGGTTTTGTCTGCCACCTGTAGCTCCAGGTTTTATACCTGCAGAAATGTAAGATAAGAGGGCAAAAAAAAAAAAAAAGAATCAGAAATAATTGTTAGTTACTAGAATGAGGAGAATCTCAGGAATCAAGGTGAAGGTATATCTCTGCTTTTGCTTCTTGTTCTTTTCAATTAATAAGATAAGGCACAGAGCTGACACTATGGGAGCACCTCCTGGTAACTGTCAGGTAGGTGCCTGCTGTTTGGTCAGCCCCACCTTATTCTTCACGATGACTCACATGAATCATTGGGTAGAAAAATCCATCTAAAAATGGGCGATGCTTCATTACTCACAGACAAGGGTATTGAAATGGTTATTTGCAGCAGAGGTATGTAAGGATGAGATACATTAAGAATGTGACAGAATTTCTAAAGAGGTAGGTAGGCCTCACCTATCAGCCTTCATAATCAATACTGCAAGCATGAGAGGATGAGATACTTTTTGAATCATTGTTCTGAAAAATTAGGACACAATGCTTCATCTTTCAAGGATTTGGGGAGCTGAATTCTATTAGTTGTGTTTGCATGATAAGTTATTGTGCTCTGTCAAACAAAATTGTTGATAAAGTCTGACACTTAATTATTAGTTAATGAGTAAACTATTCAGTAGTCAAGCCCTGAAAAATTATACCACTCCTAGGTATATACCCAAAGGATGCATCCTATACCAGAGATATGTACACAGCCATGTTTATTGCTGCTCTTTTCACAATAGCAAAGAGCTAGAAGCAACCTGTATGTCCCTCAACACATAAGTGGATAAAGAAGATATGGTACATTTTTAGACAATGGAGTTCTATGCAGTAGTAAAAAGGATGACTTCGTGAATTTTGTAGGCAAATGGGTGAAACAGGCTGTTGTGCTGAGTGGGGTGACACAGTCTCAGAAAAAACAAACGATATATGTTATCCCTTATTTGTGGTGTCTAAAACCAAATCAATATATGTAAATTAAAATGAGTAAACTGGGGCTAGAGAGATGGCTCAGTGGTTAAGAGTGCCGACTGCTCTTGCAGAGGACCTGGGTTTGATTCCCAGCATCCACATGGCAGCTAAGAAACATCTTTAACTCCTGTTCCAAGGGAATCTGACACCTTCTTCTGACCTCTGCAGCATTGCATGACACAGGTGCACAACCTACATGCAGACAGTACACTCATACACATAAAAAATAATTTAAAAATTTTTTTAAGTTTCATCAGAGATGTCCCAAGACCACCTGAAGCACAGAGAATACACTTTCTACTCAGGACCCCACAGAACATTCTCCAAAATTGACCACATACTGGGACACAGAAGAAACCTCCACAAATACAAAAAGATTGAAATAATTTCAAGCACTCTATCAGACCACAGTGCAATAAAGTTCAATATCAACACCAGGATAAGCCCTACTATCTACAAGAACACATGTAGACTAAAGAACACACCCTTGAATAATGAATGGGTCAAGGAAGAGATAAAGAAAGAAATAAAAGCATTCCTGGAACTGAATGACAATGACAATACAACACAACAAAACCTATGGGATACCTTAAAAGCAGTCCTAAGAGGGAAGTTTATAGCCCTGGGTGCCTACATTAGAAAAACAGAAAGAGCACAAGTGAATGATCTAACACTACAGCTAAAAGCACTTGAGAGGCAACAACAGATGAACCCTAAACGCAACAGACAGGAAGAAATAACAAAAATCAGAGCAGAAATCAATGAAATAGAAACAAAGAAAACAATACAAAAAATCAATGAAGCCAAAAGTTGGTTCTTTGAAAGAATAAACAAGATAGACAGACCTCTAGCCCAGTTAACAAAAAGAAAGAAGGAACAACTCCAAATCAATACAATCTGTGATGAAAAGGGAAATATCACAACGGACAAGGAAAAGATCAAGAAAATTATATGGGAATATTACAAGAACCTATATTCTACCAAGTTTGAAAATCTAGAAGAAATGGATGAATATCTGAAATCTTGGGAATCACCAAAGCTTGGCCAAGAGGAGACCAGCAGCTTAAACAGACCCATAACATATGAAGAAATAGAGGATGTAGTAAGAAGCCTCCCAACTAAAAAAAGCCCAGGCCCAGACGGTTTCACAGCAGAATTCTATAAAACATTTCAAAAAGACCTACAACCATTATTACTGAAACTGTTTAGAAGGATACAATCAGAGGGAATTCTCCCAAATTCCTTCTATGAAGCCAGCATCACTCTATTACCAAAACCAGGCAAAGATACAATCAAAAAGGAGAACTATAGACCCATCTCCCTAATGAACACAGATGCCAAAATTCTAAACAGGATACTGGCAAATCACATACAGACACACATCAAGAAGATCATCCATCATGACCAAGTTGGATTCATACCAGAGATGCAGGGATGGTTCAACACATGAAAATCAATAAATATCATCAAGCATATAAGTGGACTGAAAGACAAAAACCACACCATCATCTCAGTTGATGCAGAAAAAGCCTTTGACAAAATCCAGCATCCCTTCATGCTTAAAGTCCTAGAGAGGAATTGGATTGGAGGGATAATTCTTCAATGTAATCAAAGCCATATACAGGAAATCCACAGCCGACATCATCCTAAATGGGGAAACGACAGAAACATTCCCTTTAAAGGTAGGAACTGGACAAGGCTGCTCCCTGTCACCACTCCTCTTCAATATAGTGCTTGAAACACTTGCTAGAGCAATAAGGCAAGAAAAGGAAATTAAATGAGCACTAATTGGAAAAGAGGAAGTCGAGCTATCCCTATTTGCTGATGATATGATTGTTTTAAGGGATGCTAAAACTCCACCAGAAAACTCCTAGAAATGAGTAACAGCTTCAGCAAAGTGGCAGGATACAAAATTAACCTAAAAAAATTAGTAGCCTTCCTTCACACCAACAACAAGCAACTGAGGAAGGAATTCAAGGAGATCTTCCCATTCACAATAGCCTCAAAAACAATAAAATACCTAGGACCAAACCTAACCAAAGATACCAAAGATCTCTACAACAAAAACTTTAAAGCCTTGAAGAAAGAAATTGAAGAAGACATCAGAAGATGGAAAAACCTCCCATGCTCATGCATTGGGAAAATTAATATAGTAAAAATGTTTTTCTACCCAAACTCTTGTATAGATTTAATGCAATCCCAATTAAAATCCCCAAAAGTTTCTTCACAGGCTTGGAAAAAAAAGTCCTTAAATTCATTTGGAAAAACAAAAGAAAGACCCCAAATAGCCAAAACAACCTTGAGTGAAAAGAGCAATACAGGGGGATCTCTATACCAGACTTCAAACTATACTACAGAGCTATAGTCATAAAAACAGCATGGTACTGGCACAAAAACAGACCTGTTGAACAATGGAACAAAACTGAAGATCCAAACTTGAGCACATACAATTTCAGCCATCTCATATTTGACAAGGGGACCAAGAAGACACAATGGAGAAAAGACAGCATCTTCAGCAAGTGGTGTTGGCAAAACTGGATCACCACTTGTAGAAGAATGAAATTAAACCCCTACCTCTCGCCCTGTACAAAAGTCAACTCCAGATGGATTAAAGCACTCATCATGAAACCCCAAACTCTGAAGGCGATAGAAGAAAAAGTTGGTGGCAGACTACAAGACATATGCATAGGAAAAGACTACCTAAATCAGACAGCAGCTGCACAAGAATTAAGGTCGACAATTGACAAATTTGACCGCATTAAACTCAAAAGCTTCTGTACATCAAAAGAAACAATCAAGGAAGGGAAGAGAAATCCCACAGAGTGGGAGGAAACCTTCACCGCAGAAACATCTGACAAATCATTGATTTCCAGACTATATAAACTACTAAAAAAACAAAGAAGATAGAAAATAAATGACCCACTCAATAGATGGAGCAAAGAGCTGAACAGAGACTTCACCAGTGAGGAATTAGAGATGGCTGAGAAACATCTTAAGAAGTGTTCGACATCATTAATCATTAAGGAAATGCAAATCAAAATCACTCTAAGATATCATCTTTCTCCAATAAGACTGGCTAGGATCAAGAAAACAAATGATACCAAGCACTGGAGAGGTTGGAGGGAAAGGGGAACACTCATCCACTGCTGGTGGGAATGTAAACTCATACAGCCACTATGGAAAGCAGTGTGGAGAACAATTGGAAGACTTGGAATGAACTTGCCACCTGACCCAGCCATACCTTTCCTGGGCATGTACCCACAAGACTCATCTTACCACAGAGATACATGCACAGCCATGTTTATTGCAGCTCTCTTCACAATAGCAAGGAGCTGGAACCCAAGTGCCCCTCAACTAATGAATGTATACAGAAAATGTGTTACATCTACAGAATGGAGTTCTATGCAGCAGTAAAGAAAGATGACATAATGAGTTTTGCAGGTAAATGGATGGAAGTAGAAGATATTATGTTAAGTGAAGTAAAACAGTCCCAGAAAAACAAATGATGAATGGAATTCCTCATCTGTGGATGCTAGTGCCAATTACCTAGTTGTAAGTATTTCTTGTGCATGGCCCCTTGAGCTTTTGTCCAAGTAGTTGGGAGTGATGCATATTGGAAACAACAACAACAACAGAAAGAACTGCATCAAAGAACTGACTGAAATGGTGAACTTCCACTCAAAACAGTCAACTTCCACATGGAGAATTTTGAGAAAGACTGAGAAAGAGATGAAAAACATGTTTGGCAGAGTGCATGAGCTCTGGTGGGGTGGAGGAGTGGGGGGGCATGGGTCTAGATTTGATTACTAATGTAATCTTGTACAAATATATATATAATAAAAAAGAAAAATAAATAAAGTTTCAAGGCTCCTTATTTTCAAATTCAGGCCTGACTTAGTCAGGCATGCGATCTCACCCATAGGTAGTACCAAATCTTCATGGTATTTTAAATCTGTTGCTAATATACATCAAAATAGTTTAGAAAATTGAACTCTTGATCTTGTATTCCTAAGACCAGTATTAGAGAAAACCTGAAAAGGCTATAAAATGGGATCCCAAGCAAATGCAGATGTATTTAAGCATCTCTGAAATAGAGATTTATTTAACAATAAGTAAATGTTAACTAACGTCTATTATATATCTGGCCGTGTGGGAATGTAAAATGACTAACAAGCTACTAGACAACATCACAACTGACAGACTACAATTTCTGAAATGTCTGGTGGAAATCAAGTGCTTTAAAAACTCAGAAAAGGGAGGTAAACAAGAGCTATGGGCTTCAAAGATGGGAAGGGTGTTTCACGTGGCTGTGCCAGAGGGAACTGTCTTATCAAAAAGATTAGAGGGACAGGTGGTATGGACTGGGAGAAGCTGAAGAAGAAAACTGGTTTCTTGTTTCTAGGGACCTGTGAGTGACAAGCCATTCATTAGGCATCTGAAGGTTTTTGAAACAGGAAGAGACAATATTCTTCTGTTGGCTCTGGAGGGGAGCTGGCAGGAAGTAGAGTTTTTCCTTGCATCCTGGCACTTTTCCTGAAGACTGCCCAGCCCCTAAGAAGATGAGGCCCAGATGTCAGCCTAGAACAACAGGAAAGAAGTCAAGTCTCAGTAGCACAGCCAGCCTTAACTATGAGCTGATGCACATACTTTAGGGAGTGGAACAGAGCCAACACAAACGATCAAAAGAAGGAAGGAAGCAACTAGAGACCCCGATCCAAGTCCTGATAGAGACATCTAGGAACTTTGCAAGGCAATAGTTTCTCTGGTCAGAGCCCCAATGCCAGAGCTGCTTAATGTGTAAAGCTCAGAGCAGGAGGACCTGGAGAAGGACCTGGAAGAGTGACTTTATCTGGAGAATGGAAAGACTTTTCAGCAGAAGTTGACATACTGCAAGGCCTAGAAGTAGCTGCTTTGTTCTAGGAATCTAGAGAACCTGCTAAGACTCCAATGTCTGATATGGTAGACACTATCTATATATTATATTTGGAGCAACTAAAACTAATATGGAATGTTTCAAATTCCAATTGCTCAGGAGCTAGTGTCTACCATATGGAGCAGTAGATACATAGTATTGAAGATGTAGAGCATTTCAACCAGAGAGGAAGTATGAAGAATCAGGTACCGAAAACTGCATTCCTGGTCACTGGGATCAGCCGAGCCCACTATGGTTTGGCACTATCTTAGAAATCATCAGCATCCTTTTCCATTCTTGCTCATTTTTAAGCTACATCTTAACTTTCAATTGTGAGGAAATTTTCTTGAGCTCTCTGTTCTCCTACTATCCATCTATTACATAATTATTCAATTGTTTATTTCTCTGATATAGTCCTGACTACAGGATAAACAATTTATCATGGGCAGAGTCTCCACCTCATGACCGAATACCAAACAGAGAGAAGGAGGAAGGCAATAAGAATAAGACAAGATTGTGAACTTGAGCTCTTATACTTTCAGGAATTTAAATGCATGATCCCATTTAGGTTTTGTTATCTCCATTTAGTAAATAATAAAAATCAGACTTATTGTGATGGAGTCTAGAGTCATATAGCCAATAGGCAGCAGAACTAGGATGTGTGCTCTTGGCAATTTGCCATATCAGGCTTAGAATCTTGTATAAAGGAATGTATCATTAGCATTTTAAAAATAGGACTGGAGAGATGGCTCAGTGATTAAGAACACTTGCTGTTCTTCCAGAGGACCTGGGTTAATTCCCAACACCTACACAGCAGCCAACAACTGTCCATAACTCTAGTTCCAGGGGATCCAATACACTCTTCTGGCCTCTGCAGGCATTGCATGCCTGTGGTGCACTTACAAACATGCAGGCAAACACTCATACCCATAAAATAAAAATAATAAGATAAAAATTTAAGAAATGTTAGAGTCAATGTTACATTTAATTTGACTTATGCAAGTTTGTAAAAACATGGTTCCAAGGTTATGAAGTGGTACAGTTAAAGTATGACCACATGGGTAAATGGAAGCCTCTGTGCACATGGGGAACTGAGTATTCAGGAGAGAAAAACAGCATATCTGAAGAGCTGGCAGGTCCACAGCAGCCACACCCCTGCATTACTGCAACTTTAAACCAGATGGATTCTTTTTGCTGACAATTTCTCTGTGTAAAGATAATTTTATGGTGTGCCAACTGTAAGTTTATGATATATGAATGAAACTTTCCTTATGAATTTTAAGTTTAACACTGTCAACTCTTGATGATCATATGTCAGGGAACGGAATGTCCATGAACAAAAGTCACTAACTTACCAGGTGATGAAAGCATAATTCACTCCAGTGATGATGAAGGTTGATGCATAGTGCCAACAGAAGCATATGGTAAGAAACAGTTTATTCTCATGATCTGCCAGATTCCATGCAGGACCTCCACTGGGGGGATACAGGACAAAACCAATCTGCGATTTAAAACAAAATAAGCACATATTAAAGTAACCCACCTCATTCACATATACAAAAGTATATTTGTTTTTATTATCTCCACTTGACATTGTACTAGAAATTCTAGCCAGCAGAATTAGATCAGAAAAATGGAAGACATTTATATTAGAAAAGAAGTAAAATTATTTATATTCACAAAATGTGATATTAAATATAGAAAATCATTAAGAATCAACTCCTCCCTAATTATGAAAGCTAATGAATGAGTTTAGTGTATATTCCAATTGAAAATCAATACACAACTATCATTATATATTTACACATATTCAGTGAGGCCCCCAAATTAAGTTTAAAATAGTTCAATTATCACTGAGCAAAGTGAAATACCCTATGATACAACTGAAGCTGTTGCTCATTTGTGGAACCTAGTAGGTTTAAAAAAATGATGATGGGTCATAAACATCACACACACACACAGATTTGAAGACATTTATGGTTGGGGGGGTCTTTTGGAGACAGGGTCTCCCTGTAACCCCAGCTGTCCTGGAACTCACTCTGTAGACTAGGCTGGCCTTGAACTCAGAAAGATCCTCCTGCCTCTGCCTCCCGAGTGCTAGGATTAAAGGCATGAGCCACCACGCCCATTGACATTTATGATTTTTATATGCCAAAATCTGCATACCATTGGTGAAAGAAATCAAGCACAGAAGAAAATGGAAAAGTATCACACATTCATGGACTAGAGGGCTTAACACGTATATGAAATACACAAAATGCCAATAAAGGTATTATATTAAAAAAGGGAAAAAAACGCCCCAAATCAGTTTACAAACTCAAAATAATACTTATTAAAATCTCAAGGGACTTTTTTCTCAGAAATTCTAAAAAAGAATTGATTTTAAAATCATCTGGAATTTCATGATATCCATCATGACCTTAAAAGTATGCGCACCTATTGTTAAAAAAAATGAAAACAAAACAAAACAAAAAAGCAGAGAAAGATGCAGAAAACTTACGGCAGAATGCACGATCTGCGATGGGTAGGGGTGGGGTGGGGGGGAAGGGAAGGGGATATATGCCTGAACTGAATTGGAAAATGATGTATGAAATACACAAATCATCAATAAAAATAAATTTAAAAAAAGTATGCGAGGTGAACACTAAGTTGTAGAATTCACATCTCTCAATTGTAAAATTATATAACTATAGTAATCAAACATGCTATATTTGTATAATGATAGAAATCTAGATGACTGAAATAGAAAAAATAAACTCTTCAAAAGTATTGGGACAACTCGACCTTCTTTTGCTAAAGAATATGTTTGGACCCCTATCTCACTCTACTTGCAAAATTACCTCAAATGACCTAAATATGAGAGACAAACCTATTATACTCATGTGAGAAAATGCAGAGAAAGCTCCATGGCCTGGAATTTGCTGATGGTTTCTTACCTATTAACACCAGAATTAAGATTTTTGTTAACAGTCAAAAATTAAAACTTTTTATTTCAAAGGACTATCAAGAAAATGAAAATACAGCTCACATTATGGGAAAATATTTGTAAATCGCAATCTGATAAATGAACAATAATAAAATATAAAATGCACTCCTAAAACTAAACTAACAATTTCTTTTAATGGGGAAAAGAGAATATGCAAGTGATTACTAAAATGTAAGATGAGCAACATCATTAGTAACTGGGGTAAGTGGATCAAAATCATCAAACCAGTATTGCTTGAGTGTCTATGACACCTCTGATCAACATTTCAAAAGACTGGTCCATCCCTGGCATTGGCTTATGGTATCTAATAGGGGCAATGTTCCTTTGTTGTAAGGTGACTCTTTGACCCTTTCATAATGCATATGTATGTACTTTAAGAAGTTTCTGGGCTGGAGAGATAGCCTAGCGGTTAAGAGCACCGACTGATCTTGAGGAGGACCCGGGTTCGATCCCCAGCACCCACATGGCAGCTAAGAACCATCTGAAACTCCAATTTCAGGAGAACTCCAGTTCCAGGGGAATCCAACACCCTCTTCTGACCTCCGCGGCATTGCACGACACGGGTGCACAAATCTACATGCAGACAGTACATTCATACACATGCAAAAATAAATAAAATTGTATTAAAAAAAAAAGAAGTTTCTATAGTGGTAGGTTTCCATATGACTTTTTCTAAAGGTCTTTAGAGTTGGTTATGATCCCTCCCCATACTCCCTCCTCTGCCTTGCCCTCCCATTCCCCAACCCAGTTAACCTTTCCTACTCAATATTATTCCTTCCCCCCTTTTATATCACTGCATTCTATCTCTTCTCCCACAAACCCCCCTACACCTTGGTTATTTGTTTCCTGATCTTTCTGGATTTTTTTTCCAGTTGAACATGTACATCTAAGAATTAGAAAATATATAATTTATAATAATTATTTTCCATTGGGATGTACAATCATAATTTTAGTTCCCAATACTTGAAAAATAGGAAACCACTAAAAAGTTTTATCTTCTCAGGTTTTTTAAATAACAGAAATATCTGTATTCCAAAGTACCAAACCAAAATAGAGACATGGGGTCCCCCTCAGCTCCTCATTCAGATTGTTTCCTGACAATGTGCAGAGGCAAACCAAAGGTTTTTCTATTTTGTGTTGATCCTATGCATCTTATTTACCAACTAGTTCAGTGGTAATATTTTCTGAAATACTGTTAGTCCAAATAAACAAGATACTTTATAAAAGCTCCTTCCTGCCTGTCCTAGTTAGCTTTAGATGTCACCTTGACACAGCCTAAAGTCATCTGACAGGACAGCCTTGATTGAGAAAATTCCCAGATCAGGTTGGCCTATTGGCATGTTGTGGGGATTTATCTTTATTTAACATTGATGTAAGAGTGTCCAGCCCACTGTGTGTGATGTCTGTCCTAATTTAGTGTGGAGCATTTAATCTCTGCAAGCTGTGAGGTAGTGGAGCTCTTGCTGTGATCAATGTAAATATATGGTTTTTAAGTCTTTGGAACTTATTTACAGAAATGTTTGCCCACTGTTATTGGTAAGCTGCACCTTTGTCTTGGGCCTGGTTCTTAGATAAGCCTGAGCAAATGGTCCCAAGAAGAGAAGACCATAAGTTTCTCAAGAATGTCCTGACCTGAATGTAGTCCACCACAGCTGTATCCTGTATAATCACCCCACATTCCACTCCCTCCTTGCAGTTGTCTCCATCATGAGGAAGGTTAATGCCCCTCCTCGCCATGCTGAATAAACAGTCCTACCTGTTGAAGGTCTGGTCCTGGTTTTTCTCTAGAATCTGCTCTCTTTCCTGTTCTCTTAAACCTAACAGAGTTTAGTGTGTCATTCTGGAAGCTTGGAAGACAGGAATTCTGACAGAGATGCAAATGGTGGAGGCTCAGCTCATGGTATTTCGGAAGGGAACAGGACTTTATCAGGGATTGGAACAGGGGTCATTTATGTGCTATTTTAGCCAAAAATACTGTTTCATTCTGTCTGGGTCCTGAGAACTTGAGTGAGGTTGAAGTTAAAGGTAATGGACTGATTTGCTTGGCAGAGGACATTTCAAGACAAAACAGCATTCCTGCTATTGCTAAGAAAAGAGATGTAATTGTTCAAGAGATCAGCACGACTGAAAAGGAACCTGCTGTGCTGCACTAGGAAATAGAAAATATGTCTCGAGGGCAAACCCGCACCTGTCAGAGGCTCATCCTGTGAAGATGCCAATTCAGGTGTAGGAAGAAAGTCCCTGTTCTTTGAAGGCCTCAGTCTAGGGTCTAGCGAAGTGTTTCCCGAGGGTCAGCACACAATCTGATACAGCTGCGGTCCAAGGGGGCCGGGCACATCTTGAGACTGCCTGGCGGCATTGTCTGCATGGTACTGGCTTTGTAGAAATGGAAGATACAAGATTGAAGGAGTCTTGTTCCATGGTTTTAGAAAGCAGTTGAAGCGATGCAATGTGGGGCAGGGTGAGAGTCTCTACAAGGAGGCCCTGAGAGTTTACAATGGAGGCTTCAGGACATTTTGGGTTTCCATATGTTTGGTAAATTGATTTCTAAACTTTGACTCTGAGTTTTTGAATGGTTTTTCCAGTGAGGCGTATTTCTTGGAAATACACATATTTGGATGTTTTTCTCATACACTGAATGAGTCTGCATTCTTTTTATTGGTGATGTGAGGCCCAATGAGTGCATAGAGAAAATGTGGCTCATCTACACAGTGGAGTTCTATGCAGCGGTAAAGAAAGATGACATCTGGGGATGGAGAGATAGCCTAGCGGTTAAGAGCACCGACTGCTCTTGCAGAGGACCCGGGTTCGATCCCCAGCACCCACATGGTGGCTAAGAACCGTCTGTAACTCCAATTCCAGGAGAACTCCAGTTTCAGGGGAATCTGGGACACTCTTCTGACCTCCGCGGCATTGCACGACATGGGTGCACAGACCTACATGCAGACAGTACATTCATACACATATAAAAATAATAAATAAATTTTAAAAATTATAAAAAAGAAAGATGACATCATGAACTTTGCAGGTAAATGGATGGAACTAGAAGATACAATGCTAAGTGAAGTAACACAGTCCCAGAAAAGCAAATGACTAATGGGATCCCTCATTTGTGGATGCTGGCACCAAACACCGAGTTGTAAGGCAAACTGAGCAACATAAATGTTATATACCCCTTTCCCTGAAAGCAGCTGTGCTCTAATAATATAAATACCTTAACAGGCTCTAGAATTAACCCACCACTTAGTTTCAGACTTTGTAATCTTGGTATATGGGTGGAGGATATGTAGGCATATTTTAGAGTAATATAAACTTAAAAACGAAAAATGTGAATCCTGAAATACGATATGGAAATGAGTTTGTATACAGGATGATACAGTTTTAGTATAGGTGTGACATTTATATGTGTGTGTGTGTGTGTGTGTGTGTGTGTGTTGAAGCAATACAGATTGGAGGAAACAACAACAGCAGAGGAACTGGGACAGGGAACAGACTGAAACAGTAAAGTTCCCCCAAGGACAATAATCCTCTGCTTTGAAAAAACCTTGAAAAGAATTAGAAAAGGATACAGGGCAGGGATGGCAGGGTGCATGGACTCAGGTGGGGTTAGGGGGTATGGAAGACAAGATGAGTCTAGATCGTACTGAGAAACGATGTATGAAATGCACATAACTTCAATATAACAAAAAGAAATAAAAAAGAAATAAAGTGGTAAAGAGGAAAAAAAAGATTATTATCAAGATGAGATTTGGGTTTCTTAAGCTTTTGTTGGTTATTGGGGAAAGAAAAAAAGAACTAGCAATAATCCAACCAACCAGGACAAGAACCATAATGTACTGAGAAGGTGTAGTGTAAGGGGTCCTTAGGGCACTGGGCACATAGACTTGAGGGAGACTGTGGGGCTCTGGTCCTTACCCCTCTTTTTCACTTTCTAATTGTGAGGATAGTGTTTCTCTAAGCTACATGCTCCATCCATAATGTGTTCACTCACCTAAAAACCATAGGAGATAGCCGATCATGGACTAGGGCCTCAAAACCATATGTCAGGATAAACCTTTTCTCTTTATAGCTGATCATCTCAAGCATTTAGCATGGTAGATAGCTAGCACAATGTAGATGGTAAGCCAGGCCTGACTGACAGACTTTCCTGACGGCTTCTTTACTAAAATCATATGTGGGCTTATTTCCTTCCTCTTCACCTCCATCTCAACTAGGAACACAGACTAATAATTTTATTCATATTCTTTTCTTTGGCTGGTTCATATAGAAGTAGATTTAAACTACCATCTTACACAGAACCCACAGTTGCCTTTTGAAACATCCAAAATAAAACTATCTCACATAACCTCCAATAATCATCATCAAATCAATCTACCACTTCTTTGTGACCATTTTTAACTCATTTTTGTTCTTATTTTATTATTATTTTACTGTTTTGCATTAGAAGAAGAGAAATTTTGAATGCAGAATCTTTGCCTCCTAATTTTGAAAGCCAAATATATAACTGAAAGCCAAGATGAAACCATACAGAGAAAGCCAACCATTCTAGTAATTTTAAACTAAACTCAAATGCATTAAGAAACTGTAACTAAGGACCAGTAACTAACAAGCTCATTAAGTTATCTTTAAAAATCAGCACTATACTTTTTATTTTATTTTATTTTATTTTTATTTATTTCTGTATGTGTATGAATGTACTGCCTGCATGCAAGTTTGTGCACCCGTGTCGTGCAATGCCGCGGAGGTCAGAAGAGGGTCTCGGATTCCCCTGGAACTGGAGTTCTCCTGGAATTGGAGTTTCAGACGGTTCTCGGCCGCCATGTGGGTGCTGGGGATCGAACCCGGGTCCTCTGCAAGAGCGGTCGGCGCTCTCAACCGCTAGGCCATCCCTCCAGCCCAGCACTATACTTTTATCTCCTGTCCTGATCTGCTTTCTTACATACAATTACAAGATGAAAGGCCTATAAAAGAGTTCTTCCTTGCTCTATTTTGGATGATGCTCCTGAACATCTATTTTGATTATTTTAAGCTTCATGACTATTAGGTTTCAACTATAGGTAACTTTCCTCTCTGATAATCAGTAAACCAGAAGCCTTTCCTATAGTTGACAGTATGAATTTCACATTGTTTTATCTTTATCTCAACACCATTAGCCTAAGCAAGTGTTTTGTTTTCAGTATCAGGCTTCAGAGTATTACCTCTTGATTCTTTTTGTCATCTTGGAATAATTTTTATGTTTTTTTAATGGCAGACAAGAATGAGTTCTAGTTCAGGCTAAGAATCTGGACAGTTGTCTTTCTGAGATATAGGAAAGCAATGGAGCTGGGATATATATAGAAAACAACTGTCTGAAGTGACAAGAAGAAAAGCAGCAGGGACAGCTGCCCCATTGCTTGCTGGGCCTGTGGTTCAAGGAGCTTGAGGAGCAAAGAAACACCAAAGACAAAAATGAGCTTCTGAATGACTCCTACAGAGACCAGAGACCAGGAAACTGGCCCCTGAAGGCAGGGCACAAAGGAGTTTCTTTCTTTTTTAAATTATATGATATGACTTACTCATTGAATAAACATTTAAAAAGTGTACCATGGTTCAGGAAAAAAACATTTTATATAGACTAGGCAAGGAATTTCCCTCCTGTTTTCTTTCTTTTTTAATTTTTTAAATTTAATTTTATTTATTTATTTATTTATTTATTTATTTATTTATTTATTTATTTATATGAATGTACTGTCTGCATGTAGGTTTGTGCACCCGTGTCGTGCAATGCCACGGAGGTCAGAAGAGGGTGTCGGATTCCCCTGGAACTGGAGTTCTCCTGGAACTGGAGTTACAGACGGTTCTCAGCCGCCATGTGGGTGCTGGGGATCGAACCCGGGTCCTCTGTAAGAGCGGTCGGTGCTTTTAACCACTAGGCTATCTCTCCAGCCCCTTCCCTTCTGTTTTCATATTGCACCATTGTTTCCATGTGAGTTATTAAAAAAAAGGTCTAATCTGGACATTTGCCTCATTCAGTTCTCAACTCCGTACATATAGTTCTGAGTTCAGGTGACACATTCTCTAATTTGTCTCTGTGTAGTCTATGCACCTTGTATTGGCCATATGTGGACACATGGTAAGAAATAAAAGTGGTGAAAAGTGGGGCAAGGGTATACACTCTCAAAGTCTGCCCACAGTGACATACTTCCTTCGGCAATGCTCCATGTCCTAAAACTTCCAAACCTCATAAATGGTGCCACCAACCAGAGACAAAGTGTTCCTATGCATGTGCTTCTGGGGGATAGTTCTTTTTCAAACCACCACAAGTGCTGACAGATAAAAGTGTTAGGAAGCAAACCACCATGCAATGTCTTTATCTTGAGAGAGAATTTGAATATAAATATTCATATACTGGGGTTGGAGAGATGGCCTAGCGGTTAAGAGCACCGACTGCTCTTGCAGAGGACCCGGGTTCGATCCCCAGCACCCATATCGCGGCCGAGAACCGTCTGAAGCTCCAGTTCCAGGAGAACTCCAGTTCCAGGGGAATCCCACACCCTCTTCTGGCCTCCGCGGCGTTGCACGACATGGGTGCACAGACCTACATGCAGACAGTACTTTCATACACATACAGAGATAAATAAAATTAAAAAAATATTCATATACCACACAGACCAGTACAATATGGAAGCACGACATTCTCCTAGATTTCTAGACGTTTGTTTCAGAGGAACCAAAGAATGGGGTGATTATTGTAGCTAAACATTTATGTCTTATTAGTGTGTATGTAGCCTGGCTTTAAATGTTCACTTTTCTTTAGGAGTCCAGACAGTACTTAGATGAACATTTGACTAAACAGGAAACTAATCTAAGCATACTGGTTGATGAAAACACTTCTGGAGAATCAGAGATTTATCCCTAAAGATTTTAATCACATAGCTTTTACTTAGAAATGCTTTTTAGGAAATGCAAAAATGTTGTTGCTGTGCCAAGGTTAGCAACATTAAGCTATCCTGTTCTTGGCTGAGATATATTATGCCTCCTCTCTTTAGCTCTAATCAGAATCTCATTATTAACTGTTGCTTTTATTAATTGTAATCTTTTTTAAATTTTTATTCATTTCTGTATGTGTAGGAATGTACTGTCTGCATGCAAGTTTGTGCACCCGTGTCATGCAATGCTGCGGAGGTCAGAAGATGGTGTCGGATTCCCCTGGAACTGGAGTTCTCCTGGAATTGGAGTTTCAGACGGTTCTCGGCCGCCATGTGGTGGCTGGGGATCGAACCCGGGTCCTCTGTAAGAGCGGTCAGCGCTCTTAACCGCTAGGCCATCTCTCCAGCCCCAATTGTAATCTTATCTTGTAAGTCCTTTCTTCAACTCTCTTTGGATTTCCTCTCTTGTTCTTATTGTCTGGAATATATGGATGCTGCAGTTTGGATTCTTAAATGCCTTCACAAAATCCATATGGTAAAGGCTTGTTCTCTTCTTGGTGTCACTATGAGTAAGTCACCCAGCCTTAAGGAGGAGCATAAAGGATCACTGATTGCATACCCTTTCACAATACTCTCACCAGAACCACCTGGCCACTGAAGGAACATCACCTGTGGGAGGGACGTCTTTGAAGTCTGGAGAAAAGTGCCTCATCAATTAAGAAGAGAAGCTTCAGGAAGAGACACCAGGTATATTAGCTGGAGGTTTTGACTCACCTGCCAGAACCAGGTCCCCTGTAGCATGATGAGGCTTGTCCGCAGGAGCTCAAGAAGTATGTTGTTCTTTGTGAGGAACTCCATGAAGGCAACGATACCAGTCAAAATGGTGGTGAAGACCAGCAGCTGATGCACAAAAATGTCCAGCATTTCCCGACCATGAGTGTGGTTGTAGAAGATAAAGGCTAATTCAGTAGGGGGGAGAGTTAGCATTTTCTAATAAAATCAAGGCTTCCACTCCCCCCTCTCTTTTCCTTCCCTCTCCTTCCTCCCCTCCCCCCCCAGAATTTTGCACACACACACACACACACACACACACACACACACACACAATTGCCTAGAAGAGCAGGTCTCCTCAATGCATCTTTGCATTCTGGGGGAGTTATCACTGTCTCTTCAGAACAGAACCTCTAAATTTACATCTTCCTTTTCCATTCTGCAACCTTTATTCTCTTCTAACATAGCATAAAAATTTCAACTATTCTTTAAAGTACTGTCTATGTAGAATGATGAATAATAAGTTGACTAGGGTGGAGAACAACAATTAATGTTAATATGCAGATGAATAAGTTAAAGCCAAAGTCTCTCCCTAAGGAATTCAACCCACAGAAGGAGGTGAACACCTACATAAATCATAAGGGAGATCCCTGAGAGGTGTGGCAATATTATCAGGAAGTTCCCAAGAAGAAGCATTTGCGTGTTTTCACTCCATAAACAGAGACTTGTTTCACTTTGCTTTCATTTAGATAGAGTAAATGTGCTCATTAAAAGTATAATAACACCCTGAGATAATGAGAACCATACTGTAGATGCTTGAAATACATCTTCTATCTAACACTTGTCTTCAAACAGGAGAGTCTTTGTAATCAGATTCTAGACGTAAGGTGAACAGGTAGGAAGCAACTGCCTGATGATCACTTGGAGCATCCGTAGCTCCATGATCAATCTATTTCTTACATGTGTAATGAATGACTAAAGACAAAACATTAAATGCTCCCCCTAGTAATCCTGGAAATCACTGAATAAAACATACTGTCATTTTCATTAGCTTTTAAAAATTAGGAAGTCATTTTTTTTCTATGACTGAATGTTTTAGACACTGTTTACCATATTTTGGCAGAGTTTTACTTCTGAGATTTGAAAATCTCTTTCTAATATGATTGATTGCTACATTGCAGGTTTTCTTGTACTTCATTACTCTAAGTTCAGTTTTCACTGTTAAAAGTGAAAATAATGACAAGTTTCAGGACCTATAGTGGCCACTAAAGACACTGTAGGTTATTTAAAAGACAGATATAAAATATGAACATGGCTTATTGAAGGGCTGTCTTTGCCAAGATCTACTAAACAGTCAATAAGGAAGAAACATTTTTGCCATATTATCTAGAACACTGGTATATTTTATAATGGCCCAAATAGATAACTGTACCAACCAAGACTGTATGAAGAAACCAAAGATATACTATTACAAAGGGGTATGCAAATGTCCATAAATAGAAAAAAAGAACAGAAAAATATTCCCTCATACTTACACTCCACAAAGATGGCATTTGATAGCATTAATTTAGATAGGGAGACAGGAAGTGAGCTAACGGTAAAACTTAAGACATGGGCAACACCCTGCAGTCCAAAGAAAAAGTACATGGTTGTGTGATGCCAGCCCAGAAGTTGATTCCACTGTCCTTCTTTATATAAAGCCAGGGAGGGTCCTCCATCAATGAACTGTTCTCCAACCATACCTGAAGAAAAGCAAATCACAGTGTCAGCAACCTTCTTCTTAACTTTGTGAAGACACAGGAAGATGTACTGATTGCTTATCCCAATTTTATGACATCAATTCCTCCCTTGAGCTTTTCATTAAATACCTAGTAATGGTGATTTAGACATGTTTTAAAAGTTTAGATGCTCGTTTGTATACAAATTTTAGCTAAATATAGACAAATGTGTCAAACAACTAGTAATTTAGTTTGAATACTGATTCCAGTTTAATGATTAAAATCCCGAATGACTTTGTATTTGGATTTATAAGATCAGTCTTAAAAAGAATGATTACTTTACTACTAGATATTATATTATTAGGTAGCTCCCATAAAGTAGAAAATTGGCCTTTATTCTCAAAAAAATGCTAGAGAATTCAGCTTTTCCCCAATTTAGGATAACAGAGATGGTCCAGACAGACACAAGTGTTTTAAACATTCATGCAAACAGTTTCACTTTCTTAGAGAGGCTGCTTTGTTAACCTAAAGAATTGGGGTGACAAATCAGATGCTTAGGTCTGTCCAAGTTCTGTTTGCAATGCCCTGGTGGCTCGTTTAGAAGTCTCCTTTTAATTATAGTAATAAAACACAAATAGTAACAAATGTTGACCATTATAATAAGTTATGCTATGGTCTCAAACACATATGCTTGGATGGTATCTTGGTCCAGGCATTATATAGCTCTTTGACAAAGGGATGGCAGTAGCTTTCTAATGCAGCCTATAAATTCTCGTGAAGCTACAGGGTGCCAAGGCTGCAGTATCTGCTGTGTGTCCTGCCCTACACTCCACCCAGGGAGCAGGCCGTATATTGAATTGGAATTTGTGTGTGTGTGTGTGTGTGTGTGTGTGTATGTACATTTATGTACCTGGCTGCCACTACTATATCTTCTTTGGCATGTAAAAGTGCACATGAGGTCTGTAAACTTCAGAAATCATTTCTTTCCAGCAGTTTGCACAGTGCTCTCTGGCACTATGAAGGTCAGCTGTTGATTTGCAGTACACCTTAGAGAAAAAATAGACCTTCTCTTTTTTGAACATTTTTAATTGAAGTTTTGTGCATTTCATACATCATTTCTCATTCCAATATAGACTCATCTCCCCTTCCATGTCCCCCATCCCACCGAGTTCATGCACCCTGCCATTCCTCCCCTGTATCTTTTTCTGATTCTTTTCATAGTTTTTTCAAAGCAGATGATTATTGTTCTTTGGGGAACTTTACTGTTTCAGCCGGTTCCCTGTCCCAGTTCCTCTGTTGTTGTAGTTCCCATCCAATCTTCAACATATGCATATATGTACATCACACCTATACCAAACTTATATAATCTGTACACAAACTGTCATTTCCATATCATATTTCAGGATTCACATTTTTTTCTTTTTAAAATTTGTATTACTCTAAATATGCCTACATATCCTCCACCCATATACCAAGATTACAAAGTCTCAAAATAAGTGGTGGGTTAATTCTAGAGCCTGTTAAAGGATTTACATTATCAGAGCACAGTTGCTTTCAGGGAAAGGGGTATATAACATTGATGTTGCTCAGTTTGCCTTACAACTCGGTGCTGGGTGCTAGCCTCCACAAATGAAGGATATCATTCATCATTTGTGAAAAAATAGGTCTTCTGATTACCACTCTCTCTCTTGCCCTCCCCTCCAAAGCCCAGGGACTCTCACAGAAGAGATTGGTGCCTCAGAAGGAGGAGAGGGGTAAATTGTGAGATCACAGCAAAAACAGACTGGACTTTTGTTTGATCAGCATGTTTGTCTAAGCAAACCTCTTCAACTGGACTTGGGGACCCTGGGTTATAAGAACTGGACTCAGATGTTTGCTAATTTGGTTTATATGGACACCCCTTATGTTCATTGCCTATGTTTATTAACTGGTCAAATAAAAAATTAAGAAAGCAAAGAAAAAGAATTGAGGGGGATTCCTCTGTTTGGAAATGATTCATCTATAATTTAATAACTGTAGCAAAGTCCTAGTGAGAGGAATATAACATGAAAAGGAAACCAAATGGAAAAACAAAAGAGTGGCTACAGCGGGACTCTTTAAAAGGCAGAGCCTTGGGGCTGGAGGGATGGCCTAGCGGTTAAGAGCGACGACCACTCTTGCAGAGGACCCGGGTTCGATCCCCAGACCCACATGGCAGCTGAGAACCGTCTGTGACTCCGGTTCCAGGAGAACTCCAGTTCCAGGGGAATCCGAGACCGTCTTCTGACCTCCGCGGCATCGCACGACACGGGTGCGCAGACCTGCATGCAGACAATACATTCATACACATAAAAATAAATAAATAAATAAAAATTAAAAAAAAAAAAGGCAGAGCCTTATATCTGGGTTGTTGGTACTAGCATCCACATATGAGGGACACCATTTGTCGTTTGTTTTTCTGGGACTGTGTTACTTCACTTAACATAATGTCTTCCAGCTCCATCCATTTACCTGCAAATTTCATGATGTTGTCCCTCTTTACTGCTGCATAGTATTCCATTGTATACTGTGGAAGGGATTACTCTCTTTTCAGAACCAAATATAATACTAAAGTCCTAGGGCTATGCACTCAGGCAAAATATATTAATACAGGAGCTCTGACATCAGCAATGGATTGTTCTACCAGGTGGATGTTGGCCAGGGGATCCAAGGCCCCACAAAAGGTAAGGGCTCCTTGCCTCTAAGTTGGGATACCTACAGGAGGAGAGGCAATAAGACCCTGCTGCCGAAGACCTGATGTTAACATGGGAGGGATGTATTGAGACCACACATGCAAGTGTACAGATGGCCTCTGGAATGCCAGAGAGTGTTACCAAAGGCCACTAAACCAATAAAGCAAATATGGGTCTCCCTGAGTCAAGCAAGACTCCACCGTCAGCACCAGCTACACCTCACCTGCCTGGAAATACTGTGCAGCAGAGGCAGCCATGTGCCTGTATATCCCAAATCTAATTGGCTATTGGCTCTCCCCTTGGAGAAATAACCCATGGCTGATGCCACAAGCTTACATCCTCTACAGGTTAGGAGATGTTATAAGCCACAGTAAGACCCTGTCATATTTAACAGGGGGGAAAATTGTAATTCATGGATTAACATATCCAAACATGTGTCTATGCTAAAGTAACCTACCATAACTATTAGTGCTGCTTAAATACCTATATATCTAATTGCTTGTTCTTCATTAGTAGGATCGAAAGGTTATTCCTGGACAAACTGTCAGCCCATGAAAGGAAACAGCCAGAATTGACCAGAGTCCAAGTCAACAGCTCCAGAGAGAGTGGACTGTTTTACCTCTCATCCACCTGTGCCTCTTTTCTAAGCCTAGGGAACAACCTGCGGAAGAGGGGGCGTGGTAGAATGTAAGGGCTGCGATTGGGGTGAATGGTGAAACTACAGCAATGTAGTCTGGACACTCATTTGATCAACTTGATTGAACAAACAACCTGTCACCCCCCACTGGATGGTGGGGCTGTAGGTGTTTGGGCACAACAGCCTGCAGATAGGTTTTGCATGAAGGATGCTTGTACTCATGGATTATCACTTATAGCTAAAAATGAAAAAAAAAAACTGAGAGAAAGATGCAGGACAGTTATGGCAGAATGCATGATCTGGGATGGGGTGGGGGTGGGGGGGGGAGGGAAAGGGAAATAAGCCTGAACTGAATTGGAAAAAATGTATGAAATGCACAAAGCATCAATAAAAACTAATTTAAAAAAATAAAAATAAAAAAATAAAAGGCAGAGCCTTTTCATCAAATTCTCAGTAGCAATGGAAAGGCTTTTGGAGTCATACTTTATACAGCCTCTCCAGTTCAGGAACAAGGAAAAAGGATATGCACGAAGCAAAGATTTTTCTAAGCCCTGATCCTCTCCATAGTCTGTCAGCAATGGTTGATTATAGCTTTCTCACAATCATTAGATTATTTTGGTATAATTAACAAGATGGTTTCATACAGAGTTTACTCTTCAGGGATAATAACAACGAATAAAAATTATTTCATAGACTCCAACCAATGATACAAAGGGAATTCTCTTGACTATATATACAAATTACATACTATGACTAATTCTTTAATGGATTAGTATAAATATGAAATATCACCTTCATAACAGAGCACATCAGGAATTAGGATACATATAGAGAAATATTTTAATACAAAATTCATTTAGCGGGCTGGAGAAATAGCTTAGTGGTTAAGAGCACTGACTGCTCTTGCAGAGGACTCGAGTTCAATTCCCAGCACCCACATGGCAGCTAGGAACCATCATTAACTCCAGTTCCAGGGGAATCTAACGCCCTCTTCTGACCTCCATGACCCAGGTGCACCAACCTACATGCAGACAGCACACTCATACACATAAAAAATAAATTAATTAAAAATTCATTTAGCATATCTTGATTTCATATTGAATTTTCATTTTGCTCATGAAAAATACCCCCAAAGAGAAGACAGAACACAGAAATGTCTACTCACCAGTTAAACTCATGAAGATTATAGAAATTCCTTCCCAAATTTCTGCTCGACGTAGTAATGCTTTGGAATTAAGATAGGAAGTCCGATTTTCTTTTCTGCAGACATACTTTACAATAAACTTTGTATTCCACCAAAGACCCGTGATAAAGAAGAAGGTTCCAGGAAGGGCATGACCTTTGAAGTTCCCCATGATCTACAAAGATAAGATACAGACTTGTATCTTATGTAGACTACTATGACCCGGCCTGGAAATTGACAAAAACATCTCTAGTCTCCATTAGTACATTACTGTCTGATGAATATGAGCACAGAGTAATTTTTTTTATAATTTTAGCAATTCTGATAAAAAGAAAATAAACATTTGCATTCATTAAACACTGAGCATGTCTTAGAACTATAAAGCATTTTACATGCCATATCTAACCCAATTTTTGAAATATACACATGAATGAGGAATTATTGTTCAATTAAGATACATAGGTTTCGTGAAGTTAGCTGACTTGTACAGATCTCACAACTGGTAAGTAAAAGTTTTGATTTCTTCATAAATAGTATTTACTATAGCAAATACTTTTCCTATAAGCACAAAGGAAAACTATGAATCTTTGACTTTCATGTTTAAAATATGAAAGGATGTGATATTGCCTACAGTTCTTTAAGTAAATAATCTCAAATTATCAGGTATCATGTATGTGTCAAAGACTGTTAATGTTCATCAAATTTCAGCAAATATTTGTGTGTTCTTCCAACACACTTTCCAAGCTTCTCATCCAGTTGAACTGGAACTTGATTTTTAGTCTTGGCTAGCTGACTGAGGGAGGAGTTGGTACATGTCATTTCCAGGCCGGGTCATAGTAGTCTACATGATTCCTTCAGCTCCCTCTCCTCCTGTCATGGCAGTTTTGGCATGTTATCTCCGCTGCACAAAAGATGGGCAGCCAGCCTGTTCCAGACTTTGAAAAGCAAGCTTTTATTGCTGTAAGCCACTGAAACTTTGGGGTTTATTTTTTTTCACCACCCTATAGCCCTATCTAGGCAGATGGACACTAGCTCAAATCACACTGCAAATTTTGCCCACACACTTGTCACTCTCTGCTAATAGACAGAAGTACCCTCTCATTTGGGGTAGAGCTAAAGAAAATCAATCTTGAATGATGTGAGGTTTAAGTATTTGAGCAGCCCTTTGTTCAGACACATAGTACCATAATGAAGACACAATCCAATATTATCCTACAGATCTAATATAAGTTCTATCCAAGCAGGATAGATGCCAGAAGATTTCATGGCATTCCTAGCCTAGGAGACTAGGATCCTTATCTCTGAGTAATTACTGGCCCTCTCAGTTCAGGGAACTCCTTTGAGTTACTCCCCCCTTATTTAAATGGAAGCTCTGGAAGAACATGAAGCTGCCCTAAATACTGCCAAGTCTCACATCTCTAGTGAGGACCCCAGATGCTCATTCCGGTGCACCTTTGAGTCATGCAAACTATCCAAGAGTCAGATACGACATGCCTCATAGAGCTAAGTGTAGGTTCTTGTACTTTCTCTGACTCAGTGGCACGTATGGTTTAGGACATTTTTACTTGACATGTTTGGTACATCTAAACCTTAGTTATAAATGAATAAAAAGAGTAGGTGGTCTTCAATGATACATGAAGCTCTTGCCATGGCACATTCCACATGCCATAACCCCCCCCCCATGCCCACAATACTAAGTAAAAATAACTTTGTAAATTTAAAAATAAATTTAAAAAAATGAAAGGAGTAGCTTTGTATTTAGACTGAGCAGGTCTAAACCAATGTCATTGTTACTGACTACATGACTTTGGAAAGTTGCTTAACCTTTCAGCATCTGTGCTTCTGCCTTTGTAAACTGGGATGTAATTAGAACAGTTCCTGCTTCAGGCTTCTTGAGCTTTTGTCCAAGTAGTTGGGAGTGATGATATTGAAAAGAACAACAACGACAACGACAGAAGACTTCGTCAAAGAACTGACTGAAATGGTGAACTTCTGCTAGAAACAGTCAACTTCTGCATCGAGAATTTTGAGAAAGACTGAGAAAAAGATGAAAAACATGTTTTGCAGAATGCATGAGCTCTGGTGGGGTGGGGGGGTAGGGAGGGGTACATGGGTCTAGATTTGATTTGTAACATAATCTTGGACAAAGATATAATATATATATATATATATATATATGTATATATATATTAAAGAACAGTTCCTACTTCATAAAATTAAAATGGGTTACTCTAAAATAAATAACCTATGTTATTATTTTTTATCTTTTTTTTAATTTATTTATTTTCATACGTATATGAATGTACTGTATGCATGCAGGTTTGTGCACCCATGTCGTGCAATGCCACGGAGGTCAGAAGAGGATGTCAGATTCCCCTGGAACTGGAGTTAAAGACGGTTCTCAGCCGCCATGTGGGTGCTGGGGATCGAACCCGGGTCTTCTGCAAGAGCAGTCGGCGCTCTTAACTGCTAGGGCATCTCTCCAGCCCCACTATGTTATTATTAAACAAGCTGATGCTATCTTCTATCACCTCAAACTATTGGAGTAAAAGTAAAAATCAAATAAACATACATCTTTACTTGTATAGTAACTATAGAAAAGCACGAAGTGGGGCTGGAGAGATGGCCTAGCGGTTAAGAGCACGAACTGCTCTTCCAGAGGACCTGGGTTCGATCCCCAGCACCCACATGGTGCCTGAGAGCTGTCTTTAACTCCAGTTCCAGGGGAATCCGATGCCCTCTTCTGACCTCCACGGCATTGCACAACACGGGTGCACAGACCTGCATGCAGACAGTACATTCATACACATAAAGAATAAATAAAATTTAAAAAAATGAAAAAAGAAAAGCAAGAAGCTTCTATATAATTCACTTGGCAATGATTTGCCTACAGGTCTAACATTTCTTCTGTTATTGTCCTGGACAACTGTTGTGTTTTCTATGGTATTTAACTTGCAATGAGATAATAGATTGCAATGAGATAATAGATTCTTTAAAAGTATAGACCATCTGGGTTAGAGAAATGGCTCAGTGGTTAAAAGCACTGACTGATCTTGTAGAGGACCTGCATTTGATTCCCATCCACAAGGTGGGTAACAATTATTTATAACTTGAGTTCCAGGGGATCCAGTGCCTCTTCTGACCTCTGCTACCATTTCATGACATGGGTGCACTTATACACATGCAGGCAATACACTAATATACATAGAATAAAAATAATAAATAAAATATTTAACAAACAAAAGTAAACAAAAATATCTAACAAAACTATTTCCTGGGTTGCCAGGCATGGTGGCACACACCTTTAATACCAGCACTTGTTAGGCAGAGGCAAGTGGATCTCTGTGAGTTTAAGGCCAGCCTGGTCTACATAGTGAGTTTCAAGCTCCCTCAAAAATTTATTTACTCTTTCCTACTGCATCTGGTTAATGTCTTATATGCTGTACAGTTCTAAATTAACAAGAGTAATGAATCTCTTCTAACATGAAATAGTTTCATTACAAAACATCTCTCTTCTGTCTCAGAGGAATATCTTATATTCAGCATGCCCCAAACTGAACTAATCACCTTACTTGCCCACCCAATGTCTGAAAGTTACTTTCTCCCAGTTACCTATTTGGCTAACAACACTCTTATCCATCTACCTGCTGAAATAAAAAAATATGAAAATTATCTTAGAGTTTGGCTATTTCCCTAAAAATGAATTCGGTATTGAATATTGTCACCTGTGCCACATAACATAATCCCTTTCCTGCCCCAAACTTAGTGGACTTCCCCTAGTCATTTCAATGCCATCTGCTTAGGAAATTCTCTGGATTCAAACAGAGGTAGAGATGGGCACTCTATCACCTCCTCAAGGCACTTAATGCTCACTTTAATTGTGTGTGTGTGTGTGTGTGTGTGTGTGTGTGTAACTTTGTATGTGTCTGACACCTGTATACAAGTGTACCTGGGGGCCAGAAGAGAACATAGAATCCCCTATAGCTATAGTTACAGGTAGTTGTGAACTGCCTGATGTGGGTACTGGGAACCATCTGGAAAAACAGTAGATGTTCTTAACTGCTGATCTGTCTTCAGCCTCGTTTTAATAAATTCTTCCTGTGCTTAGTTGTAACATGTTCTTCTCTGTAATCTGTATGACTGAGTCACCACATTATGGAAGCCTACATAGCAAGACAGTGGGGTCTTTCAGAAATAAAGGTCCTGAATAAATTCTATTTTTGAGGGCCCGAGCATATTAATAAATGGAAGAAAATGTCAGAGAGACATAAAAATTGTAGTTCCTTTCAAACTTTAGAATTACCCAATATTTAAACTTGACCTACAAGTAAAACATACTGCCTATGAAGTATACAACATGGAATTTTAAAATCTAGGTCTTACTGAATGTATAACACCAGATCAAACAGTTCCACCTCCAAGACCAGGATCAATGGATCAGTGTATCTTGTATATTATGGGAATGTAAACAGGAGCAGTTCCTAGAAGGTTTATAAAGGATATTAGATGATAACAGTTGGGAAGGAAATTAGACCCTCTTCTTAGTTCAGTTATAAAACTTCTGGCTTTTTAATTTGAAACAAAACTGCTATGTTTAAAAGACTCAGCGAAGTAAAGACATAGTAATCTTGTATTATTTGCCTGTAAAAAAAAGGACCCAAAGGGACACATTTATTCCTAGCAATTAGTTTTATTTCATTTTCATAATAGAGAAAAACAAACTGCCCACATCCTCAAATATCGCTTCACTTTTACCTTGTAGAAACCAGTATCTATCAACTTATCTGTTGTCACCTGCTCTACAAATGCCTGTTCATGCAGCATACTCCCTGAAAAAACAAATACAGTAATAGAGTTTTTATGAGATTTAAACCAAAAGAAAAGACACATTTCCCTTTGGGAAAGACCCCAGAGTTTTCTTTCCTCAGCTCCAAAGTAGACCATACTCTTGAGGCAGCCAACAGAAATCCCAGGGGACTCATCAGGGTACGAAATACAAAGATCCTTCTTCCTGCCCCTCATTGTATGAGCCTATCTATAAGTTCAAGCATTTCCCTCCCATTATGGTTCATCACAAAATTCATATTCTTCTTCCATTTAAAGAAATGCATCATTCTTAATACCGTCAAATATTATTCTTTAGGCCAAAGACAAGAACAGACTTCTTATATCCCAACTGATTTATTTTTGCTGACCCCAACTCCCCACCTCTCTCTTTCTTTCTCTCTCATTCATATATTCAACTACATAAAGAGAAATGTTTTTTAAACTCTAGCTCTTAAGAGACAATACTATAATATAAAACAAGTGTGTTACAGCCACACAACCACACAGCAGTCCTGTACACGGAAAAAAGAGAGAACTCGACCAAGGGAGAGTTATTCAACAATTTTCTTGGCAGAATCACAAAGAACTCATGTCAATATAAAAATGAATTTATAATGAGAAAGAATGCAAACCAAAATTTTATCTTGAGCCACTACCAAAAAAGTATTCCTGTCTTAATTAGTCCATTGTCAAAACTTCTCTAATTTCTAACATACCAAACAAACATGAGATATTTCTTGAACCTCATTTTGCTGTTGACCTGACCTCAGCCAAAGCAATGTACTCACAAGCATTTGTAGCTTTTAAATTCTTCATCCTTTATCATTCTAGATCACACCTTACTTCCCCAATTTGAACTGTTTTGAATGAATTTTCTTAAATTATCCTTACCTTCACATGCTGTTCAGTTTCAAGTCCAAGTCAATTCTCTTCTCTTGAGAATGTATGATTCCACATTCCAAAGGGAAAAGCAGATGCTGACTGACTCTAAATCTAAACCTGCCTCCTCCTCTCTTTGAGACTAAACCAGCAGACTCACCTTTCCAGCATGAAGACAAGCAGTTAGGTTTCAGGCTATGTCACAACGTATTTAAGTCCAGAGAACACACCCTTTGAAAATCCTGCCTCCCACCTACCAGGCCGTTAGCTTCAGCCATGTGCCACCTGCTCTATAAACCAAATCCCATGGGTTACATAAACTCCTATGCATAAAGATGGACATAAGACAAAGGAATTATTTTAGCAATGATATTTGGTTGTGTGCTGTAAGTTCTAAGAAGATAAACCAGGTCCTAACATGCAGTGCCTCAAGAAAGACTGCCACAGTTGTCAGGATTGAGTCATCATTAAATTGAAGCCACAGGAATAAAGATGAAGGAACAAAACTATGGTAGGTCACTATATCTCAAAGCATTTGAAACACTACCCTAACCTATGGTCTCTATATTGAAGAACAGCAGCTCAGGAGCTCAGGGCACATACCAGATAATAGACATGGCTCTTGCTAACACCTGAAAGGAGTAAAACAGCAATACTGAACTATATCCCTTACTAAGAAGTTGGCTACAAGTTCTATGAGAATTATGAGGACCAACACACCCAATATGGGGACAAGGATCCATCTGAGAAGGATGCGTAGTGAAGGAGGTAATTCTAAAGCAGCATAGTTACTGAGTAACCCAAGGTGAGTAGAGCTCAGAGGAATGGCAGCATCTTGACAATGGAAGGTGACGTAAAGGGTGGGTGTGGATGAAAGACTACAGGACTGAGGGTTTTGATCTCTAAGAGAAATTCTCAATTACTCTCTGCTCAGCCCTGCCTATCACTTCAAATGGTAAAAGGATGAGTGCTTTTTCTTTTCACAAATTATACTACCAGGGTACGCAAATCTTAACAGAACCACCCCCGCCCCCAAATCCCCAGCATGTTTTGACTTGCATTTTTCTGGTAATTGGTAATGTTTGATACTTTTTTTCACATACCTGTTATATGCATGCTTTTTTTTTTGGAAAAATGTCTATACATGTCTTTTGTCTATTTTTAAATTGGGACTTTTTTCTTTGCCATTTAGTTGTTTGAGCTATTTATAAGTCCTGGATATTAGCCCCTTGTCAAATCCATAATTCTCAAGTATTCTTTCTTATCCATAGATATTGTCTCTGTACTCTACTGGTTGCTTCCTTTTCTGTAAAGAAGCATTTTAACTGGATGCAATCCCATTAGTCCATTTTTGCTTTAGTTGCCTATACTTTTTGGGTCTTACTCAGCAATATAACCTTACTCCTAAATAGGACATCAATATTACATCCCTCGCCCCAAGTCTCTGGGATTGTTGGAAAGAGAGGGCAGAAAGATCCTAAAAACTAAAGGAAATGGATGACTACAATTAAACAGTGTTTTCTGGACACAAAACGGTGGTGCAGACATGAAAGTACAGTGGTTGTGACGATATTCTCAAGACCTCTGCCAACTCAAGCCAGACAAAAATCCAACTACAGACTAGGTAAGTGGACGCAAAGTCCCACCTCTAGTGGAGAAGCCATTAGCAATTGATAGCTACTGGGAGAGAATCAGTTTTCCTTAAGGGTGCTACTCCCAGTAGGTTGACCATGCTCCAGTGGATGGTCCTACGCCAAGAGAACTTGGGTACCCCAAACTGACTTTTTAAAAAGGGGTTCTCACGGCCAAATGAACAAAAGGAGAAGCCCAATAATGGATGCTTCGAAACCCCTCATTGAGAAATTATAATGGACTCTTAAGTTGGACTTTTTTTTTTTTTTTGGTCTTTATGAAACAGGGTCTCCCTGTAGCCCCAGATGTCCTGGAACTCACTGTGTAGACCAGGCTGGCCTTGAACTCACAAAGATCTGCCTGCCTCTGCCTCCTGAGTGTTGGGATTAAAGGCATACACCACCACACCCGGCTTTAAACTGGACATTTAATTCACCCTGTTCATCTCCTGGTTCCCTGACTAGAAAATGTACCTAGTTACTCTCGCCTTCACAAGCACCGATCAAGGATTTTGTTCTCCCTGTAACTATACTTTTGAGGTCTTTTAGATAGATCCACTGAGCAGGGGTACCCCAGTCGCCACCCCCACACCCCCTTTCAGCATGGAAGAAGTTGAGCTGTTGGCACCCTGATTCCCTCTTGGTAATTGGGGTAACCTCAGAGGGTAATGTGATAAATGTAGGAGCTAAAAATTGGCTAGGCAGTTTAGGGTCAAGCCCCCCCCCCCAAAGAGCCAGTTTCTTTCTCAGCTAAGAGCTGAGGACTTCCTGGATCTGCCAGTAAACTTATCCATCTGGCTGCTCTGACATGCATCCTTAACTCACTTATCAGATTTATTAACCAGTGGGTAAATTCCATTAAAATTATGGTGTTAAGGACCCAATACAACCTCCTCCCTAGCAGAGATCATTCTATCTTAGATACACCAACTCTGGTTGACTCTTATGAACTTCCTTCAAGGATTTGAAGACCTCACAACAAGAGGGGGAAATGAAACAGAGGATTATTGAGATGGAGGATTATGAAAACTCAGGGGTAGTGTTCTCAGATACCATTAAGCCATTTTTCGTTAGTCGTTCTAAGAATGACTGGTTTGCTTGCTTTGCGGAATTTCCCCTTGATTGGTAACTTTAACTGCGGTGTTAAACTCTGATAGGCTGCTGTACTTGATTGGTAACTTTAATTGTGATGCTAAACTCTGGTTGGCTGTTGTACTTATAAATTGCCCTGTAACCTGCACCTCAGGGCCACACTCCTCCTGAGTTGAGTGTTGGCCCAGTGTTGTAATTAAATTAAACTCTCCTTTAAAACTCCAAAAAGAAAGTTCAAAGTTAGGTGGGTAAAGAGGTGGGGGCGATTTTGTGAAGAGATATGGAAGGGGGTGAATATGATCAAAATTCACTGTATGAATTTCTCAAAGAATTAATAAAAATATTGTTTTTAAAAGGTTTTTGAAAAGTAGCAAACACTGATGTGGATATAGAGAAAGGATAAGTCTTACGTACTGTTGGTGAGAATGTGTGTGGTCATCATCGAAAACTGTGTAACTATATGGTCCAGGATTATATATATATATATATATATAGAGAGAGAGAGAGAGAATATACATTATATAATTATATATACATATATGAAAATGAAATTAGTATAGCCAAAGAGACATCTTCACTCTGTGCTTATTGCATCCCTTTTCACAATAGCTAAGATGTAGGGAATCAACCAAAAAATCCATCGGATGATGGATAGGGCTGGAGGGATGGTTTAATGGTTAAAAGCGCTTACAGCTCTTGCAGAGAACTGAATCAGTTCCCATCACCGATGTTGGGTGTCTCACACCACCTGTAAGCCTAGCTCCGGGGGACCTGACATCCTCTTCTGGCCTTTTCAGGCATTGACATTCACATGCACACACACACAGAGACACATATATACACATAAATAATAATAAATGAAAAATAAAAAAAAAACGTTTACACACACACACACATATATATATGGCTAAATACTTCTGAGCTATAAAAATAATCCAGTCATTTCTAACAATATGATGAATTCAGAGTATTTCATGTTTAGAAATAAGATGGATACATGGGCTGGAGAGATGGTCTAGCGGTTAAGAGCACCGACCGCTCTTGCAGAGGACCCAGGTTCGATCCCCAGCACCCACATGGCAGCTGAGAACCATCTGAAACTCCAATTCCAGGAGAACTCCAGTTCCAGGGGAATCCAACACCCTCTTCTCACCTCCGCGGCATTGCATGACATGGGTGCACAAACCTGCATGCCGACAGTACATTCATACACATATGAAATTAAAAAAAATTAAAAAAAATATTTAAAAAAAGAAATAAGATGGACACAAAAAGAGAAATGTCATATGAATTCATTCATTTATGGACTCCAAAGAAGTTGATCCCATAGAAGTAGATAGTAGATTTGTGGCTAAGAAGTTGATCCCATAGAAGTAGATAGTAGATTTGTGGCTAAGAAGTTGATCCCATAGAAGTAGATAGTAGATTTATGGCTACTAAGGGCTAGAGAAAGGAGGAAAAGGAAAAGAGAAGACGGGTCATTGAGTCCAAGGTAACATTTTAGGAAAAACAATGTATGCTCTTCTGCACAGAGAGAGAATTGGTCGACCAACACTGCATTAAACATTTCAAAACAGCTAAGAATTTTACTATTCTAATACAAAGAATGATAAATATATGTCAATGGATTTAAAATACCCTGATTTTATTTTTCACAAATATGATTAGATATATCAAAACATCCCACCATATCCCATAAACAAGCAAAAATTTCAATTTAAAACAAAATTATAAAATAAATAATTGGTTTAGAATATTAACTTTTGAAATAAAAACAAGAAGAGGCTGGTGAGATTGCTCAGGAGTAAAGGGGCTTACTGCCAAGCTTGATGACCTGAGTTTGACCCCCAGGGTCCACATGGTGCAAGAAGAGAGAACTCACTCCTGTCTGTCATCTTCTGACCTCCACGTGTGGACCATGGCATGTTCCTTTCTTCTCCACTCAACAGAAATAAAGCTAATTAATTTTTTTAAGAACAGGAGAATTGCACAATAAGTTCTTTAATTGCTGCTACCTAATCTGATCTTGAGATCAAACTCTGTTTCCAAATACTATTGAGTAATTATATGTCAATTACTCAACCTTGCCATTTCTTGGGACAAATTAAAACAACATATTCTTTGTATGATTGTAAATTTTTATAAAGAAATATGTAAACATATTTATTTTATTATAACATACTTAAACTTCAGAAAGTTTGGTAGGAAATCAAATAGCTCTACTCAGGTTCTCAAGTGTTCAGGCCCACATTATGAATATAATCTACTTTGCCCCTCTCACAGTGTTTGTGAGCTTTTGTCCCACTTACTCTTGTTGACAGACTAATTCAGAATATAGGGGATAACAACTGTATTGTACTGTGCAGATATGTAGAGATAAATCCACTTGCCCTCACTGGGGATTTTAACACAGACTGGAATCACAGTTCCTTGGGAGGCTAAGGAAAGAGGATTGTAAATTCAATGCCAGTCTGGGCAACTTATTGACACTGTCTCAAAACATAAAATAAAAAAGGCAACAGGTAGGGCTAACAGACATAGCTCAGTAGATTTCTCCAATATGCATAAAGTCATAGATTTGGTCCCCCAGTACCCCAAACAAATGAATCCAAACATAAAAGCCCTGGAAACAAAACAAATAAGCAACAAAAAACCAACAAAACACTTATTTGCCATGCCTAGTGGTACATTCCTGTAATCCCAAATACTTGGGAAGCTGAGATTACAAATTCAAGACTGACCTGGGCTACAGAGTGAGGTAGAGTCCAGCCTGATGAATTAGATCCTTTCTCAAAATGTAAACAAAGAAGAGGCTGAAAATATAGCTCAGTCCTAGAGTATTTGTTTATTGCATTTGAGAGCCTTCTTGTCATTCCTCAGTGTGACGAAAAACCAACCAACACACCAATAAATGAACAAAAATAGCTGCCTTCAGGAAATATATGATCCAGTATAGAGAGATAAGTACATAGGTTACTCCAAACTGTAGTGAAGCATGCATAGAGAGAAGCGGGGACAAGGAAGAAACAAGATGCTGATATAGCTAACCCTGAGAGCCAGCAGCTCTCAATGTTCTCTCAATGTTAAACCCATGGCCGCCAAGGGTTATGTTGCCCATGATGCATTGCATCTAGCTATGATAAAACAGATAATGAATGAATGGTGGATAGATCTACTTCTAGTCTGGAGAAAAAAATTGTAAAAAAAAAAAAAAAAAAAGCCTGTCAGCAAGAGCAAACTCCATTTTCCCTAACAATTGTCTATTGCTGCTGCCATCACCCATGGTCATCAACTCCAGCTTGTTGTGCCTCTCAGCACAAATTTACACAGAGGATCTTCCAGAACTGCAGCCAGAACTGAGACTTCATCATTGAACCTCTGGTTCTGAGGCTTCCAGCTTTTTTCGAATGAGCAGGTAGCAGGTTCTCTGGATCTCCAGTATATGACAATTATTGTTAGAGTTCTGAGTTTTCTATAATTTAGTCAATCCAAATAAATTCCTCATTAAATACACACTGTATATATTTCTTCTAAAGGGCCTCAACTAATACAGATATCAAAAGTAAACTCCATGAAAGGAAAAAAGATATGAGTTAAGGACATCATTAAAATTTTTTTTAATCTGTAGAAAACTAGTAAAAGAGTGAAAAGACAAGCTACATCTGGAGAAACACCCCCAAAACATAAATCTAATAAATAATTTGTATATAAAATATTTAAAGCAATGTGAAACCTAACAATAGGAAAATAATCCAATTAAAAACAGAGGAGCCAGGTGTGGTGGCACACACCTTGAATCCCAGCACTCGGGAGGCAGAGCAGGCGGATCTTTGTGAGTTCAAGGCCAGCCTGGTCCACAGAGTGAGTTCCAGAGCAGCTGGGGCTACAGGGAGACCCCGTGTCAAAAAGACCAAAAATAAAAAATAAAATAAAATAAAAATAGAGGAATATCTGAATATATATTGCACTAAAGCAAGTATGCACGGGCTAGAGAGATGTTTCAGTGGTTAACACCACCGGCCACTCTTGAAGAGGACCAGGGTTTGGTTCCTAGTACTCACATGATGGCTAACAACCATCCATAACTACATTTCTAGGGAATCCAAAACCCTCTTCTGGCCTCTGTGAGCACTGCATGCATAAGTGCACTTACATACAACAAAACAAAAGACTTATATGCATAAAATAAAAATGAATTTTAACAAGCTTAAAAAGAGAGTATACACGTTTACTAATTAACATGTAAAATGATAAAATGATAGTCAATATTTTATGTCATCAGGGAATTACAAATCAAAGTTGTCAACAGCTAACATACTGTAACACAAAATGATGACACAAAAAACTAGCAAGACGGTGAAGCAACAAGAATCTTTCATCGCTTGTGCAAATGCAAAGTGATATACAGCTGGTTTGGAAGGCACACTGGCAGCTTCTCACTGTCTGATCCAAGTTTGTGTTACTAGACATTTACTCAAATGAGTGGGGAATTTGTATCCAACAAATACCTGTGAATGAATATTAATATCAGCTTTGTTCACAATTGCCCAAGCTTGCAAACAACCATACTGTCCGTTGATATGTGAAAGGATAAGGAAACTGGTGCATACTTACAATGGAATATCATTCAATGATTAAAAAAAAAGCCAAGAAGATGTGAATGGAAACACATGCATCTAAGTGAAAGCAGCCAGTCAGAAGGACTATGGGAGTGTATGGTTTTAAGTATAGGACGTTTTGGAAAAGTTAGTCCCTCAGAGGTGATGGTGTTTTCTAACCCCATCCCCAATAGGAATTGAACATAGGGCCTTTGTGCATGCTAGGCAAGCATGCTGACACCAAGCTGTGTTCCCACTCCTTGCAATATTGCTTGCTTTCAAGTTTGATAGTTTGAAGTTCTCTGGCTCTGTTCTACTTTGATCCTGATACAGAGTCACCTGCCTTTCTGTATAAACTTTAGAACTAGATGTCAATGTCTATAAAGAAATTTACTGATACCTTATTTCAGAGGCTTATAGTTTTACCCATAGATATCTTAGGTTTTATACATAGTTCCGCTCTCTTCTCACTCTTTCTAACTCTCCTTTCCCTGCTTCCCTCTGTCACTTCTCTCCCTTCTTTCCTGTCTTTGCTTTCCTCTTTTGTGTTAATGTTAATATTACCATATTCCAAATTTCAAACTCTAGTTCTTCATTACTGGTATATAGGAACACATTTACTGTTTGTTTATTAATTCTGTATTGTTGAAATCACATTATTTCTAGTTTTGTTGTGATTAGACAAAAATTTCTTCTGTGTTAGTCTGAATTTTTTCAAATTATTTTTCTTGTCTTATTACATAACCTAATGGTTTTACTATGATGTTGAACTGGAATGATGACATGGGGTATCCTTCCTTGTTACTAAGCTTAAGGAAAAGTATCTAGTCTTTTGTTTTTTGTTTTTGTTTTTGTTTTTGGTCTTTTCGAGACAGGGTCTCCCTATAGCGTCAGCTGTCCTGGAACTCACTATGTAGACCAGGCTGGCCTTGAACTCACAAAGATCCTCCTGCCTTTGCCTCCCAAGTGCTAGGATTAAAGGTGTGTGCCACCACACCTGGCTTTTTTTTTTTAAGTATCTAGTTTTTGTCCATTTAGTATAACATTAGCTGTAGGTTTCTGTGGATATCCTGAATCTAGTTGAGGGAGTTCTCCTCCATACCTACTATGGTTTCTACTTGTTTGATTTGTTTTAGTTCTTCATAAAACAAATCTAAAAAGGTGGTTTAGAGTCAGGTAATAGGGGACAGAGGATGTTAAAAAACATGTTATGGAGGATTTTTTTTTTCCTAAAAGATGTCATGTTTTCCTTAAGGAAGTGCTCGAAGGTTCCTCCTTGGCAATCCCAAACAACCATCAATCCTGCACTTTTGTTCCACTTTGGGGTCTTTCCCTCCTGTGGTCCCCCAAATGAAGTCTAATAAGCACGCATCCTGTCTTGATCCCTTGCACTGGCCTCCATGATACAGCCCAGGTAGTCCAACAATGGCAGTCTACACTCTGACGAGGCTGACATCCCCTTAGCTGTTTCAAAAAAAGATACAGGACATGTATGACAGAGTGCAGGGACTCAGGCGGGGTGGGGGGGGGCATGGGAAGTGATTCTAGATTTTATTGAAAAAAATCAAAAAAACGTTTCCTATGGGAAAAGTTTAATAAAATTTAAAAAAAAATTTAAAAACCCATGTTATGAAGTTTAAGTTTTATTTTATGAGCAATAAGAACCAACAGAATGCTTTTCAGCAATGAAGGACTGCAATAGAGAAATGCACCAGAGTCTTTAAAACATCTTACACTAAAAAAAAAAATCTAATTCCTACTAAAGGACACCTAGAAAGACGGTTTCCAAGTGAGGAAGAGTATGCCTTATCTAGGGTTCTTATATATGCTGACTAGACTCCACCAGATCTATTTGCCCAGGACATTTGGGTTTGGGAGCTTGATTGGATAGAGCTTAGCTTAGATATTATAATGCATGAGTTCTGATGGGGGGGTTGGGGCATTGGGGGGAACTGGGTTTGTATGAGCTGTACAAATGTTCAATTAAGGGGCTGGAGAGATAGCCTAGCGGTTAAGAGCACTGACTGCTCTTGCAGAGGACCCATGTGGGTTCGATCCCCAGCACCCACATGGCGCTAAGAACTGTCTGTAACTCCAATTCCAGGAGAACTCCAGTTCCAGGGGAATCCAAGACCCTCTTCTGACCTCTGCAGCATTGCACAACATGGGTGCACAGACCTACGTGCAGACAGTACATTCATACACATACAAAAATAAATAAAATTAAAAAAAATGTTCAATTAAAAATATTAAAAATACTTCAGTAACATATTCATAAATAGCACTCTCTATTGACCTTGCTTTAAAGACAATTAGAATGTCTCATAGGTCCCAGTAAAGATTCAGAATCTTCATCAGTTTCTATGAAATGCTACCAGGATTTTCAAACACATAAAAGAAAGCTCCTACACCCTGGTTTATGGTAGAGTCAGACACCAGGAACCCCCAAACTAGCTTACCAGAAAAAAAAAGTTCCCAATTACTAGTGGCCAAACCTGAATCACCAGTGTGGTCATTCTTTTGTATGATATCACTTCTAATAAAATAAGGAAATTCTACCTGTCAAGAGCTATATTGGAAATCTAGATAAACTTTTGAATGTCCTAGGTTAATCTACACAGAACACCTTGCACTTTCCTCACAGGCTTAATCCTAGCTTCTTTATCCACCTTCTTAAGGCACTGTGTTCTCTCTCCTTTCTCTCTTCGGCATGGCAAATCCAGTTCTCAAAAGGCCGACAGGTTAAAAATTTCCTCCAAGAGCAAGGGACCAACTTGCAAAGAAAAACATTCCTAAATTAGATTGTAAAACTGGATTTAATTTGATATCTAGCAGGGGTGGGGGGGTGACAGAGGTTAAGCAGCAGGATCTCAGAAAGCCAAGAGGAAAAGGAATCCATCTTGCCAGTGAGATCTGATAAATCTCTGAGTTCCTGAGTTCATAACCACACAAACATCTTCTCAGCTTCCAGTTGGTTTTGTTTCTTAAAAATTTTTATTTATTTACTTATTTTTATTTTATGTGTATGAGTTTTGCCTGCATGCATTTAAGTACACCTATGTCATGCATAATTCCTATGCAAACTGTTTGGCACAGTAATCCTTCAAGTTTGTTGTTTAATGTTATGATTAAGGAGAGACATGAATTTGGAACTAACTGTAATAATTCATCAGACCAAGGACTTAGTGGATGCCATCACTGCCAGTTATATTGGTGTTACAATCAGAAAAAGATTTTTTTTTAAGTAGTATACTATTGGGCATCATGCTGTGTGTCTATTTTCAAGAAGTCAGGCACGGAGATGGGGCTTCATACTAGAATCCAGTAAATGAAGATCTCTCAGTCTTGGTGTCAGGAAATGTATGTTTTAATTTAATTAGTACTTAACAAAAATAAATCAAAGATAGGACATAGTAACTTCTTTGGACAAAGACCTAATGCAAATTAAGTAAGATAATTCCAAATAAGGCTAAGATAATGTGGAGAAATGTTAGAGAAGCGCAGAGTGTGGTTCCACGTTGAAAGTACTGCTGAATGGAGCTATGGAGGCTGGGCTGGGGAGGGCGTGTGTGAGTGGAGAGAGGTCTTCTGTCCAGTCCTGCTCTCCAGTTCAGTAATCCACATGTTTCTCAGTAAAGGCAACTGTTCTTACGGATATATGATAATTTTCTCAAACATCCAGAGCTAATACATAGAAGAAAAGGAACCAAACCTCTTGACACTGAAGTTCAATGTGCTTTCTACGACCTCTGGGTTAGCTTCTTAATGCTGGTCCAATGGATTACAGCTAGTTCTCTGCCTCAGAGGCAGAGTTAGATGTTGGCGGGCTTGGGATCTCTGTGAAGGTTCTGGGGAGAATCACTCTCTTTGCCTGCTCTCTCTCTAGAGACCTCTCGTGTGCTTTGGTTCCCAGTCTTCCTCTACCTTCAAGTCAGCAGCTCCACATTCTCTAAATTCTCTCGCTGATCCTGACCGGCCGTTGTTTTCTGAGTCTGATCCTGTAGCCTCTGCCTTTTGAGGGCCTTGTGATTACCTTGGGCCTAACGGATACCAAGTGATCTTTCCAACCCTTAATCACACCTGTGAAATCCTTCCTCCATACAGAGCAACCTATTTCTGGTTTCCAGAAATTAGGACCCCCTGGCTTTGAAGGTATTATTCATCTTACTGCAGTCTCTTTAAGAATACCTATCAAAAGGATCTCTGACATACATAAAAACAAAAGATTTTAAAAATTGGCAGAAGCTAGGGGAGAAGAGAACAGGAACAGAAGCTTTCCATATATTATTGGCTTTCAAATTAGTTGAGGAAGCAGAAGAGTATTGTCTGGTCCTCAAAACCAGCTGAATATTAGGAACCCTTGAAGAGCTCATTAAAAGCAGCAACATAATGTCACCATATTTCATTGCATACATGTATGATATTCTCAGAAATAAAGAAAAAATTGTCTTCAAAAATTGCAATATCAGATTCCCAGTCCTCCCAATTCTCCCTCAATTAGTCTTAGTAGAACTAGGCATTAACTTTCTCAAATTTCTTCAAAGGGACTTTTAGAAGCCCAAATTCTGGAATCAGTATTATTCATACAAGAGCCAGTTCTTTCATTTTCAGTAGGCCTGGGGCACATTGTTTAACTTTGCCTCCATTTCTTTTAGAAAATGTAAATGGGGCTGGAGAGATGGCCTAGCGGTTAGGAGCGCCGATGCTCTCGCAGAGGACCCGGGTTCGGTCCCCAGCACCCACATGGCGGCCGAGAGCTGTCTGAAACTCCAATTCCAGGAGAACTCCAATTCCAGGAGAACTCCAGTTCCAGGGGAATCCGACACCCTCTTCTGACCTCCGCGGCATTGCACGACACGGGTGCACAGACTTGCATGCAGACAGTACATTCATACACATACAGAAATAAATAAAATTAAAAAAAGAAAAAAAATACATAAAAAAAAAGAAAATGTAAATGATATTAACAAACTACTTTATAAAGCTGAAGACAGTAGACAGAAGTGACGTTCTTACCACATAGTAGGCAAGGCTGTTTCTGTTTCAAAGTTCTCAAAGCTCTCTACTGTGGTGTCTAACTCTCTAAGGAAACACGGGAACTTCTGTGGCCTCTAAGGGAAAGATAAGGAGAAACTTAGCAGAGTCTGCCCTGTCCTACCTCATTGAGACAGGCTCCAGGAATGTTTGCCCAGTGAGACAAGGAAAAGGAAGTGTATTATTAGGAGCAGAGCTGTGGTTCTTCTCATGATGGAATGTAAATATCAGAAGAGTGAGAAGAAACCAGAAAGGCTGGCGTTTCCAGCCACAAAGCTGTAATGTGATGTGTGGTCTGATAGTGATCGAGGCTTAACTATAAGACTAGTATTTCTCAGCCTTGCTGCTTATGCAAAACATCCTAAGGCCAAGGAAGTGTTCCCAGTGTCTAATCTCTGTACTGAATATATTAAATCAGAATCTATGGGAGTGATTCCCAGAAATAAATCTCAATCCCCAATCTCTCTCTCTCTCTCATTCTCTCTCTCTCTCTCTCTCTTTCCATCCTCTTGATCTCCCAATCTCCCTCCCTCCCTCTATCCCTCCCTCTCTTCTTTATGTTTTTCCTTCCATAAAGCACTCTGTGTCACAGGGACTGCAGTTCAACTGGTGTTGGAACAGAACTAGAATCAACTCAAAGTCTATGTCTGAAAGAGAAAAAGGAAGAAAAAATATGTTGAGCAACTTCCCCTATGAGTTATATAAAGTCCTCTCATTTTATGAAGTTGAATTTTCTCTCCATTTTATACTTGACTCGATAGACACAGACAGGCTAAGTAACTTGAATAGGTCAAAAACTTGTAAGTGGCAAGGCTGATTTCCTAACTCAGACCTGTCTATCTCTACACCTGACCCTCTTTGCCATTATTTTCATCCCTTTCCATTCCTGAAAATTTACTAGTACATACAAACAATAGCAACAATGATGAATAGCTATTCAGTGACGGGTCTGCATCACACATTTTACTGAGATGCTTTATATGTATCATCTAAGACAAATCAAATAAAATGATTGGGACATAAAGAAAAGATGGTTAGTTGTTTAGACACTGGTTATGCAACACATGTTTTATACAGGTGTAACATCATATCATCTGATAGCGAAATAAACTTTGTAAAAGATCCCAAGGTAATTAATAAAGCTTATAAAGTTGGAGACAGCTGTTGTATGTGTTTGTGTATGTGTGTTTGTGTGTGTTGTCTTTTTGTTTGTTGTATGCATTGTTGCTGGAAATTTTCAAATTATTTATTTATTATTTTTTATGTGCATGAGTGTTACTGTCTGCATGTAGGTTTGTGCACCTGTGTTGTGCAATTCTGCAGAGGTCAGAAGAAGGCATTGGATTCCCCTGGAACTGGAGTTAAAGATGGTTCTCAGCCACCATGTGGATGCTGAGGATCGAACCTGGGTCCTCTGCAAGAGCAGTCGGCGCTCTTAAGCGCAGAGCCATCTCTCCAGCCCCTGTTGCTAGAATTTTTAAATCTTTGCAAGGACTTTTTACTAATACATAGGTCTAGTCTAAGACTGTCTACCAGGCCTCATAAGGCCCTGGCAAAAACTACAGAAGGGGCAGTTCCTAGTGTTCTGTGATTTGAAAGGATGTGAAGGCAAGAAGGAAGCTACCTGTCCATTAATGCAGCTCTTTTCCATATGAGAGCTACTACTAACAAGACAGTGTTCAGTGTAGGGTCAGCTGACATATCTGTAAAGGCCGGGATGGAGAGAAGCAGCATTCCTCAAGTGGGTAAAGTGCGGACCACCTACAAGTGAAATCAATTCAGAGTTCATGAGTTGCTTTTAATTGATTCTGTTGTGACCTATGTACTTTGCTCTAAAATTTTTATTGTATATATTCATTATGAACTTTCTAAAAAATATTTTATTTTATTATTTTTATTTTATGTGTATGAGTGTGTTGCCTGCATGAATGTGAGTGCACCAATGTCATACAGTGCCCATGGAGGCCAGAAGAGGGTGTCAGATCCCCTGGAACTGGAGTTACAGATGGTTGTTAGCCACCATGTGACTACTGGGAATCAAAATCAGGTCCTCCATAAGAAGATCCAGTGCTCTTAACCTCTGAGCCATCTCTCTAGCCCTCTGAATTTTCTTAAAAAATAAAAATATTTGATGAACTTAGAAAATGGATTGCAAGGCAGCTATGCTCACCATTATACTACCAATGAAATGGGATAAATGGGATCCCTCATTTGTGGATGCTAGCACCAAGTACCTACTTGTAAGGCAAATTGTATCACATTAATGTTATATTTCTCTTTATCTAAAAGCATTTGTGCTCTTAAAATGTGAATCCCTTAATGGGCTCTAGAATTAATCTACTACTTATTTTCAGACTTTATAATTTTGATACAAGGGTAGAGGGTGTGTTTGCATATTTTAGAGTAATATGAAATTAAAATGGAAAGGTGTGAATCCCAAAATATGGAAATAACATGCAGTTTTTTTTCAGATGACATGATTTTAGTATATGTGTGACATATAAGAATGTATATGTTGAAACAATACAGATTGGAGGGAACAACAACAACAAAAGAACTGGGCCAGGGAACTGACTGAAGTAGAGTTCTCCCCCCCCCCAAATAATCCTCTGCTTTGAAAATTTTTGAAAAGACTCAGAAGAAAACACAGGACATGTATGGCAGACTGCATGAACTTGGAAGGGGCAGGGAGCATGGAGAGGGAAATGAGTCTGGATTGAACTGAGAAGTGATATATGAAATGCACAAAACTTCAATAAAATATTATATATATAAAGAAAATGGTTTGGAAAAATTAATATAGTAAAAAATATCCATTCTAACCAAATTAATATACAGAGTCAAAACAATCCCAATTAAAATCCCCATGAGTTTCTTCATAGATTTGGAAAAAAAAAATCATTATATCCGTATGGAAAAACAAAAGACCCCAAATAGCCAAAGCAACCCTGAGTGAAAAGAGCAATACATAGGGGATCACTATATGAGACTTTGAACTATATTATAGCTATTTTATTATAGTCATAAAACAGCCTGGTACTGGCATGAAAAACAGACCTGTAGACCAATGGAACAAAACTGAAGATCCAAACTTGAGCACACAAAATTTCGGCCACCTCATATTTGACAAAGGGGACAGAAAAGCTAATTGGAGGAAAGAGTATCTTCAGCAAATGGTGTTGGCAAAACTGGATTATCACTTGTAGAAGAATAAAACTAAACCCTACCTCTCACACTGTACAAAAATCAACTCCAAATGGATCAAAGGCCTCAACATGAAACCTGAAACTCTGCCGGGCATGGTGGTGCACACCTTTAATCCTAGCACTCAGAAGGCAGAGGCAGGTGGATCTTTGTAAGTTCAAGGCCAGCCTGGTCTACAGAGTTCCAGGACAGCTAGGGCTACAGGGAGACCGTGTCTCGAAAAAGACAAAAAAAAAAAAAAAAAAAGAAACCTAAACTCTGAAGGTGATAGAAGAAAATGTTGCAGCAGAATACAAGACATAGGTGTCTGGAGAGACTTTCTTAAATCAATAGCAGCTGCAATGAAATTAAGGTCGACAATTGACAAGGGGGACCTCATTAAACTCAAAAAAAAACAAAGAAATAATAAGTGAAAAGAAAACCCACAGCGTGGGAGGAAACCATCACCAGTGATTACATTTGACAGAGCATTAACTTCCAGAATATATAAACTACTCAAAAAACATAGAAGAAAACAAATGACCTACTCAAAAGATGGAATAAAGAGCTATACAGAGACTTCACAAATGAGGAAATAAAGATGGCTGAGAAACATCTTAAAAAGTGTTCAACATCGCTAATAATTAACGAAATGTAAGTTGAAAACACTTTAAGATATCATCCACAAAACCTGTGGGATACTTTAAAAGCAGTCCTAAGAGGAAATTTATAGCCCTAAGTGCCCACATTAAAAAAAAAAAAAAAAAAAAAAAAAAAACAAAAACGAAAGAAGAAAAAAAAAAAAAAAAAAAAAAAAAAAAAAAAAAAAAAAAAAAAAAAAAAAAAAAAAAAACCCTAAACCCAACAGACAGGAAGAAATAACAAAAATCAGAGCAGAAATTAATAAAATAGAAATAAAGAAAACAATACAAAAGAATCAATTAATCTAAAAGCTGGTTCTTTGAAAAGATAAAAAGATAGATAGACCTCTAGCCCAGTTAACCAAAAGAAAGAAAGAGCAACTCCAAATTAAGAATTTTTATGATGAAAAGGGAAACCACAACAGATACAGAAAAAATCCAGACAATCATACGAGAATACTTCAAAAACTTATACTCTATTAAGTTTGAAAACCTAAAAGACATTGATGAATATCTGAAACCCTGGGAACCAACAAAGTTTAACCAAGAAGAGATAGACAGTTTAAAGAGACCCATAACATTTGAGGAAATTAAAGAGGTAATAAAAAATCCAAGATGGCTCAGTAGTTAAGAGTTCCAACTGCTCTTGCAGAGGACCCGGGTTCAAGTTTCAGCACCCACATGGCGGCTAAGAACTGTCTTTAAGCAGGGCATGGTGGGGCATACCTTTAAAATAGCACTTTGGAGGCAAAGGCAGGTGGATCTCTGTGAGTTCAAGGCCAGACTGGTCTACAGATTGAGTTCCAGGCCAGCTGGGGCTATAGGGAGACCTTGTCTCAAAAAGACAAAACAAACAAACAAACAAAAAACCTCCCAACTGAAAAAAAAAAAAAGCCTAGGCCCAAATGAAGAATACAAAGAGAGGGAAATCTCCCAAACTCCTTCTATGAAGCCAGCATCATGTTAATACCCAAACCAGGTAAAGACGCAACCAAAAAAGAAAACCATAGACCCATCTCATTAATGAACACATGCAAAATTCTCAACAAAATACTTGCAAATCACCTACAGACCCACATCAAAAAGATCATCCATCATTATCAAGTTGGATTCATACCAGAGATGCAGGGATGGTTCAACATACATAAATCATAAATATCATTAAACACATAAATGGACTGAAAAAAAATCACACAATCATCTCAATTGATGCAGAGAAAGCCTTTGACAAGATCCAGCATCCTTTCATGTTTAAAGTTCTAGAGGGAATTGGACTGAAGGGAACATTCCTAAATATAATCAAAGCCATATGCAACAAACACACAGCCAACATCATCCTAAATGGAGAAAAACTAGCAGCATTCCCCTTAAAGGTGGTAACCCAGCAAGGCTGCCCCCTATTGCCACTCCTCTTCAATATAGTGCTTGAAATGCTTGCTAGGGCAATAAGGCAAGAAAGTGAAATTAAAGAAGTACTAATTAGAAAAGAGGAAGTCAAAGTATTCCTGTTTGAAGATGATATGATAGTTTACCTGAAGGATGCTAAAAACTCCACCAGAAAACTCCTAGAAACAATTAAGAGTTTCAGTAAGGTGGCAGTATACAAAATTAACCTAGAAAAATCAGTAGCCTTTCTTTACACCAATAACAAGGAACTGGAGAAGGAATATAAGGAAAACTTCCCACATTCAATAGCCTCCAAAAAAATAATAATAAAATATCTGGGAACAAACCTAACCAAAGACAACAAAGATCTCTACAACAAAAACTTCAAAACCCTGTAGAAGGAGATTGAAGATGACATCAAAAGAAGGAAAGACCTCCCATGCTCATGGATTGGAAAAATTATTACAGTAAACATGTCCATTCTGCCTAAATTAATATATAGATTCAATGCAATCCCAATGAAAATCCCCATGAGTTTCTTCATAGACTTGGGAAAAAGTCCTTAAATTCATATGGAAAAACAAAAGACCCTGAATAGTTAAATCAACTCTGAATGAAAAATGCAATACAGGGGGGTTCCCCTTACCAGACTTCAAGCTATATTACAAGGCTATAGTCATAAAGACAGCCTGGTACTGGCACCCATTGACCAATTGAACAAAATTGAAGATCTAAACTTGAGTTCATACAATTTCAGCCACCTCATATTTGATAAAGGGGCCAAAAAAGCTCATTGGAGGAAAGATAGCATCTTCAGCAAATGGTGCTGGAAAAACTGGATCACCATTTGTAGAAGAACAAAATTAAGCCCCCACTTTTCACCCTGTACAAAAGTCAAAGACCTCAACGTGAAACGCAAAACTCTGAAGATGATAGAAGAAAAAGTTGGTAGCAATCTACAAGATATAGGATTAGGAAAAGACTTTCTAAATCAAACAGCAGCCACACAGGAAATAAGGTCAACAGCTGACAAGTGGGACCCCATCAAACTCAAAAGCTTCTGTACAGCAAAAGAAACAATCAAGGAGCTGGGCGTGGTGGCACACGCCTTTAATCCTAGCACTTGGGAGGCAGAGGCAGGCAGATCTTTGTGAGTTCAAGGCCAGCCTGGTCTACACAGTGAGTTCCAGGACATCTGGGGCTACATAGAGACCCTGTCTCAAAAAGACCAAACAACAACAGAAAAAAGAAACAATCAAGGAACTGAAGAGAAAACCCATGGAGTGGAAGGAAACCTTCACCAGTGATACATCTGACAGAGCATTAACATCCAGAATATATAGACTACTCAAAAAACAAAGAAGTAAGAAAACAAATACCTACTCAAAAGATGGAGTAAAGAGACTTCACCAGTGAGGAAGTAAAGATGGCTGAGAAACATGTTAAAAAGTGTTCAACATCATTAAGAATTAAGGAAATTCAAATAAAACCATTAAGATATCATCTCACTCTGATAAGACTAGCTAAGATCGAGAAACAAAAGATACCAAATGCTGGAGAGGTTGTGGGGAAAGAGGAACACTCATCTACTGCTGGTGGGAATGTAAACTCATACAACCACGGTGGAAAGCAGTGTGGAGAACCCTTAAAAGACTCAAAATGTGCCTACCACTTGACCCAGCCATGCCACTCCTGGGTATATACCCACAAGACTCAACGTACTGCAAAGGTACATGCACATCTGTTTATTGCAGCTCTCTTCACAATAGTGAACAGTTGGAACCAACCCAAATGCCCCTCAACAGATGAGTGGATGACAAAAATGTGGTACATCTAAACAATGGAGTTCTATACCATGGTAAAGAAAGATGGCATCATGAACTTTGCAGGTATATGGATGGAACTTGAAGCCATCATGCTATGTGAAGTAACACAGTCACCCCAAAACAAATGGGGAATGGTTTCCCTCATTTGTGGATAGTACCAGATCCCTAAATTGAAAGGCAAGCTGAGCAATGTTATTGTTATATTTCTATCTGAAAGCAACTGTGATATTATAATGTAAATTGCTTAATGAGTCCTAGAATTAACTTACGACTTACTTTCAGACATTGTAATTAATGTATATGGGCAGAAGGTATATATTCATATTTCAGAGTAACGTAAAATTAAAGGAAAAAATGTGAACTCCTAAACATTAAAAAAAGATATCATCTAACTCCAATAAAACTGGCTAGGATCAAGAAAACAAATGATACAAAATGCTAGAGAGGTTGTGGGGAAAGGTGAACACTTATCCACTGCTGGTGGGAATATATCATCTTAACAAATGAAAGAAGGAACAGAATTAAATTCCATAAACAAAATTGAATTAAGAAGTTTGGACAATATTAATTTAACAAACAAAATAAGATACCAAAGAGAAGCAAGCCAACAAGATATACCTAAAATAATTGTAGAAAAATAGAATCTGAGTATGATCTGATCTATGTGATAGCCAATTTACAGGAAAAACAGGGGCAGAAGAGCATGCTAAGTGACGTTATGGGAGTGCAATCAGCAAAATATAGATGATGCAATGTAATACAAACTGGTTTTTGCAACAGGTAATTTGTTTTTTGTTTTTTAATAATACTTTTACTGATTTTTTGTGTATTTTGTGTGTTTCAGACATCATTTTTCAGTTCAATTTAGACATAGTCCCCTTTCCCTCCCCTCTCCCACCCCAGATCATGCATTCTGCCATACAAGTCCTGGATCTTTCTCTCAGTCTTTTTAAAGTTTTTCTCTGCAAAGGTTTATTGTTTTGTGTAGAATTTAACTATATCAGTCCATTCTTTGACCTAGTCCTTATGTTGTTGTGGTTCCTTCCCTATTGTATTGCTCCAAAATATGCCTATATAATCGTCATATGTGTACCTAAGGAAAATTTAGCAATTGATGGCTGTTAGGATGGGAAAAGAAAGTGTATTACAGGGTTAGGACTCTTGGTGGGCCCAGTGGATGGACCAATATTGAAGGGCATTTGGGAACACAAATCAGACTCTTCATAGTGCATAGTGTGTGTGTGTGTGTGTGTGTTGTGTGTGTGTGTGATATATGAGTATATATATATATATATATATCCATATATATATGGAGAGCAGAGGGGAGAGAGAGAGAGAGAGAGAGGTGCAGAGAGGGGAGGGAATCTAAATACCATCAAAACTATATTGTTTTATTAATAACCAACATTCTCGCTTAGGTGAGATAAAGTCTCAGTGTAGTTCTGATTTTCATTCCTCTGCTGGCTACTGATGTTGAATATTTTCTCATCTTTATTAATCAATTATTTGTACTTCATTTTATAGCAGTATGCTCATTTTATTAAGCCATTTACTGACTGGGTTACTTGATTGTTATTTAGTGTTTTAAGTTCTTTGTATATTCTAGATGTTACTCCTCTGTCAGATATAGAACTAGCAAAGATTTTTCTCCTATTCTCTTAGTTTATTTCTTTTATTATACAGAAGCCTTTTAATTACATAAAAATCCCATTTTTCCCTTGGGAAAATTTCTTTCTTTGATATCTTAAATTTTTCATGCTAGATATTGTTTACATTCTTCATTCTGTTTATTCTATGGTATTTAAAAATAATTGTAATGAGATTGTTTTCCTGATTTTTTTCTCAGTATGTTAGTTATTGATATTGGAAATGATACTGATTTTTGTTATGTTATTTTAATTTTATACTATATTTTCCAATGTCGTCATCACTTCTAAGAGTTTTCTGCTATAGAATCATATCATCCGCAAACAAGGATACTTTTCTTCATTTCCAATTTTTTCCTTATTTTCCATTCTTTTTTTTTTTTTTTTTTCTGTAGATATGTCGGTTCTTCTTTTTTTTTTTTTAATTATTTTTTATTGATGCTTTGTGCATTTTTTTCAATTTTTACATTTTTCCCATCAGTTCAGGCTTATTTCCCTTTCTCCCCCCCCACCCCACCCCATCCCAGAGATCATGCATTCTGCCATAACTGTCCTGGTCATCTTTTCTCACGTTTTTTTTTTCATTTTAGCTTATAAGTGATAATCCATGAGTACAAGCATCCTTCATGCAAAACCTATCTGCAGGCCTGTTGTGCCCAAACACCTCCATCCCCACCATCCGTGGGGGTGACAGGTTGTTTGTTCAATCAAGTTGATCAAATGAGTGTCAGACTACATTTCTTGAGTTTCACCATCACCCCAATCGCAGCCCTTACATTCTACCAGACTTCCTTGCCTTCCCACACATAGAACAAGGAGAAATATGACAATGATGAGGTCGCTCCCAACTGTAAATTGGAGACAACTATTGTAGAGGTAATCTCTTATAAACGTTTTTCCCATTTCTTTTTTTTTTTTTTTTTTTTTTTTTTTATTGATGGTTTGTGCATTTTATAATCATTTTCCAATTCAGTCAGGCATATTTCCCTTCCCTTCCCCCCCCCCCCCACCCCATCCCAGATCATGTATTCTGCCATAACTGTCCTGCATCTTTCAGGTTTTTTTTTTTTTTCATTTTTTAGCTATAAGTGTAATCCATGAGTCTACAAGCATACTTCGTGCAAAACCAATCTATGACTGTTGTGCCCAAACCCCACAGTCCCACCATTCAGTGGGAGTTGACAGGTGTTTGTTCAACAAGTTGCAAAATGAGTGTCCACGCTACATCGCTGTATTTTCACCGTTCACCCCCCATCGCAGCCCTTACTTTCTACACGCCCCCTCTTCGCAGATTGTTCCTAGGCTTAGAAAAGGGGCACCGGTGGATGAGAAGTAAACTTGTCCTCTCTCTCTGGAGTGTTGACTTGGATTCTGGTCAATTCTGGCTCTTTTCCTTCCTGGGCTGACAGGAATTAACCTTTCATCCTACTAATGAAGCACAAGCAATTAGATATATATGTATTTAAGCAGCACTAATACGTTATGGTTGGTTTACCTTGGCTAGACACATATGTTTGGATGATATGTAATTCATGAATTACATTTTTACCCCCTGATAAATATAACAGGGTCTTACTGTGGCTTATGACATTCCTAACACTAGAGGGATGTAAGTTGTGGCATCAGTGTGGGTTATTCCTCCAAGGAGAGATCTTACTGTTGTGGTTAAGATTTCAAATACTACATTGAAAAGAAGTAGAGAGAGCTAGGAGAGAGGAGAGAGAGAGAGAGAGAGAGAGAGAGAGAGAGAGAGAGAGACCACTTGTTCCGTTCCTGATTTTAGTGGAAATACTTTGAACCCTTACCCCCAATGAATATTCCTTATATTTGTCTCTCCAGGACTTTTTATCATGAAATCAAAAGATTTTTCTCAATCTATTGAGACAGTCATGTCATTTCTCTTCTTGTGTCTATGTGATGTATTATATTTATTGATTTGTATATGTTGAATCATCTTGCATCTCTGGAATGAAGCCAATATAATGATAGTAAATAATCATTTTGGTGTGTCCTTTAAGTCTGTTTGCAAATATTTTATTGAGTACATTTGTCATCTATATTCAGCAGGGAAACTAGCTTATAATTTTCCATTTTTTTGTATTTTCATTTTAAATTTATTTTGATGTTTTGTCTTTCTAATTTTAAGGTCAGTAATCCCAGCTTTGTCAAAAGAATTCTGTAGTATTTCTTCCCTCTAACTTTGTGGAATAATTTGAGAAGCAGTGGTGTTAGTGCTTCTTTAAAGGTCTTTTAGAATTTGGTAGTGAATCCACCTGGGCCTGGACTTGTTTTATTTGGGAGATTTTTATTTTTAATATTCTCCTCATATATCATAGATTTGTTTAAGTTCTTTATCTTATCTTGTTTTAATTTTGATACATCTTAAACATCTAGAAATTGTGTTTCATTTATAAAATTATTCCTCATTTTGTAGAGACATATACATCACAGAAACGGGCCAAAAAGATGTAATAACTTAGATTGTCTTCAAAGAAACAGGTTTATGTGTCAGCTTGGCTAAATGGGAGTGAATGGGAGCAGTTAAATATTAGTGCTGAATTGGGTAAATTACTGAAACGACACCAGATGCATCATATTATTTGCTCAGTTTTTTAAAAAATTCATTATTTATTTATATATGGTGTGTGAGTATATATATATATATATATAAAATGTATGTATGTATTTCTGCATGGTACACCCACCTGTATGTGTGCAAAGGCCAGAGAAGGGTGTCAACACCCCCCCTCCCCCACCCAGAGCTGGAGTTATAAGCATTTGCAGGACACCTGGCCTATTATGTAGGTTCTGGGATCCAAACTCCCATCCTCACAACTGTATAGAAAGTTCTCCAAATCACCAGCCAGGCGTGGTGGTGCACGTCTTTAATCGTAGCACTTGGGAGGCAGAGGCAGGCAGATCTTTGTGAGTTCAAGGCCAGCCTGGTCTACAGAGTGAGTTCCAGGACAGCTGGGGCTACAGGGAGACCCTGTCTCAAAAAGACAAAAGAAAAAAAAAGAAAGTTTTCCTAATCACCAAGCCATCTCTGAAGTCCTTGGTTATTCTATTTTATATCTGATTTAAATTTTCCTTACACATGCACACACTACATTCATACACCTACAAAAATAAATAAAATTAAAAAAAAAAACAAATTGGGAAGGCTAAAAGAGGACATATGGAGAGAGGAAATACAGAATTGCTGTCAATCCTAGGTAGGAGAGGACACCCCATTAAACAAATAGAAGACTAGGTTTTAGTGTTTTCTTTCTAAACTCTTTATGTTGCAAAAACTTTCTGACCCTTAGGGTGTGTTATGGAAGTCGTGTCTGCAGAGACTTGCCCTGTAGTGACAGAAATCTAGTGTGAATATCCATTCAAATGGACTATTTCTTTAACCTTTTCATTTTATTCTAAATGGTTTTAGAACAAAATCATTGATCTTCTCATCTGAATTTGTTAAATCTGAGGCTATTACATTTATAAATTTAAAAAGTGAAAATGCTAGCTTTCCCTTTGAATATAATGTAGAGAAAGGGAAGATAGAGGGAGGAAAAGATGGAGGGAGGGAGAAAGAGAGAGAGAGAGAGAGAGAGAGAGAGAGAGAGAATAAACTAACTAAAACTAAAAACAGGAACAGACACCTAAATTCTAACATCCTTAGAATTCTAATTCAATCAAGGAAACTGAAGTTTTTTAACTTGCAAGTCTTCATGGAAATTGCTCTGACTCCAGTACAAAAATGATGGGATCCTAGAAATTTTCCTTTGTTAAACTGGTATATCTCATATTTGTTAAGGCTGATATCACTGGTTAATGATGAGTCCCAAAGCTTCTTGTAACCTTTTAAGATTGTCAATACTCTGACACCAGAGCCATTAAATCATTGGTTCTTTATTGGGTCAAAAATTTAGTATAAAGGCAAGCTTCTTAATCTGTTGATCACCAGCTCATACAGTTGTATAACTGAGTATGAAGATCTGAAGATCATGAAAAAAATTGTCCAGAATAAGAGTTAAAAACATTTATCTGCTTTTTAATTATGTGCATATGTGTGTGTCTGTGTGTATGTGCACCTAACGACAGGTATTCACAGAAGCCCACAGGAGGTGTAGTTACAGGTGGTTGTGAGCTGCCTGACATGATTGCTGGGAATTGAACTCATGTCCTCTGAAAGAACAGTATATGCTCTTTACTACTGAGGCATCTCTCCAGCCCTGAACAAAAGGGGTTTTGAAAGCTCAAATTAATAAAAAATAAATAAATAAATAAAACGTGTAAGAAATCCAAGGTACTTCTGGAATCTCTTACCTGCATTGCATGATGTGACTTCACTACAGCCTTGATTCAGAACATGCGGTCATGTGACCCAGCATGAACACCGCGGGAACCACCTCAGCTAAGACTCAAGTCTATTGTTATGTTAGCAATTGTAGCTTTTTTTAAAACCAGGCTTTTTTCCCCTACAGAAACATAATAGTTTAATTAAGGAAAGCAAAGACCGTTAGCATTTTCTTACTGTCATTCCTCAGTAGGTAAGTATCAAATAAGTATATCTTTGGATTTTACAATGTTACAATATTTGATTTTAAAAATTACTGTTTGAGTTGCAGATTAAATTAAATAAATTTTAACTTGGGATTAGGACAGAATTTCCAACAATTTATGCTAAACATACTTTTTGACTTTTATATTACATATTTATGTAAAGTGGCATTGCCAGTGTTGAAAATTATCAAATCAAAACATTGATCAACTGCGAAACATTGAAGGTGCTCAGTGTCATGTGGCATTGAATATTCAGTCAAGATGGAGTTTTTTTTGTAAATATAAACAACACATCCATCTCATTAGTATGCAAAGTACCATCAACTATTTGTAGGTATTTATATGTATACACATGCTTATTAGTATGTATGCAAAGGTCAGGGTCTCTACGGAATCTGAAAGACACTAATTTGGTTAGATTGGGTTGCCATCGAGTCCCCGCACCCACCTGTCTCCACCTACCTATCATTGACTGCAGGTGTACACAGACAGACTGCAGGTGTACACAGACAGACCTGCCTGTTAAGTGCATTTGGAGATGAAATTCAGGTTCTTGGGTTTATGTGGCATGCACACTACCGACTAAGCCTTCTTGCTAGCCCTCCCTTCATTTTAAATACCAAACAATTGTTTTAAAATAAATTTCATTATTTATTATCAGCAAAAGTTTAAATTGTATGTACATTTTATACAGATCCATGCCTAAGGGCATGAAAACTTATTGGAAAAAAATGAGTCATGAATAGAAAACTTTAAGTAGCTCTGGTTTAAAACAGCAAAGTCTTATAGTCAAGAGTAAAGAGAACTGTTATGGTATGAGTAAATGCCTACCACAGTTTCATGCATTTAAAACTCCTCTCCATGGGGCTGGAGAGATGGCTCAGTGGTTAAGAGCACTGACTGCTCTTGCAGAAGACTTGGATTTGAATCCTATGACAGATAACAACCATCCATAACTCAAGTTCTAGGGGATCCAACACCCTATTCTGTGCTTGTCAAGCACTGCATGGCACAGGTACACACACATCCATGCAGGCATAACATTCATACACATAAAATAAAAAATGAATCAATTTTTTTTTAAGTAACTAAATAAAATCAGTCTCCAGCTGATGGCTCTATTGTTCAAAGCTTTTGAAACTTTAGAAGGTGGGGCCTAGCTGGAAAGCACTGGCTGCATGATTCTGAAGCTTATACCTGGTCCCTTGTTCTTCCCTTTCTCTCTTCCTCTTGGCCATGAGATGAAAATCTCCTCTGCCACACTCTCCTATCCCCATGTTGTTTGGTCCAAGTGCATGGGACCAAAGGACCTTGGACTAAACCCACTGATACCGTGAACAAAATGTATTTTTTCTTCCCTTAAGTTGCTAATGTCAACATTTGAGCACAGCAATGAGACATATGAAAAGTAACTAACAGAAAATTCATACCCCAGAAGTGTTATCATTTCTGTGACTACCTGACCATGTTATTCAGAGGACATTAAAACTGATTTATAGAAGTTTGACGAGCTCTTGCAAATGTGATTCACCCATGTAGGGAGACAGTCCCCTCAGTGTTTGAGGGACAGGGAGGATGCCAACACACCTGACACAGAGGGCAACACGGTATGGGTAAATATATGCTGGACTGGCTAGAAATTGAGCTTTACCGCGTCCTGAATCACTCAGCTAAGAATAGTGGCTGCAGCCTTTGCTTCTCTGAAAACTGTGACGGTAAAGGCAAGGGGAAGAGAGAAGCACACCTCCCAGCAAGGACTCCTCTGCCAGGAAGATGCACAGTGAAAGCTTTGGTGCTAGGAAGGTATGTGGTTTAAGAGATTTAAACTAGATAAACTTGACAGTCATGCCCAGAATATATGAAAGGGAGAAAGAGGCTGCAGGCAAGGAAACCAGTTTATTGCAGACGCTCATTTGCTCATTTTCTGAGATGATGAGTCTGAGTCAGAACAGGGTGGTGAGAACAGGAAATAAAGGGACAAATATGCAAGTTACCTACTACCCACTTGAAGTACAGACACACCCTAGGAATCTGCATCATCAAGGCTGTGGTCCATATCAGCTCTAAGATCGGAGAAGAAAGGAGGAAAGGACTCGGGCCCTGTTCTCTCCCGGCCCACCAATACAACGCTGCCTCTGCTAGTCTTCATCAGAGCACAAGCCCCAAGAAGTAAGGAGCCCTTCTTGGGTCTCTCAGCTTCCAGGTTTCCCTTTGCTGACCACAAGTTTGGTGTTTGTAAGGCTCATTAAGAATTCTGGTGGCGCACACGACCTTTAATCCTAGCACTCGGGAGGCAGAGGCAGGCGGATCTTTGTGAGTTCAAGGCCAGCCTGGTCTACAGAGTGAGTTCCAGGACAGCTGGAGCTACAGGGAGACCCTGTCTCTAAAAGACCAAAAAAATAAAAATAAAAAAGAATTCTCTGACAGGCTGCTCCTCTGCCCGAAATGTCCTACTTCTACTTTTCCTGGAATCTGTATGTAGAAGGAATCTCCCTCAAGGCTCAGAACTAAACTCCTGTCTTTCTGAGACCTTATTTGGCCAAATTATGTAAATTAGGTCTTCCTGGTTTCTTGCCATAGACACCTTCACAGTATGTATCATACTGGGAAATTTCACGATGTTCCCGTTAACTTCTATTTTAATTTCCTTGTGTTCTTGATTTATATCCTTCCTCCATGGAGTATACACTCCACGGAGTCAGCTTTACTTTTCACATTGAATGCCCAGCAGAAATAAAATACAAACCATGTGAGTGATCTTAAATTCTCAATAGCTAATTGATTTAAGCTTAATAATATATTTTATTTCACTTAGATATATCCTTTTTGTTTCATTTAAATATGTGACCAATAGAAAATAACTGCTGCTAACAGGATACCTGGCATTCCATTTTTTTTCTTACATTTTCTTACCATTTTCACAATGTAAATAAATGAATGAATATATGAGCACCTCTACACCCTTGTTTAAATGTAAGAATCATTCTTTTGTAGCACAGTGTCAAAGGGCTAAAGAAGACAGCAATATCTGCATCCCACTCAGAACAGCCATCCAGATGTGGGTCACTGCACCACGAGCACAAAGCATCAGCACAGCACCCCAGACACCTTCAAGCATTTCACAAGAAGCCGTGCTATAAGCTATGCACAGCATGACAAGGCTGAGAAACCAGGGAAGTCGTGCACAATGTCAGAATGAGGTAAGGTATGAATAAGCAATGCTAAGTAGTACAGTGTAGTAAAAAAGCTGAGGAGCCTGGCCATGCTTACCTAGAGAAAACAAGACATGTAGGATGCTTCGACCCCTTCCATGCTGTAACCAAACTGCTCCCAGTAGTGGATCTGACCACAGGAACTGGGCTCTTCCTAACTTACAACATTCTAGATAAAAATGGCTCCTCTGGGGAGGAGGATGGAAGATGTTTTATGGATGGGATTCATAGTTACATCATAAGATTGTGGTTTGTACTATTCCTCGGACACAGATCCTAATCCTTGCCGAGGAACATTTGTGTGATCTTAGTGGGAAGAGCTGGACAGAGAGAAATATAAATCTCCATAAGCCCCAGCAGCAAGCAGTTGAAGGTAAGAGTGGCCATGGGATGCAGTAACCAGAGCTAGCTATTGTCTTCAAAAACTGAACTTGGGCCGGGCGTGGTGGTGCACACCTTTAATCCTAGCACTTGGGAGGCAGAGGCAGGCAGATCTTTGTGAGTTCAGGGCCAGCCTGGTCTACAGAGTGAGTTCTGGGACAGCTGGAGCTACAGGGAGACCCTGTCTCAAAAAGACCAAAAAAAAAAAAAAATGAACTCACTCCTTTTCACAAATATTATCACATCCATGTATTTTGTCACATAAAAAGTTAGAAGCACTGAGTTCAACTACAGGAGATGAATGAGCAGCACCAAGGAGTCACAAGTTTTAAAATAATTTCCATCTAAGGCGGAGCAAGATGGTGGGACAGAGGCACCAGGCACTAGACTGTTCCTCCATGACAGAAGCAAAACTGTCGGTTATGTGTATAGCTATTGCGTGTCTCGGGGAGGGGTGCTGGAATTAAATAGCAGACAGACCCTGGTGAAGACAGTCTTTGGATAGCATCATAGTAATAGAAACACAGTGCCCCAGCATTAATCACTCAACACCATGGCTAAGGGTCAAAGAGAGACTCCCAGTGAGAAAGGAAGATGTTAGGTATATTGACAGAAAGTTGGCATCTTGTACACTTGCACACCTACTGTTGTTATAGATAAAAGACCTTGGATCTATGCAGGCTAACTTTAAAGGAGTTTACTGTATCTCCCAGTAAACTTGCAGAATGCCAAAGCTGAGAGCTGTTTTGAAAAGGATACTGTAGTTTGAGCTGATCCTGCTTGAGTTGAAGAAGGGCAAAGCAGAAACCCCTTCATAATCTCATCTCAAGATAGTGTTGCATGTTTATTGTTCAGTCCCAGAGTCTTGGCTCCAGACAGTTGTGCTAATGCAAAGCCATACAAAGGTCTATTTCATGGAGGAATGCGGGTTTGTGATTCTGGGGTGAAAGGAGGATACTGACCTCTAGAAGTGGTAGGTCACGAAGCCTGCCCTCAGCCCGAGGGAGTGACTACTAACCAGCAGTCTCCAGTGGGTTCCAGGAGGGAAGCAAGACTAAGTGGTCCCAGCTGCCCGCCCCCCCCCATCTCCAACATAGAACTTTGCGGTTCTGTTGTCCTCAACTGCCCTCAGAGTGGTCTGGGGACCCTGCTGGCCCAGGATGCTTCCAGGCCATGCAGCCAAAACAGCTTCAGAATTGAAAACTGGTACAGCCCTCATTCTATGCTAATTCCATCTAACCAGAAACTCAACTAAGAAGAATTTCAAGTTTGCTTTATCTGTGACTCACTCCTGCTTGATATCCGGTGGGTACTACTACAACTTAAAGAATGCAGGGTGTGTATGTGTACATGTGTGCATGCATATGTGCAAACCCCTGGCCAATGCTATAGGCACTCAGCAAAGAAGACCTGGGGAGAAGTTGTGTCCAGCATAGGTCATATCTTCCTTCCTCTCATTCACTCTTCCCAGCACATTAGCCGGGAAGATTTTTTTTTCCAATTTTCCTTCTCTTTCCATATTTTCTTTTTATTATTTTTTTAACTTTTCATCTTTTCTGCTATTGCTGATTATTTTAGTCCATTATTTTATTTAATTTTTTGCTGTTTGAGGGTTCAAGCCCAGACCCTTGCACACACTGGAAGATGCTTTGGCACTGAGCTGCATTCTCAGCTCTACTCCGCTTCAATTTTGACCCAGTTCTTGAAAGATACTTCAACATAAAGAAAAGGGGAAAAGTCCCCAGTCCTTTGCCTTTCCTCCCATGGAGACAGCAAGGTCTTACTCTTGGGAAGACATACCACAGCAGCAGGGGAGAAGAATCACATGTCTTTTGTGGACATTACACTGACACAGGCCCTCTACACTTGTCAAACATAAGCCTTGTTAGATTATGCGCTGCTGATAAGGCTGTATCTGAATGTCGCATTAGAGGAGTCATTATTTCAGCCCCTTACATCTGCACACAAAGCACATGGATCAACAACAATACCAATCAGAAGATAAGAGCTTCAAATCCCTCCCAACGAGGAGAACAACCAGCCCCTGTCACCTGATAAGCTATCTTTCCCATTGCACAAGTATCACAGAAAGTGCATCCTGCACACTCTTCTATCTACACCACAGTTGTTTGAATTACCAATATGTCCCAGCTCTTTTGAGAACAGGAACAGCAGGTCACTTCAATTCTAGTGTGGTGGGCACTGTGCCCAGATATACTAATGATTGTCATCAACCTACACTGTGCCCAGATATACTAATGATTGTCATCAACCTACACTGTGCCCAGATATACTAATGACTGTCATCAACCTACACTGTGCCCAGATATACTAATGATTGTCATCAACCTACACTGTGCCCAGATATACTAATGATTGTCATCAACCTACAGAGCTATTTTATCACAATGTCTAGTTGAACATAAGTTCAATATTATGAATAAACAAAACCATAAGATATGCTATCAGGAAAAATTCACTTAGCAAGAAAACCATCAAATAAAAGGAGAAGAAAAGTCCATCTAGATAGTCATATGGAGCAATGGAATGAAGTGCCCAAAATTAAACTGATGCACATGTCCACTCAGCCACCCAGTTGTGGACAAGTTCACAGAAAAATATGAGAACGGACAGTTTCAACAGGCATTACTGTAAGAACTAGATTTCCACATGGAGACATGAATGTTTTCTCCCAACCTGTATGAAAATTAGCCAAAAATGGACAAAAAGCCTTAAATCAGACTTAAAATGCTAAAAATACTAGTGGAAAACAGGAAAAACACTTCAAGACTGGCAAAAACAATGACTTCATTGAGAGAACTGCAAACACTGAGGAGACAAACCAAGGTTGACAAACAGGATTACCTCAAATTAAGAGGATTATGAAAAACAAAAGGGACAATTACCAGAGTGAAGTAAGAGCTGCAGCATGAAAAAATGTTTTACCAATGATTTATCGTAGCAGGGAATTTATCATGTGTGTGTAGCCTTCCACAAGGTGTTTTTCCTCTCTGGACCAGGGCTCATAGAACCCAAGTCTAAGCCCTGGTAGAGAGAGGGAGGATTTGGAAGTGAGTCCCAATAGAATAAGAGAGAAAGAGAAAGTGAGAGAGAATAAAGAAGAGACAGACCCAGAGACAGAACCAGGAGCAATTCCACGGGGGAAATAACTCAGTTTATTACTGTAACCCAGGGTTTTTATACAGGACCTTGTGGGGATTGGGACATGCAGGATTTCAGGCTATATACTCCAGATCACTATAGGAATGTGACAATGCTTTGCCAAAGCATCAAAGACAGTTGGTGCCAGACAGGTTTTTACAGGCAAGCAAGAGATCAGCAGGGGCCCAGGATTGGAGGTTGCTTGTTGACTCCTTAAGTGCTTCTGCCAAAACAATCCCTACAATTTATCGGATAGAAAATTAATATAAAGAATATATAATGACTCAACCCCTTACCACCCCTCACCCTTCTAGCCTTCAAGACCAGGCCCCTCCTGTTCTTCCACCTCAGCTCTCTGGGCTAAACTTAACCCAGTCTAACTTAAACCTCTAGCACAGTTTGTTAGACCTTCTCTCCACCACCACCTTACCCCTTGCTGCCTAATCTTCCTGACATAAGCCCTCCTGCCTACTACCTTGTCAGAACCCTCCCACTTGCTTCCTGATTCCCCTGGAACCTGAACACCTCCACTCCTTCTACCCCTGCATTTCCCCCTTCTAGCCTTGGCCCAGGCCCACTCTTCCTCTCCCACTTCAAATCTCTGGACTGTCTTCTTAGCCCAGACATACCTACTACATCCTAAGAACTAGGATATTTCTCCAGATTCATTTATTATATCCTTCACAGGCTGTCCCCACCCCCATCTTACTCTTGGTTCCTCTCCTGATCTGCCTATCACAGACCCACCTACTACAAAGACCAGCCTTCTCTCCTATGAGAACCTAAAGCACACACCAGCTAACTTTTCATACCTGAGCAAAAAGCAAGAAGCTATATCAACACTATAAACAGAAAACAAAATTCAACTAAAGAAGCAAAATTCAACTGAAAAAGAGCAAAATAGAATTTCTATTGAGTACACAACCAATAAAAGATATCCATATGCCCAAATGGCAAGGAAAAACAGAAATAATATAAAAAAAGAGAATATGTCCTTAACAAAACCCCCACCAGTCCTGCAGAAGTGTACTGCAATGAAAATCACCCTGAAGAAATCTACAATGCAGAATTAAAAAAAAATCCTAAACATGATCAAAGAACTTAAAGAAAACACAAAAAACTCAAGGAACTCAAAGAGGATAGGCATAAGCTTATGATGGAAGCTCAAGAAAATATAAATACATGGCTGAATGAAATAATAAAACAATTCATGACTTGATAAAACAAATTGCAATCATGAACATACATGCACCAAACTCTGGTGCATGCAATTTCATATACAGTACTGCTAGATGAATAAACATAAATTAACCCAACTCAGTAATAGTAAGTGACTTCAGTATCCCACTATCTCCAATAGACATGTCAAATGGAAAAAGGATAAACAGAGACATATCTGAATTAAATGCCATCTGACATGAATTGGACCTACCAGACATCTACAGAATATTCCACTCAAGCACCAAATAATATACTATCTACTCATCAGTCCATGGAGGTTTCTCTAAAATTGATCACATACTGGGACACAAAACAAACCTCAACATATATTAAAAATTTAAATAATTCCTTGAATTCTATCTGACTGCAATGCAATAAAGCTTATAATCAACACCAAAAGAAGCTCTAGTAACTATAGGAACCCATGGAGATTAAACAAAGCATGATAAACAGGTCAAAGAAGAAATTAAGAAAGAAATGAAAGTATTCCTGTAACTAAATGAAATTGATAATACAACATATCAAAACTTCTGGGAAATTTTAAAAGCAGTCTTAAGAGGGAAGTTTATAGCCCTAAGTACCTACGTTAAAAAGCCAAAAAGAGTACATATGAAGGACTTAACAGCACAACTCAAAACTCTAGAAAGACAAGAACAAACCAAAGCCAAACCTAGTAACAAGAAAAAAAAAATCAGAGCCAAGATTAATAAAATAAAGAAAACAATACAAAGAAACAATGAATGTAGAGCTGATTTTTTTTTGAAAAGTTAAATAAGACAGACCCTTAGCACAGTTAACAAAAAGAAAGAAAAAATCCAAATCAACAATATAAAAGATTAAAGGGGAAACATCACAACAGACACCCTCACCCCCCCCCAAAAAAATCCAGAATGTTGTTAGGGAATACTTTAGAAAATCTATACTCTATTAAATTTGAAAATCTAGGGCTGGAGAGATGGCCTAGTGGTTAAGAGCGCCGACCACTCTTGCAGAGGACCCGGGTTCGATCCCCAGCGCCAACGTGGTGGCTGAGAACCGTCTAAAACTCCAATTCCAGGAGAACTCCAGTTCCAGGGGAATCCGACGCCCTCTTCTGACCTCCGCAGCATTGCACGACACGGGTGCACAAACCTACATGCAGACAGTACATTCATACATATAAAAAATAAATAAATAAATAAATAATCTAAAAAGATAAATTCATGGAAACAACCAAAGTTAAACCAAGAAGGAATCAGAAGCTTAAACAAACCAATAAAATAAGGAAATTGAAACAATAGTACAGAAACTCCTGACCAAAAAAAGCCCAGACTCACATGGATTTATACCAGTATTCTACCAGACATTCAAATATCTACAACCAATGCTTCTTAAATTATTTATTAAAAGTTAGAAATAGAGGAAGAACTCTTAAACTCCTTCCATGAAGCCAGTGTCGCTCTAATACCAAAATCAGATAATGACACAACCAAAAAAGAAAATTATATGTCCACATCCTTAATGAATGTAAATGCAAAGATTCTCAACAAAAATATTCACAAACCACATACAGATGTGCATCAAAAATGTCATCTACTATGATCAGCTTTATACCAGGATGCAGGGGTGGTTCAATATACATAGGTCAATAACTATAATAAATCATGTTAATGGAATAAAGACAAAAACTCACATGGACATCTCAATAGATGCAGAAGAAGCCCTTAAAAATATTCAACATGCATCCATGCTTAAAGTTCTAGAGGGAACTGGACTGGAAAGAACATACCTCAACATAAATAAGGCTATATAGAACAAACCCACAGCCAACGCCATTCTAAATGGAGAAAAACTGGAAGAATTCCCATTAAAATCAGGAACCAGACAAGGTCGTGCACTATCTTCACTCCTTTCCAACATAGTACTTAAAACTCTTGCTAGAGCAATAAGAAACAGAAGGTAATTAAAGAGTACTAATTGGAAAAGAAGTCAAATGGTCACTGTTTGCAGACAACATGATATTATACATAAAATATCAAAAATTCCATCAGAAAACTGTTATCAATGATGAATACTTTCAGTAAAGTGGCAGGTTACAAAATAAATTTACAAAATTCACTAGCTTTTCTATATGCCAATAACAAGCAACATCAAGGTTAAAGTCTAACTCCAACCACTGTCCTGCACTTCCTCACCTCCTTCCCCAGCTGCAAATTGACCAGGAGGAATGGCCTCCCAGACAAAAAGAAGTAACAACCAATACTGGTGAGGACAAATGTAGGAAGTGGTAGAGTAGAGGGCTGGTATCTGCCGGGAGGTTACACTCATCACCCTAACCAAGCTGTACTTTTTCACTCCTTACTGTTTGACCTTTATCTTCTCAGCCATAGATGTTACTGCAAGAAATCACTGGAAAACAATAACTACCTCAGAAGGGGATTGGGAAAACTCTAGGATAGAACACCCACCTAACTCTAAAGCAACAAGCATCTAAAAACAGCAAGCATTTACAAACAAACACCTCTCCTCTGTTTGAGCTTGTCCCAAAGATCTTTTGCAGTTATGAGGTGAAGGTATGAAAAATAAACTCCAACCAGGCCAGCCCCACCTTTCTAAGTTCCTCTGGCAGACATCATTCTCTTCCTAGAGCCTGAGTGGGCAGCAGGATGAGAGACCCATCTTGGTAGATGAACCACAAGGCCTGTGTGGACACACAAGAAGCCAACATTCAGTAGCACAGGCCTGGCCAAGAAGATGTCACCACTGAGATGGAAAGAAACATTGCCAAAGCCGGGCAGGGAGAAGAGCCTACAGTTTACTCTACCATGTCCAGTCTCAGTCAGAGACAGACATTGTCTGGGCCCCATTTTCTACACTGTCAGAACAGGCCTGAGCACACAGCAAAAGGAATTTACTTCTCTAAATCCCAAATTATAAGGCAGTCAGCCTCCACAGAACTCCACTCACTGAACCTTGCTCCATTTTCTAAAGGAGTCTTTTACCATTTTGAAAATTATTGAAAAGCAGGTACCGTCTTCGGTGAAATTACTGAAATATCCTACTCATTGTCTACATGGGCCACGGAAGACTAGGGTGTTTCCTTGGGATGGCTCCATCCTGATACTGAAGGGCTGCTTCCAGGTCCCGAGCTGATATGACACTGTGATATCCTTCATTTGCTATTATCTCTTATTTTCCTACTTTCAAAGACGAGGAAAGTAAGAGCTTTTCATAGTGATGAGATGCTCTGATCTGTTGTTTGGGGAGAAAATGCTGAGAAGAAGCTGCTGTTGTCAAAGGAATGAAGTGAGGTTGACAGCTGGTACACAGTTGCTCTTCTGAGAGAAGAGAGAAAAGGCCGGAAGCAGAATCCCAGCCCTAGAAGGGATCATATGCATCAAGCTGCACAGTCAGGTGTTTGTATGGGATGCAGCGGAAGAAGGATTGGTCAAAAGGTGCAGGCATCATATTCCCATGGAAAGGACTGTGTGGAGCACAGGTGCTGTCTCTAAAATCCAGTAGAGGTAGCAAATGGGGCCTCATCAATTTATACCTAATCTAGCATTACTAACATGTTATTATGATCATAAATGACAACATGAAAACTGTATTCACAGCACCCAAACATTGCTTTTATGAACAAAAAGTAGAAGAGTCTTCATGAATGAACAAGAGGGATAGGGAAGAGATAATAGATCTGCTTGTTAATGACACAAAAACTGTAAATATGTACACACCACCTCAGGAGAACTCTCTTGTTCCCTTAATAAAAGTCATCTCACTCATCCCTTGGCCCCAGCCAAGGAAAAGGCCTCTTTAATATACCTGCCAGATTTAAGACATTTGTTTGTTTGGTTGGTTGGTTGATTATAAAAGGAGTCTCGTTATGTGGCCCAATACTCCATACTCTTGCCTCAGCCCGCAAAGTTCTGGCTTTACAGATGTGCACTACTCTACCCTGCCACAGTCATTTTTGCAATGCAAGTCAGTCCTGGATATCTAATGGGATCATCACAATCCTAAAAGAAAGAGCCAAGGCTGGGGAATCTCCTTCATGTGCCTTGAATCTCTCCTCTTCTTGCTCTCCACCACTGTGCTCATGCGGTTCTCTGAAATCTTTCTGATTTCTCTTAATTCCAATGGTATCTATTTTCCTTCTGTCTGCTTGTAAGAAGACGGGCGATCATATAGGTGTTCTTGAGACCTCCCAGGGAGGAAATGAGAACAAGCCTCCCATGATCACACCCCAGGGAATCCTCCTAGTAGGGTCTGTGCCTCCCATTCTAAGGTGATGTGCACATCTGTGACCTGGAACAAGTCCCTCAAGACCAGGTTTGGGGCAACCTTTCTGTCACAGTCAGAAACGAAAGTGGTCCCAGACCCTGGAATTAACAAGGCTTAAACAAACTCATCTGCAAGGGAATTCCTACTTCAATCCAGTCCAAAGAGCTTACAAAGATAGAGCTGGCAGCACAAAATAACAATGAATGAGATAGTGGCAAGCTAGGGGTTTGGATCTTCTAGACTGGGCACAGAGAAATTTGGGCTCCAATTTGATGGTCTCTGTCCCCACCTTGCCCCACCTCATTTGCTGTTGTTTGCTGCTCCCACGTAATGCTACATCTGTCAACAGGTCAGCAGAGACCCACCCTGTAATATTCAATGGCCAATCCAATTCTGTCTCATTTATCTCAACCACTAGCAGAGTTTCACAGTGCTAATCACTGACCTTCTGTGCTGGATAGCTTTAGTGTCAACTTGACACACCTGGGTTGAGGGAGCCTCAACTGGGGAATTGGCTCCATTGGACTGGCCTGTGGCCACATCTGTGGAGTATTGTATTGATTGTTGAGCAATGTGGGAGGGCCTAGCCCACTATGGGTGGTGCCACCCTGGGCAGGTTGTTGTGTAATAGGTCAGGCTAGGCATGGGCCAGGGAGCAAGCCAGTGAACAGCATTCCTCCATGGCCTGTGCTTCAGCTCCTGACTCCAGGTTCCTGCCCTGAGTTCCTGCCTTGGGTTCCCTAAGTGATGAACTGTGACCCAGGAGATGTAAGCTGAATAAACCCTTTCCTCCCCAAGTTGACGTCGGTCAGAGTGTTTTGTCACAGCAATGGAAGACAAATTAGAACACCTTCTTTCAGAGAACTTTCTATTGGTTTCCTTGTCAACGGCAGTTCCTTCTTTTCTAGTGTCTTCTAAACTTCTAACCTCTCAAAATTGGAGGGTCCAAGGATTCCCACTTTTAGATCCTTCTGCTCTCTGTTCTCAGCTCTTGGGTTCTCCTACCACTTCGCAGCTTGAAGCAGTGTGCCCACTTCTTACAAACGCCTACCTTCAGGCCGGGCTCCTCCCTCAGCTCTGGGCTTCTCTCCTCAGCTGCCCCTGGCTTCTACACTCGGGAGTTCAGCATGCCTCTCAAAGTCAGAGCTATCCAGAAAATAGTTCCCAACATCTCTGAACTTGGGGCCCTGCCACATATTTCACACTTAAGGACAGCTTCATCCTCTCATTTATTCACACCAACATTTAGTCACCCTTGATTCTGCATCTGCCCTCACCTCCCACATGCAGCTCCTAGAACATGCCTCTGTTTCTAAAACATTCCCAGGATGTGGCCATATCTGGCCTCCACTGCTACCACTCCTGTGCAGATCCCATTTATGATGGGCTTCCAGCTGGACTCTGCTCTGACCATGCCCTTGTCAGAGCATTCTCGGCACAGGAAGCAGCATTGTCCTATGGATGTGTAAGCCAAGCCCAAGTCCTCACAAAGGCTCTCTGTGTCCCATGAAAGTTAACCCATCACTTCTCCAACACCTGTTATCTCCTCCCTACCCACCTCCATAAGCCGTCCTGCTTTTCCCTAACCATGCCAGGCTCTCCTCCTCCCTTGACATTGTCAGGTCTTCCTGCCTGAAACGCTCTTCCGATTATTTCCTCTAAGCTAGGTTTAAATGGGGCCTTCTCATATCACATTATTTTAAAAACTGTCTCAGTACCTTTCCTACTCTGTTTTCTCTATAGTACTCTGTGTTCTCTATAGTCTTTTAACATACTACTTTCTTTTTTTACTGAGTCACTGTGTTTATCATATTCTCCACCCCTTTTTAAAAATAAATGCTCCATAAATCTGGCTCCATGAATGCAGAATTGTTCTGGTTTTCCTCTACTGCCATATTCTTAGTGCTTAGAACTGCCACGTACTTAAATATTTCTATACAGAAGCACTGCAGCATGGATGGAGGATGGATGAGGCAGATGAATAGATGGGTGGACCGAAAGGATGGATAAAATCCTTTGAGTGGATTGTAGGTTTTTCGCTTCAGATGTAAGTAAGATCCTCACGGCTTCAAAAGAAGAAAACGTCAATGAAATCAAGTGAAACAAAACTCAGTATTAAAGACATGTACCTTTAATATTTTCTCTGCCTATCCAACTGTAATGGTAGATTCTCTTGTATAAAATACCTTTTACCATAGACTCATTAGAAGTGAAGGAGTTTCAGCTTTGCCTTTATTATCTGTAACCCAGAATAAGACAACTGGGGAGATACTTGTGGTTTGGGGAGTCAAATACAGCAGGTGGTGGTTGTAATGGAAGGAAAGGGAGTCAGTAAAAGATATAGCACATGCAAAGGACCAGCTTTCATTGTGAGGCTGCCATATGACAAGTAATGCAACAGGCTCTTTGCTCAGTTACCACGCTGGGAAGCCAATATTACACCCCTTTTACAAGTAAAGGAACTGCAGTCTAGACAGATGAACATATGGGCACAATGTCTCAAAGATACAATCAAGTCTGTATTCTGACTCTGTACATGAATCCAAATCCTTGCTTTTTGTATATTATCAGATGAAAAGTTATTTGAGAAATAGTAAACTAACCTTTGAGCATCCCATGCCTTCTTATCTGGCTTGGTTTCAGTAGAACAAGCACTGTAAAATCGGCACAAGGGTGGAAAGAATGAAACAACCAAAGCCAAGACTTTGGGAGTTAAAGCAGTAAAGTTCCTTAAAAAATGAGAGGCTGAAAGTTCTCACCTTACAGGCAGCTATCTACACATGTGCACACATTCACACACATCTCTGTGCATACCACCAGCAACTTGTAAGAAAGCTTAAAATTAAAATGACCACACTTCTACCTTTGCCTGGGTCCCCAGAGTTCGTGAGTGCTTGAGATGTGCTACTCAGTAGCTCACACCCTGGCATGTGCTGCTCACTGCTCAAGAAAAGTGGGTTTTACTAGCATCAGCCTTGCAACAGCCCAAATAAACCTTTCCTCCCTGCCCCCCATGCTTCTCCCTGGACACTTCATTTAATCTCAGTGGCCTCCACCTCCACTCGGACTACAGAAACCTGGTCCATAGCACCCTGCAATTAATGTCATCAGACATACAAATCTGGCTGTCATCTGTGAGGCTTCCTGCTTACTGAAGACACTGAGTTTCAGTCAGAAAGTACAAGTGCATCAGTTGATAGGTGTTTCTCCCATAACTGAACAGTAACTACTCTCATTTATTTTTGCTCTCATTAAATTTCTCTCCTGATTAATCATCTCTATGAAATTGTTCAGCCAGGCATCTTAGGTGCCTGGCATGCAAACATACCCGTAATAGGCTCCCACAAGGATCTTGCTCACCTATGCAAGCTTCCCTCGCCTAGACCAATCTTCCACGCCAACCACTTCATATTCATTCAACCCAAGGAAGGGAAGGAGATAGTGACTCCAGAGCACACCTTTCACTTGATCTGTATATATGAAGATTAAGAAAACTTTAATGAATACCAATAATCAGCAATGCTGATTTCAGTACATGGATCTACCAATAAGATGAAGGGTGCACCTATGCAGGAAGAATGTGCTGGTCCATCAAAAAATAAAGATCTGAAAACAGTTTGCTTCCCTTTTAAAGATTTACTTTATTTTTTAACTATGTAGGTGTCCCTGTGTGTGCACACCCATGGAGATCAGAGGATCCTGGAGCTAGAGTTACAAGCAGATGGGAGATATCTGACATGGGTGTTGGGAGCTGAACTTGGGTCCTCTACAAGAGCTATACAGGCTCTTCTCTGCTGAGCCATCTCTCCAGCCCCAGAAAATGATTTCTTTGTGAAGGATGGGGATAACACATGTTGTGAACAAATTATCACTGCATTAGAAAATGAGTATTCAAGCTGTCATATAAAAGGAAAAGATCCCTTTTCTCACTCCCCGGCCATCTTGGCAGCTGCTCTTGGTTGGGTACCATACACACCTAAGGCAGGAAGATGGTGGCCACAAAGAAGATGAAAAAGTCTCTGGAGTCGATCAACTCCAGGCTCCAGCTTGTTATGAAAAGTGGGAAGTACGTGCTGGAGTACAAGCAGACTCTGAAGATGATCAGACAAGGCAAGGCCAAGCTGGTCATCCTCGCCAACAACTGTCCAGCTTTAAGGAAATCTGAAATAGAACACTATGCCATGTTGGCAAAAACTGGTGTCCATCACTACATCACTACAGTGGCAATAATACTGAATTGGGCACAGCATGCGGAAAATACTACAGAGTCTGCACATCGGCCATCACTGATCCAGGTGATTCTGATATTATTAGAAGCGTGTCAGAACAGACTGGTGAAAAATAAATCCGGAACATTCTTCTTTAATAAAACCTTGGCAGAACTTGTTTAAAAAAGAAAGGAACAGACTACAGAAACACGCCAAAGATTAAACACTAAATCAATTCAGAGAAGCAGGTCCCAGAGCATCACCTAACAAAACTGCTTCCCATTCTTTTTATTTATGTTTTCTCAGCTCATCCATAATAACATAGAGTATCAATTTATATGCTCAGATATTCTACAAACCAGTAAGGAAAAAAACTGAGCATTAGGGACAGTGAAGGAAGGGATTTGCAAATGTCATTCATTAAATAAAGCATCACAAATGTCTAAAGTTGTGCCAAGCAGTGAAGGGAAAGTAATACTTGCCAAGCCAGTGGCATTTTCTGAAAACTTGCCTTTTCAGGCCTTACCACATTCCTTGTGAATTATATTCCATATCCAAGTCTGTCAATATATCCCATGACTCAGCATCACCAGAAATTGCTAAAGCACTAAACATAGTCACAGTCTTGAAGAAACTCAGTGTGAGAGCTAATTCCCATGTTCACGAAGATTAGAAGTGGGTGCCTTCCTTGATAACAATTTCAACCCTGGATCAAGGACACCTCAAAATAAAAATAGACCCTCAATTGACCTCCTTCCATTCCTAACTTTTTCAAAATCTATTTCATTTAAGACATATGGAAAAAATGGGTTCTGTTAATTTCAAGACAACTGAGGAAGGCTCTCTCTAGACTAGTATACAATTCTACTTCCAAATTTAATACAAGATGTATAGAAATTAGGAGGGTTAGCAAGCAGTCAGAGTCTTTTTACAGTTCTGTGACAATAAGGACCCATAGGAAAGTTCTGACAGGACAATCACAGGTTTGGGAAATGGCATGGAAATATAAGAAAGAGAAAACTGGGACTGTGGCAATATAAAATGCTCTTACTGTGCTTTACCACAGTCAAGCTAATTCTCCTCTTACAGAATTACCAACTTTCCACCTGTGAACCAGTAAGAATGCAGCTGCTTATAAGTACTGAGATTTTCATTCACTCTCCCTATCCTGTCTTGCTTATTACCTTCACAGAGCATAGGTAACTATAAGCCAAAGGTAAAACTAGAAGCATTTGTCTTAATTAACACCACCTAGATTATATCGAGTTTTAGTACATTTCTTGGCAGAAAGCTTAATCTTGTCCTTGGATGTATCTCCTTAGATGTATGCAGAAGGTAGTCCTGAGCTCAGGAGACAGAAGCAGCAAGCTCCTCGCCTGTGCTTTTCAATCTTCTCTAACTGCCTCTCATTGGAAAACACAGACCAGACACTCTTCCAATACATGTTTACCTAGAAGAAAGCAAAATAATAAGCACATTCCATGGACTGTATCCAGGATGGTGGATACTGTTTAAAAGATTAAATACTGAGCCGGGCGTGGTGGCACATGCCTTTAATCCTAGCACTTGGGAGGCAGAGGCAGGCGGATCTTTGTGAGTTCAAGGCCAGCCTGGTCTACATACAATTGAGTTCCAGACAGCTGAGGCTACAGGGAGACCCTGTTCCGAAAAGACAACAACAACAAAAAAGATTGAATACTGTGAAGTGAATTGTTCCCTGACCCTGCTGAAGTCCAACGTGGTGATCAGACTACTAGCATCCATGCTTCATTCCTACATCCCCAAATAAGATGAGACAGTGCCAGGTCAACTTTCTAGAACTCATGGCTTTGCTTGGCTCAGGGACCCATTTTGGTTCAGATAGTCCTTCTCATTTCTTGCCACAGTGCACAGTGGCTAAATGAGGGAGAGTTCTGGCTGCCTTCACACAAGAGGCTCTCAAGAAAGCAAGCACAAAAGGTCAAAGCCAAACAGGATAGGAAACTGACTGGGATGGGTGTTTCCCCCAATTTTCCAAGTAATTACTAAACCACGGCAGTCATCTACCAAGGAATCCTCGGCACTGGGAACAGATAACTACCCACTGTCAACATTTTATTCCCCAGTCTCAGGGGCATTTGGAATGAGCTCTGGTAGATGAAAGGAAAAAACAAAGTATGCCTCACGTTCTAAATCCTGTGTTCTTTATTTAAAGTTTTTGAAACCCAACTGCTCTTCATCCCAGCACTGGGGAACACTTAGAGGGCTAAGGTGGGGTAGACACTGGAAGTGGTGGATAATAAAAACAGCCTAGATGAATGACCTAAAGCCTCCTAGGCCAGAGTAAACATGCTGCTTTTATTTTAAATATCATGGAAAGCCATTGGAGTGCTTAAGTAGTGAGGTGAGTTTTATTTGCATTACTAAATAATTCCTCTGGTTGCCCTGTGGCCTTTTAGAAGGGTGAGGAGTGAAAGTGCTGATTCAACTGGCCTGTGGACCGGCATAGTCTAAGAAAATGTTAAACATATCTAAATAACTTGAAAATGAAGCAACATTGAAGCAGGTTTTTTAATTAAAAATATAAACATAATAAATATATTATGAATATAAGTATAAATATAAATAAGATCAATTAAACAAAATTAAATAAGTAAATCTAATTACTCTTACAAATAATTTGAGAAAAAAAAAAATACCACTACAGTAATTCATCAAAATTATCTCTTAAAGTAATTCAAACAGAGCGATGGATGACTGATGAATCCAAAAAGGGTTGATTGGCATGAAATGTCTACTGTGAAACTGTCCCAGGATCACTAGGGACATCTGGAAGGTCAAGATAAGGAGGTGGCTACCCCCAGTGATACTGCTCTCTAGTTGCCCATACTAGATCTGAGCCTACGACAACCTGACAACTAACAAATATAAAGCATAAATATCTACAGGAGGCAAACTTGTGTTTAAATTCTGATTTTACCACTGTCTGGCCTTGGAAGACATACTCTCTTCGGCTTCAGGTACATCGTCTGTGAAATGGGGAAGTGATGCTACTTTTCAGATTTGAGAGTACTTGCTTTTGCATCTTTCGTTGAAGAAAGAGCTTCATAGAAAGTGTGATGACCCAATGGCTAAGCTGTGTAAAATACAGTTTAGTTAACAAAGCCCCATCATGTATAATACTCATCAATTTTCCCACAGTGACAGAGTAAGTATGGAGAGGCAAAGCCAAGTTTCTGATGACGAAAGGAGGAATTAGTGTCCATAGGAAGCTTCCCAAATGTACTGAAGGGGAATATGGTATTGATTCAGCCCTCTGCTCCTCAGTGGAATCAGCTTATCCAAGAAGTCTTGGAACCCATACGGAAAGGCAGTCACCCTGTTTTCTCCAATCTGTTCTCATGGCCAGAGAGGAAGGCGTGTACACATCTGAGCACAGAGGGCAGTGCCAGGATTGAGAAACGGGGCAGGCAACCAGTCTGGCAAGTTCATTACTAATCTACAGTGCCTGCTAAAAGGTAAGATAGCTCTTCAGCCTCTAAACCCAGTTTCCCTCATCATTCTTCAACAACTTCTCCATCCCTGCTCTGTCTTCCTCTGGGCTTTATCCACAAAGTCCAGATGATCTGATCATTTTGTATGAGCTTTTATTTCCTTGCTGCCAGTGTTAAATATTAAATATTATATCTTATTGATTTATATTTAAAGTGAACAGGAAATCCAAAGAGCCCTAAGTGTTACTTCATGCTACCAAATCTGCCATGTGTTGTGTGTGGGTGCTGACGGTGTGTGGCTTGTGTGTGTGCATATGGTGAATGTATGCCTGTATGGTTATAGGAGAGGGAGAAGGAAAAAAAAAAAAAAATCAAATAAGTGTGAAAAAAACTGACACGAAGGAAAGGAGGACTTCCAATAAAAGGACACATGAATCGATGCATAAAATATTGCTATGCAACTCATGGCGAGTAACACAGAAAACCCAAACGGCCAAAAGTACAGCAAATGAGGAGCTGGCCGAATGGATACCTGAATGTGGAGCCTACACCAACTTCTGGCGCCCAGGCGCAGGGATCAGCGTGGGGAAGAGGAGGTGGAAATTGTGAGGCAAGCAGGGGAAGGAAGTGGTACCACAGGAAACCAAGTTATCCAGACAGTCGGGAGGTTATCACACCACAACACACACAACACACACTACCACACATGCACACATGACACACGCCACAACAAACAAAAAAAAACCCCCTACTAGAGTACATGAACTTTGTAGTAACTTTGGTGCCAGATAGGGTCAGGGCTCTTAAAGACAATCACAAATATGTGAAATTTGCAAAAATATTTAAATAGAAAAAAAAAAAAAAAGAAAAAGAAAACTGAAGCATCAAAAGGGCTGAGGAGAAGGGCCAGAACTGGACCATGAACCCCACTTGAAGGAACCAGCCAGCGTTGGCACTCACAGGGGGAACATAGGATTTGTACTCGCCAGACCCAAGCATCACACTCCGACTCAGTTCAGACCAACCATTCTGCCCTGTGGGCACTACATGCACATGGTGCACTTACTACAACCAAACCAGTCATGCACATAAAGTAACAAATAACACAAAACGTTTTAAAGAACAATCAAACAAAGAAACAAAAAAAAAAAAAAGATTTTAAAAAAGAAAAAAGTGGGGTTGGGTTTGTGCTGCTATTTTTTACAACAAGATCTTCATCTATATTTATAAAAAGATCCTTGGCCGGCGCATGGCTCACATTGCTTTAATCCTAGCCACTTGGGAGGCAGAGGCAGACGGAGAACGGATCTTTGAGTTTCAAAGGCCAGCCTGTACTACCGAGTAAGTGGAGTTCCAGAACGCTGGGGCTACAGGGAGGACCCTATCTCAAAAAGACAAAAAAAACAAAAAAAAAAATATCTTTTTTTTTTTTTTTTTTTTTTTTTTTTTTTTTTTTTTTTATTCTTTTTCTTCCCCAGAGGCTTAAAATGTGCAAGTTTATGTCTTTCAGAATCATGTGAGAGTATCCCACACGTTGAGGGTCCCTTTATCCCTTGTCTAACTACTTAGGACCAGAAGGGTTTCCATCTACTGATACTGTTACTTAGGTATATTGATACGACCTTTACAGCATCCTTAATCTGAAAACCAGAAATCCAAAATGCTCGTGAATCTGAATAATTTTGGGGGCCCTTTTAGGAGCACTTAAAAAAGCTTCCAATTTTGATTCAGGTGTAGTGGGCATAACATACACGCCTATAATTCCAGCACCAGGAGGCGGAAACAAAAAAAGACCAGAGATTTCCAGACCAACCTGAACTATATAATGATGTCTTGTTTCAGAAGTATAAGTATCAGATTTAGGATTTACAAATTAGGGAATGAATGCTTTATTTATAATCTTATTACAATATTTTAATTTGTTTCAACTTTAGGGGAATATTTAAGGTACTACTATAATCCATTTTAAAGAAATTTACATTAAGGGAGAAAACTCTATATTTCACTTTGTCTTTTTTTTTTCCTACGGATATTTAAATTAAAATTAGGAATAACTATGTCTAGTAACAATGTAATTGTGATAGACCTCTGGGTTAAATATGGATTAGTTCTTTGATACAGAGGAACAATGGTCAGTTTGGTAACTCATTGAGAACTCACATCAGAAATCAACTAATTACACTTTCAGGTCATCGAGAGCAAATGCAGAAGCCTCTTGCACACCTAACTTGCTTCCAAGAACTAACTACAGCACTCAGGGAACCTTGGCTCCAGGAAGAGTGAATAGGAGTATAGCATAAATCAGGGCTTGAACACTTGTTCAAGTGTTCATAAGGAAGTTGCTTGATGAAAAGCGGCCTCTGTCCCGAAACATGCTAGGGAAAGTTCTTCTCTGATTTATTTTGTTCATTTATTTATTCAGNTCAGTGGATGGTGTAATTTGATCCCAGGCCTGTAGGGCACAGAGGTGGACTTGGTCAAAGTACCCTGGGGCCTGTTCAGCCTGCTGCATCCCTGTGCTAAAATCTCCTTCAGAGGCAGGCGGATCTTTGTGAGTTCAAGGCCAGCCTGGTCTACAATGTGAGTTCCAGGACAGCTGGGGCTACAGGGAGACCCTGTCTCGAAAAGACAACAACAACAAAAAAGATTAAATACTGTAAGTGAATTGTTCTGACCCTGCTGAAGTCCAACGTGGTGATCAGACTACTAGCATCCATGCTTCATTCCTACATCCCCAAATAAGATGAGACAGTGCCAGGTCAACTTTCTAGAACTCATGGCTTTGCTTGGCTCAGGGACCCATTTTGGTTCAGATAGTCCTTCTCATTTCTTGCCACAGTGCACAGTGGCTAAATGAGGGAGAGTTCTGGCTGCCTTCACACAAGAGGCTCTCAAGAAAGCAAGCACAAAAGGTCAAAGCCAAACAGGATAGGAAACTGACTGGGATGGGTGTTTCCCCCAATTTTCCAAGTAATTACTAAACCACGGCAGTCATCTACCAAGGAATCCTCGGCACTGGGAACAGATAACTACCCACTGTCAACATTTTATTCCCCAGTCTCAGGGGCATTTGGAATGAGCTCTGGTAGATGAAAGGAAAAACAAAGTATGCCTCACGTTCTAAATCCTGTGTTCTTTATTTAAATATGTTTTTGAAACCCAACTGCTCTTCATTAGCACTGGGAACACTTAGAGGGCTAAGGTGGGGTAGACACTGGAAGTGGGTGGATATAAAAACAGCCTAGATGAATGACCTAAAAGCCTCCTAGGCCAGAGTAAACATCTGCTTTTATTTTAAATATCATGCAAAGCCATTGGAGTGCTTAAGTAGTGAGGTGAGTTTTATTTGCATTACTAAATAATTCCTCTGGTTGCCCTGTGGCCTTTTAGAAGGGTGAGGAGTGAAAGTGCTGATTCAACTGGCCTGTGGACCGGCATAGTCTAAGAAAATGTTAAACATATCTAAATAACTTGAAAATGAAGCAACATTGAAGCAGGTTTTTTAATAAAAATATAAACATATAAATAATATGAATATAAGTATAAATATAAATAATATAAATTAAATATAAATAAGTAAATCTAAATTATCTCTTACAAATAATTTGAGATACCACTACAGTAATTCATCAAAATTATCTCTTAAAGTAATTCAAACAGAGCGATGGATGACTGATGAATCCAAAAAGGGTTGATTGGCATGAAATGTCTACTGTGAAACTGTCCCAGGATCACTAGGGACATCTGGAAGGTCAAGATAAGGAGGTGGCTACCCCCAGTGATACTGCTCTCTAGTTGCCCATACTAGATCTGAGCCTACGACAACCTGACAACTAACAAATATAAAGCATAAATATCTATAGGAGGCAAACTTGTGTTTAAATTCTGATTTTACCACTGTCTGGCCTTGGAAGACATACTCTCTTCGGCTTCAGGTACATCGTCTGTGAAATGGGGAAGTGATGCTACTTTTCAGATTTGAGAGTACTTGCTTTTGCATCTTTCATTGAAGAAAGAGCTTCATAGAAAGTGTGATGACCCAATGGCTAAGCTGTGTAAAATACAGTTTAGTTAACAAAGCCCCATCATGTATAATACTCATCAATTTTCCCACAGTGACAGAGTAAGTATGGAGAGGCAAAGCCAAGTTTCTGATGACTAAAGGAGGAATTAGTGTCCATAGGAAGCTTCCCAAATGTACTGAAGGGGAATATGGTATTGATTCAGCCCTCTGCTCCTCAGTGGAATCAGCTTATCCAAGAAGTCTTGGAACCCATACGGAAAGGCAGTCACCCTGTTTTCTCCAATCTGTTCTCATGGCCAGAGAGTGTACACAATCTGAGCACAGAGGGCAGTGCCAGGATTGAGAAACGGGGCAGTCTAATCTCCACAGTGCCTGCTAAAAGGTAAGATACCTCTTCAGCCTCTAAACCCAGTTTCCCTCATCATTCTTCAACAACTTCTCCATCCCTGCTCTGTCTTCCTCTGGGCTTTATCCACAAAGTCCAGATGATCTGATCATTTTGTATGAGCTTTTATTTCCTTGCTGCCAGTTTTAATATTAAATATTATATCCTTATTATTTTATATTAAAGTAAACAGGAAGCCAAAGACGCCTAAGTGTACTTCATGCTACCAAATCTGCCATGTGTGTGTGTGTGAGTGCCTGCATGGTGTGTGTGTGTGTGTGCATATGTGAATTATGCCTGATTTTTAAAGAGAAGGGAAAAAAAATCAAATAAGTGTAGAAAAACTAGCACTGAAGAAAGGTAGGACTTCCAATAAAAAGGACACATGAATCGATGCATAAAATATTCTTATGCAACTCATGGCGATTAACACAGAAACCCACAACTGGCCAAAGTACAGCAAATAGGAGTCTGCCGAATGATTATCCCTGAATTGGATGCCTACATCCAACTTCTGCCTCCCAAGGCTCATGGATCGCTGTGGAAGAGGAGGTGGAAAAGGCACAGGTGGTAGATGACCACAGGAAACAGAGTTATCCAGACAGCTGGGAGGTTATCACACACACACACACACACACACACACACACACATGCACACACGCACACACGCACACACGCACCCATACTAGAGTACATGAACTTTGTAGTAACTTTGGTGCAGATAGGGTCAGGGCTCTAAAGACAATCAAAATATGTGAAATTTGCAAAAATTTTAATTAGAAAAGAAGAAAATGAAGCATCAAAAGGGCTGAGGAGAAGGCTCAGCAGCTGGACGCACTTGCCGCTCTTGCAAAGGAACCAGGCTCAGGTTCCGGCACTCACATGGCGGCTTGGAACCATAGGTAGCTCTAGTTCTAGGGAATCCAACACCATCTTCTTGCCCCTGTGGGCACTACATGCACATGGTGCACTTACATACAACCAACCAGTCATGCACATAAAGTAAAAATTAACAAAACGTTTTAAAGAACATACCAAGAGAAAAAAAAAAAAAGATGTTTAAAAAAGAAAAAAGTGGGGTGGGTGTCTCTATTTTAAAAAGATCTTCATCTATATTTATAAAAAGATCCTTGGCCGGGCATGGCTGCACATGCCTTTAATCCTAGCACTTGGGAGGCAGAGGCAGACAGATCTTTGTGAGTTCAAGGCCAGCCTGGTCTACAGAGTGAGTTCCAGAACAGCTGGGGCTACAGGGAGACCCTGTCCTCAAAAAGACAAAAAAAAAAAAAAAAAAAAAAAAAAGATCCTTATCCAACACATTTGAATTTTGGGGGATTTGAATTTTTATTCTTTTTCTTCCCCAGAGTTAAAATGTGAAGTTTATGTCTTTAGAATCATGTGAGAGTAGTCACACGTTGAGGGTCCCTTTATCCCTTGTCTAACTACTTAGGACCAGAAGGGTTTCCATCTACTGATACTGTTACTTAGGTATATTGATACGACCTTTACAGCATCCTTAATCTGAAAACCAGAAATCCAAAATGCTCTGAAATCTGAAATTTGGGGGCCCTTTTAGGAGCACTTAAAAAAGCTTCCAATTTTGATTCAGGTGTGGTGCCATAAGCCTATAATTCCAGCACCAAGGAGGCTGAAACAAGAAAGACCATGAGTTTCAGACCAACCTGAACTATATAATGATGTCTTGTTTCAGAAGTATAAGTATCAGATTTAGGATTTACAAATTAGGGAATGAATGCTTTATTTATAATCTTATTACAATATTTTAATTTGTTTCAACTTTAGGGGAATATTTAAGGTACTACTATAATCCATTTTAAAGAAATTTACATGAAGTGGAGAAAACTCTTATATTTCACTTTGTCTTTTTTTTTCCTACTGAATTTAAATAAAATTAGGAATAATACTTTTTATAGAAAGTGTAATTCGTGATAGAACTCTGGGTTAAATATGGATAGTCTTTATACAGAGGGAACAATGTCAGTTTGGTAACTCATTGAGAACTCACATCAGAAATCAACTAATTACACTTTCAGGTCATCGAGAGCAAATGCAGAAGCCTCTTGCACACCTAACTTGCTTCCAAGAACTAACTACAGCACTCAGGGAACCTTGGCTCCAGGAAGAGTGAATAGGAGTATAGCATAAATCAGGGCTTGAACACTTGTTCAAGTGTTCATAAGGAAGTTGCTTGATGAAAAGCGGCCTCTGTAAACATGCTAGGAAAGTTCTTCTCTGATTTATTTTGTTCATTTATTTATTCAGGAACTTGGCTAATACTTTTCTCTAACAGTGACTGCTAGGGGGTAATACTATGTGCTGGGAATAAAGAGCACCACCCTACCTGTAGGAGCTATAACACCTGTTTGCGGAATTCCTCCCATTACCTCAGTAGACCGACCCCAACCCAGGCCAGATATCACATCACCAGTGAGCTTTCCAGAGATGTGCTGCCCTCACTCGATACCTTCTACAAGAGAATGCCCTGGCAATTCATCCACATAGCTGTGGTAATACCACAGTAGTAGTCTGTAGAATTTCCTAAAGCATTATGCAATCTTTTGAAGCCAGTAAGGATAGTTAACATGTCGAGACTGAAGTCACATACTTTTATGTTGTCCTTATTTACTAAACAAGTAATACAATGTCCTTTCTGAAGTCCAATTTTCTTTTTATTTTATTTTATTTATTTTTTGTGTGTATGAATGTACTGTCTGCATGTAAGTTTGTGTGCCCATGTTGTGCAATGCCGCGGAGGCCAGAAGAGGGTGTTGGACTCCCCTGGAACTGGAGCCAAAGACGGTTCTCAGCTGCCATGTGGGTGCTGGGGATCGAACCGCCGTCCTCTACAAGAGCAGTCAGCGTTCCCAACTGCTAGGCCATCTCCCCAGCCCTAAGAAGTCCAATTTTCTTAAATCATCTTCTTTTTCTAAAAATCTGTTCTCTCTATATTAAAGAGAATTATGTAAAATATGGCACACATTTCTCTAGAACCTGTGGAATTTCAAAAATAATGGTGAAGTGCAGATAGTCACATAGTGTCTTGCCGTGGGAACTGCCACCTTGTTCTAGCTCTTTTGGTTCAGTTCCCTTGAGAGAAAAAACAATTCGCAAAGGATCTCTGCTTAGGACAGCAGGAGCTAAGACCTTTTTCCATGATAGGATTGTCATTGGTTCCCAGGATGGTCAAGAGTAGTGGTATATACTTGAGAGAAGGGACTCATTGTCCTACAAGGCTTCTTGAGAGAGCTGAGCGTTATAGCCCTTGGCAGGATCGCTAAAGCCAGGGAGACTTTACATAGTCATCTGGTTCACAAAGGCAAATAGTCTGAGAGAAGAAACCAAGCAAACAAACCTGGTTAGACAAGCTTAGCTTGGTGTCACTGTTCCTTTAGAAAAAGAACATTCTTCCATTTGAGTCATCATTTGTTCTCATAAATAAAATGTTTATGAGGATCATGTCTCAAATATCAGGTTGAGATGTCCATATAACATATTGTTGAGATCTTTGTTAAAGAAAAGACAGAAACTGTCTCTCTAAATGTAATGAAGCCTTATTCATAATTTTTAGTTATGTTTATATCTGCAGTGATACATAGAAGTAGTTCCACCCACCTGAGTGGGCAAAGTTTAATTTTAGGACCCTTTTTTGCAGACACTTATTCTCTTAGGCTGTGGCCATTTGTGTTCATTTCTCTCTATTGTGCGAGGGAACTTTGTTGATAAGAGTTGAGAGATGCATTAATATTCTCTCAACCCCTTGTTTCACTATCTTTCATGAGCCTTGGGAGTAGCGGTTCCATTGTAGATGTGTCACTTAGGGTTGAGCATCTCACAGACACTTGTTCTCTGTGTGTGACCAGTTGTGGAACTCTGTAATAGTCTCTGTTGCAAAAAAAGCTTCTTTGATGTCTGGTGACTGACATATTTGCCTGTAAATATGGGGCAGAAAAATTTTAAGAGCCAGGGAAGGAAGTGCATGACCATATGGAAATAGAGTCTTTCAGCCTCCTGGGACCTTGTGCATATGAACTTACACCAATGATGACAGCATGCACAAGACCCATGCAGACCAAACCCAGAAAAGAACTGGGGAAATGGGCAGCAGACCCCAGCTAAACCAAAGAAGTATTGGAAGCTGATTACCACCAGGTGAGGGAGAGCTGATCTTCTTTCAGGGAGAGCCTATCAATAGGCTAACTATGGATGAATTTGTATTGACGGATGTCTGGGAACACTAATTTGACTCAATAGGCCTTAACATAAAAGACAGAATGCATGAAATCCAGTGGGGGTGGGAAGATATACAGTGAGGATGGGGAAAGGAGTATAAAGATAACTAAGGCGTTGTGTATGATAGAGAGTAAATTAAAATACTTTCTGACTAATATTTTAAACTTTATTCAGTACCTTAAATACCTATCAGTTCCCAGAAAAATACTAATTTCAGAGTGGGTGTGACTAGTAGCTATACCCCTAAAATAGCCCTATAACAATCTATGAAGGCTTGTCCCTAAATAACAACATCTCCAGAAATAAGAGGAGACACTGGGATTCCCAAGAAGTCTAAGGCATACATCTGCCATCAGCCCCATTTTTTTCTACAAGTCTTGGACATTTCATAGTTTATCAATTTTAAAATACTGCAGTCACTAATTTTCAGTACTTCTTTTTCTTTCTTTCTTTCTTTCTTTTTTTTCTTTTTGAGACAGAGTCTCCTTGTAGCCCCAGCTGGTGTGGAACTCGCTATGTAGACTAAGCTGGCCTTGAACTCACAGAGATCCACCTGCCTCTGCCTCCTGGGGGCCAGCATTAAAGGTGTGTGCCACCACACCCAGCTCTTTTCTTTCTTTTATTATGTTTTCTTTTATGAGATGTATTTGAGTCTCAGTGTTTATTTCATCTGGTTTACTAACTGACAAATAAACAAGGCATGGAATTTCAGATAAAGGAAGAGTACATTATATAGTTCCTCAGTCACAGTATACTGTTTGCAATCACTCTGCCAAGTTTTCAGTGAATGGTCCAAAATCAGGGACTCTGAAGGAGGCTGTGCTTCTGCCCCTGTACATCCTATAACACATCAACATTCTCCTAGGCCTTTTTCAAGAGGGTCCTTTTCCAAGTGACATTAACTTACTTTGTTGAGTGTCTACTTTAAGTTGAGATACTATGGTGAGTTCTGTTCGAACAAGAGACAAAGGCCTACCTGAAATGAAATCCAGAGAATGTGAAAACACAATGTCTCCAATGGCCCATATGGAGTGAAGCATCCCTCATAGACAGGGTCCTGTTGATATTCTGGTCCCTAAAGCAAATTTCATCAAGGAAGTCCCTCAAAACATGGCCCTGGATCCAGTATCCTCTTTTCATGGATTTGCTGACTATCACTACCACAAATAAGAACAGCCAAGGCTGGTATGGTGGTAGAGCCTGTAATACCAGCACTTGGAGGCCGAGGTGGGGGCTGGCGGGGGGGTCACACATCTGAAGCCAACAACTTAGGCAACATAGCAAAAGTCTACAACAAAGAAAGAAGGAGGAGGATAAAGAGGAGTAAGAAGATGAAGGTGAGGAGAAAGAGGAAAATAAGAAGGACAGTGCAGCCTAATGGTTAAAGCTTAGGGTATGGGGGCAGACTGAGTATACACCTGCCACTTGTTCATTGTGAGCAAGTACCTTAACACACCTGTGCTTCCGTCTCAACTATCAAAGCAGGACACAAATAGGTAGCAACCCTCCGAAGGTTGTTGTGAGGATGCTACAAGCTAGGCAAATCTGCTACATGTTAAGTGGTCAGAAAATATTAGCTAAAGATGTATCAAATAGCCATGTGTGGATAACTGACTGTTTCAAGGATGAGAGGAGAAAATATATAAAAATATATAGTAATTCAAGGAACAGGTTTCTTGGTGGTCATTTCACAGATGATGGCACAGAAAGTTGCAATGGCTCAGTATCTTGCATGAGGTGAGGCACGTGATCAGCAAACACGCCAGAGCCCCCTTCTTGGCCATAGTACCAAATCCCCCAGGAAAGAGAAGGCACAAGACCCTTCTGCAATCTTGACTTAGATGCTGTATTAGTCACTTTTCTGTTGCTGTGATAAAACACCATGACCAAAGGAACTTATAAAAGGAAGAGTTTATTTGAGCTTATGATTGACGGTTCCAGGGAATTAGATTCCATTGTGGCGGGAGGCATGGCAGCTGGAGCTGCAAGCGAGGGTCACATCTCGCAAAGAGCACAGGAAGCAGAGAGAGAGTGAGAGCAACTGGAGATGGCAAGACTAGTTAAACTCACTAAGCCTGCCCCCAATAACGTACCTCTAGCATGGCCACACCTTCTAAGACCTCCAAGAACAGTGCCACCAACTGGAGACAAATGTCTGAATACTTAAAGCCTATGGGGGACACTCATTCAAACCACCACAGATGCATTTTACAAGTAGTGTCTACTTCAATAAGTATAAATTGTAAAATCCTAGGTATTAAAATGGGAATAGATGATTTTTTATCTATAGACCTAGCCTGCACACACCGAGTCTATAGGAGAACAGTGGAGGGTTGTACCAAGCACACTCACACCAAAGACTTCAAAGTAGGCCTTGTTAATGAAAAATGGCCTGGGTAATATCCCAGAGTACCAGAGTTCAAAGACAGGCACTGCAGTAGGAATCCAAATTGCTAGATCCTGGTGAGCTACCCAGCCCTACACACCCAAGCTTCAGGCCTGAATGGAAGTTACAGAAATACTGAGGCAGATGAAGAATGCATGTGGGCAAGTAGTAGGGACTGGTCCCCAGAAACTAATCATTTCACAAAGCTTCCACAAGGGACCTGGTGTATCAGCTCAGCTTATCAGGCCAAGCCATACAATCTACTTCCCAAAGCTCTCCTTTCCCACCTAGAAATCCATGCTTTGGTTTCTTGCCCTCCCGGCAGAAAGTTTTCCATCTTTTCCTCCCACTAATTTCTCATAGGTTCTCTCAGTATTCCTAGGATATCTCAACACTTTATAGCCACCAGGCCTGGCACCCACTTCCCCAGACTCCTAGAATACTGTCACAGCTCTATGGACTCTTCCCACTATCACCCCAAATGCACGTGGGCAGAGTCCTTTCCCAGCAATGCCAGCCCTTCCATAACACCATCACACACTAGATGGCCTTCTTTACCCCCTGCAACCCCAGAACTTTCTATACACAAGGCCTCAATCAGTTCTGCCTGGCTCGCCATTCAAGATGCTTCCACTTTCATAGCTTCACAAGATGCCTGGCTAGCAAGCATTCAGAATTGGGTAAGTACTAGTGTTTAAAGCACAGGTCAGGGGCTGGAGAGATGGCCTAGCGTTCAAGAGCGCCGACCGCTCTTGCAGAGGACCCGGGTTCGATCCCCAGCACCCATATGGCGGCCGAGAGCCGTCTGAGACTCCAATTCCAGGAGAACTCCAGTTCCAGGGGAATCCGAGACCCTCCTCTGACCTCCGCGGCAATGCACGACACGGGTGCACAGACCTGCATGCAGACAGTACATTGATACACATACAGAAATAAATAAAAAAAAAAAATTAAAGCACAGGTCAGGTCAAAATGCTGCTGAAGCAATTGATACACAGAAGAAGCTGAGAAGGAAGGCAAAGAAGAATGAAAACAAGAGCAAAGACTCATTATGTGCCAGGCTGACCTAAACATTTAAGATACTTAACTCCATATTCTAGACAATTCCATAAGTAGGTGTAATTATTTATTATTAACACATTATAGAGGAGAAAACTGGGGCAGAAGTGGGCTGAGTATCTTACCCCAGGTCATACTGTGCAGTTGTGAATTATACTTGATTAGCCATCTCTTACTGCTTCTTTGCAATAATGTTCCAACAGTGCATCCCTGAAACCCTCTTTAATTTGCTCTACCCTCTCATCCACACTATGCTTTTGAGTAAACACACACACACACACACACACACACACACAATCTACTACTAACAGTTTTTGTACCAAATTCTTTCAGAGAAAGAAATTAAAGATAAGTTTTGGTCATATCTCCCAGGACACTAAACAACATACAACAAAACTCCCAACTTCAAAGCAATCTCTCAGACAGAGGGAGTCAGATGTTTCAGATGGAATGGGCCTTGTGCTCAGCATTTCCCATGTCTAAATCTTGAAGTATAAACTCGAACTATCTGTAAGCATGCACATATAACAGCCACTGTGAACATTATTTTGATAAGATTATAGGTTGACTATATAATTATAGGATTATGGACACACAAAGTTCTCTATCACATGTTTGTTTTTTTAGTAATTATAAAAGAATCTACGTCTCCTTCTTTCAACATGAGAAATAGAAAAAACAAATATTTGCATTACTATATTCAAATTTAATTGAAAGACCCAGAATTCCTTATACGATTCAAGTTTTAAATAATTTGACATTAACTATTAATGGAAGCAAATGCGTTAATTCAGAATACACCAGATAGTTTTTGGAATCTTCTATCAAAATTGTCAGGAGTGGAGAATAGATACAATTTTAAAATGTACACAATGTTGTCACAGAAAAAAAAAAAAGAAGAAAAAGTAATTCATCTGTGCACTCAAATTCGGGATGAAGAAAAGCTAACAACATCTTGAAGAAAGGCTAGCCAAAATTTTGTTCTCAAAAAAATCTTACAGTAGCATCAACCTCCCCAGTAAAGTTTAAATAGCAAACCAAAAAGGAAAATTGAAGTGTTCACAAAACAGAAAATAAAGAAGCCCAGTGTCCCTGGAGTTTTTGCCACGAAACGATCTTTTTCTTCTCTTAATAAACAGCAGTTTAGCGAGTAGAGCAGAGATGCAGCACAGAGAGCCCGCAGTTGAGAGCCCACAGCAAGCACGTCTTCCAAACTTACCCGACTTGGTCTGTGTACTCAACACTTTATTTTTCCACTTTTCCAGTTAAGATCAGACAGCGGCTGGGCTTTTGTTGCTGTTTCTGTTCTTTTGATCCCAGAGCCCCATGAAAATTAAACTTTGTTGAATGGGATGTGGCCTCGACTCGCATTAGGGGGAGAAAAAGTTTCAAGCTGCGGTTACTGGTTGCTTCTTGGGAAAAATAAGTAATAAGTGACTGGCAGGAGACGACGTGGGGGACGTGCCTCGCTGACGTCGGGGCAGAGAAGGGGCTGCACAGTTTCTCAGCACAGCTGTCCAGATGTGCTTCATCTGGTTTCCCTGCGGGGCACTGGCCTGGCCTGCAGCTGCTGGCAGAACTCTCAGTTCATTGGCGGCCGCGGTTCCTCCGCAGCCGACGAGTGGTGGATCCGCCCGTCATTCTTGGGCCCTCGAGCCCGCCTCCGCCGCCTGAGCTCGGTGCATCCTAGCTAGGAACCTGGGTGGAAGCGCCATGCAGTCGCTGATGTGGCAGTCCATGGCGGCGGACCTGGGAATGGAGGCCGGAGGGGTCGCTGGACACCAGGAGCCTGCTTCTGCTCTCGGCCCTCTCGTGGCCGGTCTTAGAGGTAGTTAGCTGGTTTGTGTAAACAGGATGATTTCCATACGTTTAGGGAAGGAACAAGGCCCTTTGCATTTCCAAGTTGAAGGGTCTGGGGTTATGACCTACCCAAGCTTTGCCTCCAAAAGTGCGTTCCTCCCTGCCTCAAGGCTTCACTCTTTCTCCACTTTCTCCAGGGAGAGAAAAAGTAGAATTCAAGAGCCAACTACTGGAGGGCTAACGCACCTTTTACTGGAATCCTTGTTAATCAGAAATGTCGCTTTTGTGGAGGACCCTGGAGTGGGTGCATGAGGGACTGATTTGAGGTTTGCTTGTCCTTGAGGGGTAGTAATTGTAGGAAAATGAGAACTCTTGCTTTGACCTGTGAGAGCTGAGAAAGAATCGCACAAATGTTCTGATCCTGGGGGAACTGGTTGATGGATCATCACTGAGGGGTCAGAAGTCTCCAAACCAGTGGCCATTGTAGTTTCTGAATGTTGACAAAAACAGATCCGATTGAAAGGAGTCAGTCATGAGCCGCACTTAATGGGCTGAACACCATGGAAGGTGCCAACCCCTGTAACAAGCAGCGTTTACTTGCATTATCATATGCAGTTCTTACATCCGTCTTATGAAGTAGAAATTGTCTCTGTTTTTAGATACAGAGACCAAGACCCACCCATGTCTGCATCCCAAAGATACCTCCGGACAGTGTATGTTTGCATTACTTCATTAAGAATACATTAGAGGGCTGGAGAAATGGCCTAGCGGTTAAGAGCGCCAACTGCTCTTCCAGAGGACCTGGGTTCGATCCCCAACATCCACATGGAGGCTGAAAGCCATCTTTAACTCCAGTTCCAGGGGAATCCGATACCCTCTTCTGACTTCCGTGGCATTGCACGACACGGGTGCACAAACCCACATGCAGACAGTACATTCATACAAAAACAAAAATAAATTTAAAAATTTTTTTTAAAGAATACATTATAGGGGCTGGAGAGATGGCCTAGCGGTTAAGAGCATCGACCACTCTCGGAGAGGAGCCGGGTTCGATCCCCAGCACCCACATGGCGACTGAGAACCGTCTTTATCTCCAGTTCCAGAGGAATCCGACACCTCTTCTGAACACCTTCTTCTGATCTCCACGGCATTGCACGACATGGGTGCACAGACCTGCATGCAGACAGTACATTCAAACACATACAAAAAAATAAATAAACCCGGGCATGGTGGCGCATGCCTTTAATCCTAGCACCTGGGAGGCAGAAGCAGGTGGATCTCTGTGAGTTCAAGGCCAGCCTGGTCTGCATAGCGAGCTCCAGGCCAGCTGGGACTAAAGAGAGACCCTGTCTCAAAAAGACAAAAAAATAAATAAATAAATAAATAAATAAATAAATAAATAAATAAATAAATAAAATAAAATAAAATACATTAGAAAAAAAGAATACATTAGCAGGGGCTGGAGAGATGACTCAGTGGTTAAGAGCACTGACTGCTCTTGCAGAGAACCCAGGTCTGATTCCCAGCACCCACATGGTGGCTAAAAACGGCTTATGCTGGTCATGGTGGCGCACGGCTTTAATTCCAGCACTTGGGAAGCAGAGGCAGGTGGATCTCTGTGAGTTCAAGGCCAGCCTGGTCTACATAGCAAGCTCCAGGACAGCTGGAACTAAAGGGAGACCCTGCCCCCCCAAAAAAAATTAACTCATATGTTATTCATCATCAGTGTGAGGGTCGGAATGTCTTGTGAATGCTTCTTCCACTGCCTAAAATTTTCTTTACCAAGATTATATTGTATTGGTCTGTGTATTCATTATATTTTACTGTATAACATATTATCACTAATTCAAGACTTAAAGCAACAAACATGTATTATTGTAGAGTTTCTGAAGGTCACAAACCATGCATGGCTTAATAGATTGTATTCTCTGCTCGGGGTCTCACAAGTCTGCATTCAGATGTCAGATGAGCTGCCTTCTCATCTTTAGGCTGTAATGGGGGAAGAAAGACTCTGCTTTCAAGGTCTGCTAGGTCTTGGCACAGTTCATGTCTATGCAGCAATGGGGCTGAGGAGCCAGTTTCTCTTTGGAGATCTGCAAGAACTTGCTGTTCCCAGAGTCTTTCCTTCAAGGAGCTTCTGAAAGCTAGGAAGTGGAGATTACAGGGAGCACTGTTAGTCAGACCCAGCAGTGTTACCATAACTCCATTGATCCCCATCCCACAAAGAAAAGTGGAAGTCACTGAATGGACTCACCACACTTAGTCCTCTGGCAGTCAAGGAAATCCTTGTAAAAATAGCCTTTGAATGTGAACCTAGGAAGCCTTCTCCATCATGTGTTTAGGTTTCTTAATCATTTGTAATCTGTCAATAGTGCACCTCCTATCATAAAAGTGCTCCTCGATGTGCTGATTACCCAAAGAATAATCAGCCTTCCATAAATTAACATCAACAGGCATCTGACTTATTGACTACTGGAACAGCCTCCTCAAAAATCTACCCAAAGAAAAGATACCTTCTGCTGGCAGGGATGTAGTCCTAAGTTCCCCCACAACTATCCATAATCAAAACCCTTGAAATTACATACAAGTCAACATTAGAGGATTCTAAAAGACTGAGAGAAGGTAGACCCACTAGGAAGCTCAGCATTCAGGGGCCACATCATGGTGAGATTGTGGGGTTCGTTTCTGATGTATTATCTCAGACTTAACATAGGAGACATGCCAGCGAATCTGGACTGTTTCCCCAAAGGACATGTAGTAAAGTCTAAGTGGAACCTTTAAAAGGCAAGGTCCAGTAAAAGGAAGTCAGGTCGTTGAGCACATGGCTTTGAAGAAGTCATGCCTCTTTGCATCCTCACAGCCATAAACAGACTTCCTCTTCCATCACCTGCAGCCACGATTTTTTGCATCACCACAGGTCCAAAAGTGACAGGTCGAATAGATCATGAGTGGACTCTGAGCCAGAAAAAGCCTTCCCTGCTGTTATAGTGTGTATTTTCTCATGGTGAATGAGAAGCAGCTGAGTAACAGAGAAAGTAACGAAAAATGCCAACTGGTATACACCAGGGGTAGACACATATGAGGGGCATGGAAATCCATGATAAGCCTAAAGTTTCAATAGCCAAAGATGAGGACATGAGCAGCCTAGAAACACACACACACACACACCACTCCAGCCAAACACCATAGTGAAAACTGACCACACTCACATTTACACCTACACCAACAAAGGCAAGTGGAATCCTGCTTTTTGCTCTTACAAATCTATAACAAGGTGAAGATGCAAAAACACCTGAACAAAACAATAACAAATATAATTCAACAATCTATAAAAAGAATTATACAGCACAACCGAGTGGGGGTTTTCCTAGACATACAAGATTTACTCAGTACTTAAATATCAATCTGAAGTCAGGTGTGGCAGTGCATGTTTTTAATCCCAGCACTCTAGAGAGAGAGAGGTAGGTGGATCTCTGTGTCATGGCAGCCTGGGATACATAGTGAGCTCCAGGCCAACTGGGGCTACAGGGGAACCTATAGATAGGGGGAACCTATCTCAAAAGAAACCACCAATCAGAAAACTCCATGTTATCAAGAGCCTAAAGAATAAAAGAGTAAAAAAAAAAGAATAAAAGAGTAATTAAATATAAATAAATATAAATACTTAACAATAATCAGTATTATAAAAATGCCAGTGAAATATGAATGGAAGGAATTACTAAACTTTGATAAAAGACATGTACAAAACCTCTACACTTAATGTGAAAGACATGTTTTGTAATTCTATTTAAGTAACATTTTTAATGATAAATTGTGAAATAGAGAGCAGGTAATTGACTGTTGAGGTTTAAGGAAGTCATGGGATAGGAGGGAAATGAATGTGGTTATACAGGGCACCATGAGGAATATTTGTGGTAATGAAAACATCTTTCATAACTATATCCACAGATGTTGATAGCATGTTAACACTGGAGGAAACTGAGTGATAAGTCAAGGAGATTTCTTTGGATTGTTTCTACCTAATCACATGTGTACCTATAACTACCTCGGAATAAAAAGGTTACTTAAAAATATTTTTGAATCTTTTTCCCTCACCTCATCTACATATCTTTATACAGCAGTTTGGTCCATAAATGTAGCTCTCTCCAGAAAGAAATCTTCTCTCAGCTACTCTGAGTGATGTTCTGGATGAAACAGGCTGAGGACTGTCCAAAAGTATTTTAGAAACTTTATTGTTCTGCCCTAACCATCATATTCATTATTTCCCTATTGTTGGCACCAGGCCATCAGGGTTGTTCATCTTCTATCTAATAGCTTGACTTGTTAGATTGACAGATACTAGAAAATAAGGGTAATGAACACTTGGCTGAGTACCCATATCTCTGGGTCTTCCCACAGGAGTCTGTACAGATCCAAGAAAGTGACATAAGGGATCTCTGTAGGCTTTATTACAATGTACCTGTCCTTGAATCTGACCCCCTGGACAAAGGGGCTTTGTGTGAATAAAGGATAATCAGAAAAAAAGATGAAGTATACATTCCACTGTGCGTGCACACACACACACACACACACACACACACATACACACACAGTACACATACAATAAACAAGAAGGGACATTAATGGTACTTTCTTGGAAATTGTCCTGAAGCTTCCCTGTCTGAGGAAAATGCCTTGATGTCACTCTCCCAAATTGCTGCAAGCACCTTAATTTCTGTCATCGCCTGTCAATATTTGCCAAATTTTGATAGCCATTCCCCTTAACATTATCAAGATGGCATATTCTTCTCATACATAGCATGTGTTGACCCTCCCTGAATGTTTTCCTCACTAACCCCAGTCACATTCTGCTGTAAACATAGCCACTCAGGCAGTGATGTGGACAAGTAAGGCAGGTTGCACCAGCTACCCCACGATCAGTCTTCTCCCAAACAAGGACTAGCCCCAATTCATTGTAATTTAATGGGGACCCTAATGCTCACTAATTAGTCAGCCAAAAGGATGCACTATCATGTCACCACTGACCCATTAGCCAATGATACAGGTTCTTCAGAAGACTCCAGTAACGTTATACAATCTTCATGTTTCTCAGAATACCTTGTGCATCACCAAGTCTAAGTTTCTTGAGTGGCAGCCAGACATGAATTTCCTACTCCCCCTAAAACAGTGAGTTGAATCTTAAGAGTGGCTTATAAATTTTTTTAACAAACATAACCATGTAACTTTGGTTACTGATATCTCTTTAGAGAAGAAAACTAGGGGGCAGGAAAATGGCTGTGGGTAAAGTCATTTGCTGCCAAGCTGATGACCTCAGTTCCATATCTGGAAACCACATGATAGAAGGAGAGAACCAGTTTCCACTAGTCCTCTAACCGCCATACATGCACCCTGGCATGTGCACACACACACACACACACACACACACACACTAAAAAAATAAACAAATATTTAGTGGAAACTACCCTTAGTTACTTGGAGAAGTTTGCCAGAGATGCACGTGACTCATTACCTATGTAGATCCTCTACATGGCAGAGTTCCTTATAACAGGAATCACTCAATTAGAAAAAATGGTGCAAACTTTATTACCTACTTTAAATAAAATCATTAATGACATCACTTAGGTCCTCAAAGTCATCCAGGTTAGTCTCTACTTACTGGCATAGCTGTGCTTAGTCCTTATCATCACTGATAGTGACTGTATAGTCACTAATCCATCCTGTTGAATCCACATGACACACAAAGTAGAAAGATGAAGACAGAAACCTAAAGAGAAAGCCTTTGGCTTGATAAGATAGATTCTGATGACTTATGGCATATCTTAGCAAGAAGATAAAAGGGTCTTGTGACAATATCACCAGGCTGCTGGAGAGTGCATTGTTGATGCTGGGGGATACATGATATTAATTAGGCAGATTTACTGCCAGTCCCCATTGGTCAGATTAATTGGATTGGTTGATGGCAAGACATATTCAGGAAAATTTGTCTATAGTGAAGATGGTGTAGAAGCAAGATCTGGATATTGCTAGGAGACAATCTTCTCGGTAAAAGTCTCAAAAACAAAAGCCCTGACAGTGCTTTCCAGACTCTCTTCTCAAGAATGCTTCAGCAGTAAACACCCTTGGAAAATGTCTCTTTCTGGGGGAATGACCTTTTAATTTAATTATAAAGATAATACCTCCCTCTAGTGCAACGGTTGAAAGGTTTTCTTCCAGTATTGGAATTTTCTAGGCCAGGAGCCTGCTAAATGGTCATTTATCCACTGATCCTCACTCAGTTATCCTGTAAGATATGGGATTCTGGGTACCAGAATCAACGTTATGGCTACTGCTATCCCTGTAAATAATAAGCATACCTTTATCTCTGACTCCAGAACATCCTATCTTTTGAAATTATCCATGAAACTGACAGATGAACTTGTTTACACTCAGCATATAGATTCTCAAATCTTCTTCCACATTTACTGGCCATTACCATGAAGTCTGCTGATCAAGGCCTTATTGTTGCTACTCTAAGCTTCTGTTTCCAACCACTGTAGTTCTTGTTTTCCATGATCCAGATTTTTGTTAAGACTCCAGACCAAGTTTGTTTGAAAAATGCCTCTCAATGAGATTTGCTTGATGCCTCTCCTTTTGATTTATGCATTTGGGAGAGCAGTATCACCACAGTGATGCTATGCTTCCTTCACTTCACCTTTTAAAATATATTTTATTTTTATTTTGTGTATATGAGTGTTTGTGTGCATGTATATAAGTGTGCCATGTGCATGCAATACCCACAGAGGCCAGAAATGGGTGTTGGATCCCCTGGAATTGAAGTTGCAGTTGGTTGTTAGCTACCATGTCGGTGGTGGTACTCGAATCTGGGTCTTGTGGAAGAAGAGCAAGTGTTCTTAACTGCTAAGCCATCTCTCTGGCCCTGCCTCAGTACATCTTATTATTCATTTGTCCCACTATTTATGATTTGCATTTATCCATTGGTAAGATCTTATCTACCAGGTTTTCTGGTGGGAAGCAAATTATACATATTTGTACAATTATATATACATTAATTACATGTATTTGTACTATGTATATTGACTTTCTACTATAAAGTGAGCTTTCTCTCCTTTCTCCTCCCAATATGATTTGGTTTGTTTACATTATCTGTATGGATGCCTAGATTTTTATTTTATAATAAGTAATGTTGTAAAATTGTTTATTTTCATTCTTAAAGTTTCCCAGACTTAACAAACTAGGAGTCCTTTAAAGGACTTGAAGTTGAAGCTTGGATCACATGTTGTTTATTTGTTTTGGTTGTTTGTGTTGGTTGAGACAGTGTCTCACTAAGCAGCCCAGGCTGATCTCAAACTTTCTATGTAGCTGAGGATGAACTTGAATTCTTGATCCTCCGGTTTGATCTTCTGGGCTCCCAAGGGCTGGATACAGACATGAGACTAAAATTGGCGGGGGTCGGAGAGAGGTGGTAGGCAAAGACCACCCTCTCCCGCTTCCTCGCCGCCGAAGATCTTCAATCTGTCGGCCCTCGACGGAGTGGGGCCTGGGGAGAGTGAGTGCGCTGCCGAACCGAAATTAACCATGGCAGGGAGTCGAGTTGGGGTGTTACAGCTCAAGCTCCCTTTATTGCAGGTTTTACAGAGGTTTATAAGCCGTGCCGGCTTCTCTACTGGGGTATGTGTCTCTTCCTAATTGGTCCTTTTAAGAGGCTTAATTTACAAGTCCCTAATTATCATGTTAGTAGGATAAGCTTGGAATGTCCTGTCTGGAATATCCTGAGGCTTATCTTACTTGGAGGAAGTAAGGAGGGGAACTAGCCTTCCTTGCTCGATGGGCGGGGTGAGTTCGCAAAACTCTAGCGCAGGCTTTCTTTTGTCCTTCAGGCCTATTTTCTCGGCTATTCCATGCCATCATTTCCCCTTTTTGTTTTATTTGGCATAGCTCCTGTCTTAGTTTGGTGCTTTTACTGGGCTAACTACTTACCCATCTTTGGGTAGGAAGCAGCTTTTGGCTATCCCCCTGTCTTAGGTTGGCCTACCCAAAAAAGCCCTTACCCGGCTTTGGAGTCTGATGCTGCTTTTGGTAGGTATTGACGAGGGGGAAGGGCTCATACTTTGCCCATAAGGCCATTAATTTGGACGTCTTCTCCTGCCTGTTTTCTAGCGAACCCTATAACCCGGTTGAGCAAGCAAGGACCTACTGTGAACAAAAGCGAAAGAATAATAAGAGGTCCAGCTATTGCCATTATCAATGAAATAAACCAGGGCCTGGTGTTGAGCCATCCTTCAAACCATCCTGGTTGACTAGCTATCTTTCTTCTTTCAAGGCTAGTCCTAAGGTCGGCTAGAGTCTTTGTAAGTACAACAACCCAGAGTGGTCTGTGTAAAAGCAGCATTCTTCCCCTAAAGCCGGGCATATCCCTCCCTGTTCGAGTGCAAGGAGATCAAGCCCCCTTCTATTCTGAATGACCATCTCTGCTAAATAATCCAATGATGCCTTCATGTGTCTCAAGTTATTTCTCCTTTTCTATATCTTAATCTAGTTGCTGTCTGAGCCGCTCGTTCCATTGTTGTGTTAGTGATAGAGCTGTGCCTCCAGTAGCTGCGCCTGCAATTCCCATTCCTAGTATGCCCGCCAGGGCAAGGGCGGTTCCTATCTCTATTTTATGTCTAGAAACTGAAAGGCTTCCTGCTTGGTGGTATAATGCACAAGAGTCATTACTTGTCGTTACAGCTTCTAGGTTGACACAAGGGATTAGTCCCGGGGGCATACATAACATTCCCACTTTTTAGTATTTAGTCTATCCACCTCCCTTTGGAACTGTTCCCATTGTCCATTGAAGTAACCGGCTGC